>BDMV01000006.1:22763924-23327184 GCA_008326285.1 Oryza officinalis
TTAAAACAGATTTTGATGAGCAGGTGCGTCGGCCACCCATGATTGCAACAATTGAACAAAACATTCTGATCAATCAGGCCCATTCTAGCTGAGCTACGCTACGGCTGTACGGCAGCGAGACTCTTAATAATAACAAGAGATGAAACAAAAGCCGCAAATATTATATACGGCAACCAAGTAAGAGGGCATTGAAAAAACGCAAATACGCTTTAGCGCTACACAGATAAACCCAAACCAAAAGGGACGACGGACCCCGTCGCATTGCTGGAATGACATGACCCCCGGGAGGGGGAGGCCATATCCATCAAGCGCCCCATCACACCTTCTGCCCTGCCCTGCCGGCCACTTCGCCCGGCGCAATCATGCTGCCGCAACTGCCGCTGGGGAGGGGAGGACCCCTCCTCTCTCTCTGGCCTCCCGGTGCGCTTGATTGATGGTGATTTCGGAGCGACACCTGAATCCACCCTCCTAAGGCGCCGTGTTTAGATGCAAAATTTTTTTTACAAAAACATCACATCAGATATATGGATACACATTTGAAGTATTAAATGTCAACTAATAACAAAACAAATTACAGATTCCGATTGTAAACTGCGAGACGAATCTTTTGAGCCTAATTAAGCAATCATTAACACATGTGGATTACTGTAGCACTTATGACTAATCATGGCGTAATTAGACTCAAAAAATTCATCTCGCAATTTACAGTCGAACTGTGCAATTGGTTTTTTTTTCGTCCACATTTGATGCTCTATACATATGTCCAAATATTTGATGTGACGAAAAAGTTACAAGTTTGAAAAATTTTTTTGGGACACAGCCTTATCCCTCTGGATTCTGGACGCTTTTGCTTCGCTGCGCTGCGCACCACCAATTTCATCACTAGGGTGTTCTTCCCCTCCTTTCCTAACTCACATCTCTCTTTTTTTACGCGCACGCTTTTCAAACTACTAAACGGTGTGTTTTTTTACAAAAAGTTTCTATATAAAAGTTGCTTAAAAATCAAATTAATCTATTTTTTTTAAAAAATTAGCTAATACTTAATTAATCATGTGTTAATGAATTGTTCTGTTTTTCTTACGCGCTGTATGTGTTGGGAAAGCATGAAACGACCAAAGCCCAAATCATCTGGCTCGTCACCCGGGGTAGCTGATACGTGAGCGTGGGTGTGAAATGGAGGAAGGGTTAAAGGTCTGTGTGTCTGGGACTGGCTGGCCGGATCGCTGTTTGGCAGATCGATTTATACAGTGGTCGTGGTCGATCCATCGTACAGAGCGTGAACCCTGCAGGGTGTCAGTTATCAGGTCAGGTGTTTTGGTGAAAACCAACAGTGTGGGTGCGGTGAATGAAGTGCATGGAGGGGCAGGGTGTTGTGGGCTTGTGGCTTTCAAGGTCTGGTTTCGTGAGTGGAGACCCTGCAGCCCTGGACAGCATCTTCAGATTGATTCACCTCAGTTAATTACTCCAAACTCAAATCGTATAGGATATTCAGATAGTTTTTGCCTGCACAGACTGAGTTAAAAAACAGAATTTTGGATATTCCAATACTATTGGAATTTCCGACTGACGAACGGAATATCCAATGTTTTCTTCAAAATCAAACCGAGACTCAGAACTTCCAAAATTTCAGATTTCCCGACGAATTGGAATTTCCGGTGACATGATTAGAATTTCCAATAAGTTTCTCAAACTCAAATCGAGGATCAGAAGCTTGCTCAAATCCGATTTTCTGACCGGTCAGATTTTCCGATGTGACCGTCCGAATTCCCGATCAATTTTTTTTTCCAGAAATCACAGAGAATAAGAAACACTTTGCAGGAGTTTTGAGCACCAACTTTCAACCTTAGGTTTCAAATAGCATCCCCTTTATAGTAGAGATTTTCCGATGACTCAAAAGCAAAGGAAACAGTTTTCTTACCACATAGACTATGTGCCATATAGACTTCCCTTTTCTTGGATCTGCCAGGAACCATTCATTTCATCAATAATGAGGACTAATTATCTAATACAAACTCAACAAACAAGATTAGTCCTCTCTAACCAGCATTTATTAATCACAAAAATAAGTTGGAGGCCTACATACAGTTTCACCCTTTAGCTGCAAAAAAAAAAAGAATTAATGACTTCTACTATCAAAGCATGTTTGAGTGATGGATGACTCCTGTCACTCCTCCCTTTTGTAAATAAATGAACACGTTGTTTTGGGTAGTCCAAAGTACTTTTTCTATTTTGTCAAAGCTTGCATATTGATTTTAATTTGTAAGGGTTTGAACCATGATTATTTTTTTATGCTGTCTAGCTTAGAATGTATTAAGCAAAGTGGCAATAGCAAAATAATGATAAAATGTACAATTTCATAGTAATGTTTTGAACTTTGATTTATTCTTCACAAAAAATGTGATGCAATTTATGATTGCAAAGAGAGAAAATATTTCCATCTTGGAAAATATCTGGATGAAAATATCATATAAAACCTATTGTTTTTCCAGTTGCTACGTGGCCTCCTCCCGTTGCTACAATAAAACAATAACTCACTTGTTCCTAGCCATCCGATTAGCTTTGATCTGGGCCATCGTATCAACCTTATCCTCTGGACGCCTTGATCAAGGCCCTGTCCACTCGCCCTCTTCCGTGTCCCCTCCACGCCGCCCCTGTCCTCTGCCTCCGCGCTAGCACTGACATCGCCTACCTCTCCTCTGTGCCACCGCCATCCTATGCTCCCTTCTGCATCCCGTCTGTGCCGTCGCCGTCGTCCGCCTCCCATCCGCGTCGCCACTGTCTTCCTCCTCTACTTCGCACGTCATCTGTCCGATCTCCGCTCCCCTTTAGGCCTCCCCAATTTCCGCATCCTCTTCGCCGAGGGCTCCATGACCTGAGTGCACGTCAACTGCGCCACCATGGGATGCCGTCTCCAAACCCTAGACCCGGCCATGCGCAGCACCACCTCCGCCGCAGCTGAAGCAGACTCGGAGCCATGTGCCACTGTCCACAGCCACCGCCATCGCCGCCTTCCACCGTACCAGCCCTCTCTTGTTTGGTAAGTCTCCTCTTTGTTAGATATCATGTGTTTTCGGTGCTTTCAGAGTGCGCTGATTGGTCGATGGGTCGCTGCAGGGGACAAAGATGGCGACGACGGAGTGTTAGATTAGGAAGACTCAACACGATAAATGGATTAACCACGGAGCATGAGTACATATAGATCGAATACCTTTCATAACAACTCAACTGATTTATAGAAACAGAACTGGGAGGACAAGGAAAGGATATCGGTCAAATATAACAAGAAATATATCTCTAACACCCTTCACAGGCCAACGTTCATACTGGAGCGAAACTCTATGTAAACAGAGGAAGGCAACCCCTTGGTGAAGATGTCAGCATACTGCGACGTGGTTAGAACATGTAGAACCCGAACAGTCCCAAGAGCCACCTTCTCATGCACAAAATGTAGATCAATCTCAATGTGCTTGGTACGCTGATGTTGCACCGGGTTCGATGAGAGGTAGACAGCACTGACGTTGTCACAGTAGACGGTGGTAGCCTTGGAGGGGGGAGAGTGAAACTCGTGAAGAAGCTCTGAAGCGAGCATGACTCAACAACAAAATTTGCAACAGCCTAATATTCAGCCTTAGCACTAGACCGGGAGACAGTGTTCTAGCGCTTGGAGGAGCAGGAGATGAGTTTGTCATCCAAAAACACAACATAGCCCGAGGTGGACTTACGTGTATCGGGATAACCCGCCCAGTCGGCGTCGGAGTAAGTAAGAAGATCCAAATCTGAGGAGCGATTGAGCTGGAGACCATGATCGAGGGTGCCACGGATGTAGTGCAGGATGCGCTTGATCGTGATGAGATGAGGCTCACGGGGATCGTGCATGTGAAGGTAGACCTTCTGAACTGCATAGGCAATGTCTGGACGAGTGAAGGTGAGGTACTGTAATGCACCAGCCATGTGTGGATTTTTTACAATTTGGTCCTTTACAAAAACTTATTTTATAAATAGAACTCTGAAAAAACTTATCCCAGAAATGGTTCTTTTTGGGATGCCAGAGTGACTGGTGCCGTGGTTCAATGAGACGGCGCCAGCATCCTTGGCACTGTCCCTCTGCCACCGTGGCACACCCGATGCTGATGTGGCCAAAGGAGAGCGCCAGCATTGCTGGCACCATCCCCCTCCCAATCTTCCTCTTTTTTCTCTCTCTAGTGTAGAGGAGAGAGGTGCAACTTTTTTATTTTTATTTTATTTTTTAAATATTTTGTTCACACATAAGAGCATGCAGGAACCAACCATAGAAAATTTAAGCTCAAATGGATGAAATATGTGGCCTGTAGAATTTTTCAAAGTTCTATCAAAATGGGTCTCAAGCTTCTCGCCTTGAAAACCTAATCTTGCAAGCGAAATTTTGAGATTTTTATTTTGCTTAACCCGATGGAGCTAGGGAGCAACTTTTTCTGTAGATGTCCATGGATATATTATATGTCTGATTCCGGATCCGAATGAAAAAGATATGACTGTTTTATGGAAGGACACTCGAGTTATGGCTGTTTTGGCGGTAGACTCAAAGGCAATCGGATTCCAAGGAAGAAACAAATCTTCCACAAACGGAAAGAGATTTGGTGGGTGGCAGCAATGGTGGTGAGGGCGACAATAGTGATGATGGTGGCAAGAATTGAAAACTCAAAACAACGTAAAGCTAAGACCAGCAACTCAACACAATGATGTAACAGAAAACTCAACGAGCCCTAAGTAAGCAGTACTAGTAAAAAAAGGCTCAATGGTTTATAGGACTACAGAAAACTAATCTATTAATTTTTTTGCTTTTTTTGGACTATAAGAAAAATAAAAACAACGAAGAATATGAAGTCTCTCACCGATAAACCTTGAGTGGATTTGAGAAGGAGAGAGGAGAGAGAGAGCAAGAGCTGACACTCGGGCTTGGGCTGGAAAAAGGGGCGAATGGGTGGTGGAGAGGGAGGGGGTGGGGCCCACACGGTTAAGTGCTGGGCATCACCTGGGGAGCGCGCTAGCAATGATGACGTCGTGGTGGGGAGGGCGACGCCAGCACTACTGAGTGGTGAGCATCTTGTTTCTGTGATTGCAACCGACTAGGATGAAATTTGCAGATGGGGCTAGATCCATTGTTAAGAGGACTCCGAGAGCTTTCCATCAAGTACTCGCGAGCCCAAAACGGAGCTCGTATGAACATTTGGCGGCTGTTTGAATTCAATGCTGCTATAGGTGGCCGAATTGGATTACAGATCTTTTGCGGCTTGAGCTTGATGTCTCCTAGTTGGGCTATGATGTGAGCAATGGTTGCATCAATAGCAACCATGGCCACATCACCGTGCTACTGCTGTTGTCATGGAAGGGAGCCAGGAGTTGTTGCATGTCGAGGATCATGTGTCAAACACCTAACCGCGCCGTCGCTGTTGTCCGCCCTTGTTTTGCCATCACGCGGCGGGAACCACCTCTGTTCCACTGTCTCGCCACATCGTGGTAAGCCCTCGTGCCCTGAGCAACCTCTAGCGACCTAGGAACTGGCGACCCCCTCAATTTGAGGCATGCACTGCCATAACCTCGCTAGCCCGGTCACCATCGCGCCGCCGCCGAGCTCCTCATGGGTGGATTCACCCAGGAGTCGATTAACCCCCGTTGCGATAAATCTAAAACCTCTAGGAGTCATAGTACATGAGCAGTGAAGCTATTGGACCTAGGACAGTAGCATTTACACCACGTCCGGTCTCACCGGAGCCCCTTGTTGTGCCGCCATGTGCACCATTTATCGGCCTGCTATCGCGTCTCGCCGCTGCCGGCGGTGGAGTTCCGACAGGTCATCGCTGTCCTTGTCCATGACCGAGCCACCTCTGGGTCAGGCCGGCCGCCTCTGGCCGCACCGTGCCACACCTCGCTCTGGTCCACGCGTGGGCGAGAGGAGGAAGAAGACCTCCGGCTGTGAGGCTGACAGCCGAGGCCCACCCCTAAAAAAAAGTAACTATCCAATTTCATCGCTGCCCTATCATGTCAAATAGCAAATACATTATGAAACCTAGAGCGTCAAGTAGAGATCATAGGAGATATTGCTGGGACTCAGCATGCCAGTCAACTTCAGCCTAAGACATACCTTTAAACCACACGAAGGCGGTGATCAAATGTGCTACACATCTCAGGAGACATGACAAAATTGTTAGAGCTCTACAACATCTCAAATGCTCTAAACTCATACTCATGTGAAACTAGTTCCCAGGATAAAGCACTAGTTCACATTTTCATCAATAGCAATGATAACTCAGAGTTAAGGCATAATAGCACAATAAGATTTAAATTACAACTACATAATTATACAATGGCTAACTAGCCAAATAATTAGAGTTCAGCGGAAGGTTGTATACCCATTCCCACAAGCAGCCGACAAGGGGTAGACCCCTGATGAACCAGGTTCTAGAAGAAGCAGACCAATCCGAAGCACTCAACTTAATTAAAATCTAAAACTTGCAAAACAAATATTAGGATAGAAAGTCAAGAGTCAGTACATTAAACAAGTTAATGTACTGGCAGGCTCATGACAAGCCTAACATACTACATGCAAGGTCAAATTCAAAGAAAGGCTTTATTTAGCTTAATTTTAGCATAAAGGCAAATTTTGGTTCACAATCTTTTGCAAAAGGAGTTGGCAATTCAATTATCAAAGCATGAACATATATATAACATAATATGCATCATAGTAACACCATAACCATACCCTTGCTGCCTATTTCGGTAACAAGGCATAATTTCATCATCATTCATCGTCAATATATCATATCCACATATTTCAACACAAATTTCCAATTTCAAACACATAGTTCACAAACATAATTTGAAAACACAAATCTATATTCATGACACTTCACCAAGTCGCTCATGACCGTGAGCATGGCTAATCGATTAGTTTTAGAGTTTGCAGAGTTTGTACAGCTTTACCCACATGATATGAACACTCTAGTTTGTTTCGTGCTCGCGAGACACTACCACACTCTTCATGGTGAATGTGGTCTAGAGGTCACAACGAAGCTTTTACATTACTTAACACCTAGCCTTACACTAGCATAGCAAGTGTGAATCCACCCTAGGAATGACCCAGAGCCGTTAGGTGGCAGGCCCGTGCCTTAAACCTAAGGCCGTGGTAGCGAGCACATCCGTTCCCCCACGAGACACTATACCATTGAATTGGACAGACTTAGACGCCTAAACTACCCCCAATAAAATGTGGGGTAAATAGGTAGTTCCTATGAATTATTGCTCGGACTAATTCATTCTTTCCCAGCCTACCAAAATGCAAGACTAGACTTTAAGTGACTTAATTAGCTAACGCCACCGCATAAATAGCACATGTGGATGTATGGTATACTTAAATTGGTGACACGAAATTCAGTCCTTAAACAACTTAGGCGAACACTCCCCCTATCGGTATGCAACTACCACCATATGCACACCACTTGCCGCCCAAGTCTAAAATTATTTTATTCTTATTTTGGTTCACAAATACTTAGCATTTTCATTTTCTGTCCAGCAATAAGTAAATCTCCAAAATCTCATTCATAAGGTCATATAAGTGGTTATTTGCATAGTTCTAGACATGGCTAGGTAAATGACATACATGTAAGCATACATAGACCCCATATGAGCATTTAGAAAATACTCGGACCCAACCTATGGTTATAAATAGGGGGATGTCAATATGTCAAGGTGGATTATGCAACAATAAAGTTATAGCTATAATTGACCAAGTTTCAATTATAGCTTTTATTAAATACACATGCATTTTTGGCAAAAAAAACTCTTTTCATCTCCCTAAACATGGGTTTCAAAGTGATAAAAGGAGAGGGGAGGAATAAAAACTTGCCTTGTTTACAGATATGGTGGGCAACACCTAATTCAGTCCTTCACCATCAACGTAATGATCTACACAAAATGCATGGTATGCAAATAAATACCAAAATATGCGAGAAATAGAAAATGCTCTAAAATGCATGATTTGTGCACAGTAGTTAGCTACTGTGCTTAGATGAATTTAGGTAAAAGAATTTCTTTTTTATCTCCTTTTATTTGTGAGTTATTCATTTTTAAAGTTTGTATTGAGATATGGTATTATTTACTTATGTAGTGCTAAGAAATGTCTTTAATATATCATTTTGTCAAATTTAACCTTACAGGGGTGAAGAGGCTGGTTTTCTAAGTGTAACACAATTGGTTTCATAATGTTTGGAGTTTGTATGATTTTCTTATGCATTTTATAAGTAGTGATATGTTATATGTTAATAATTTCTTGTATACAATTTTAGAGATTTATTTTGAATAAAGTGTACACCACTGGAGAAGTGATCTTTACCCAGATGGTAAAAATCACATTAGTCTTGGTTCGAATAGGAACTGGGACTAAAGATCATTTTTAGTCCCAGTTAAAAAGTGCGCCAGGACTTTATGATATTTAATCCCGGTTCACTTTTTGTCAGGCCGTGTTAGGCCGCCGGGCATTTTTAGTCCCGGCTAGTGTTACCAACCAGGACTAATTGGGACTAAAGATAAAATATCTTTATATACTCCTTCCTCCTTCTCTACCCCGAGCCATTGCTGCAAAGGTCGGGAGGAGGAAGGAGGGTGGTGCCAAAATTTTTTGTGAAAGTGTTTTGGTGATAATATATAAATCGGAGTGTTCTAAAAGGTTAGCAACTTCATCCAGAAATGGTGTATGCTTAGCATATTACATTTATAGCTATGTTTCTATACATTATTGTCTCTAAAAAGGTTTATGGAAATGATGAGAGAGAAAATTTGTTTAGGAAAAATGAGGTTACTTTTTAAAATTAGAAACAAGTGGATAAAAATGTTATAAAAGAGATGATAAAGGAAAAATATAGAAAATTACGATAAAAGGATAGAAAACCAAATTAATTTAAAAATCATTAAAATAGTTTGAAATAAGTATGAGACATTAAAGATATGTTTAGAACTTTTAAAGAAATTTAAACATGAATAATGTGTGGGATTATTGTATAATTGTTGTATGATTACTTATATATAATTATTGTACGATTATTTAATTACTTTGACTTTCGTGGATTTTCTTTTTATGATTTTTGTGCATTTCAGGTAGATGGATCGGCAATGGATGTACACCACGGACTGACGGTTGTCAGAGTTTATTAAAGGCGTGCGTTATTTTTTGAGTGTTGCCAATGCCTACAAGCATAAGGGTTTTATATGCTGTCAATGCAAAAAGTGCAAAAACCATTCATGTCCACTTGTTTGAGTTGAGATTCATGCCTAGCTATAATTGTTGGACCTCGCACGAAGAGGTAGGGGTTGCAATGGAAGATGATGAAGAAGAAGATGCAAACATTCCTGACTGGGCTCAATACGGTGGATTTGAAGGAAATACAACAGGTGAGGTGGACGGGGCTGATGAAGATAATGACGGTGCGGATGATCTTGGTCAGATGTTGTGCGACGTAAAGGACTACCAAAGTGAAAAAGAGGTCCAGAATTTGGAGCGTATGTTATCGGACCACAAAACGTCCTTGTACCCAGGTTGCGAATAGGGGCACAAAAAGTTGGGTACCACGTTGAAATTCTTGGAATGGAAGACAAAAAATGGTGCGAGTGACAAGGCATTTGGCAAGTTACTGAAATTTGTAAAGAACATTCTTCCAGAGGAAAACGAATTTCCTAAAACAACGTACGAAGCTAAGAAGGTAGTCTGCCCTCTAGGTCTAGAAGTACAGAAGATACACGTATGTCCGAATGATTGTATCCTCTATCGCGGTGAGGAGTATGAGAACCTAGAAGCATGCCCTATTTGTAAGGCACTATGATACAAGATTAGACGGGATGACCCAAGTGATGTTGACGGACAGCCTTCGAAGAAGAGAGTTCCTGCTAAGGTGATGTGGTATTTTCCTATAATACCACGGCTGAGGCGATTGTTCAGGAATAAAGTGCATGCGAGAATGATGCGCTGGCACACAGAAGAATGTCAACAAGACGGGATGCTGAGGCACCCAGCTGATGGGTCGCAGTGGTGGAACATCGACAGACTACATCAAGACTTCGGAGAGGATGCATGAAACGTAATGTTCGGTTTAAGTACGGATGGCATGAATCCATTTGGAGAGATGAGTAGCGGCCATAGTATGGATGGCAGCACCATGTGTATCTAGAACCTTCCTCCTTGGCTATGCATGAAGCGGAAGTACATCGTGATGTCGATTATTATTTGTCGGTGATATGGGCCCGAGGGTATCACGAGTAAAGGAAGGAGGCCGCCTCGAGTACGCGTGGCACTCCCGGAAGGGGGTCGGGCCATGCGAGGAGTGGCAACTGCCTCCCGCGCAGGAGGTCGGGCTGCCCGAGCCCTTCTCCCACATGGGGGGTCGGGCTGCCTCGAGCCCCCCTCCCACGATCAGCCCCACGTGCATCGACTGGGCGGTTGTCACCGGCGCCCACCTACCACATTCAATGTGGTGGGTGAGCGTGCCAGAGGGCTACGTGGACTGATATGAGAGATGTGATGGCGGATGTGACGGCGCGTGCCGTGCGCACATGCCTACCGGTGTAGGGCGTGCCCGGCGCATGCCCTGTCCCGTCACATTTAATGCGGGCCTTTTGCCCGTCCTTAGGGCTTGACCGGCCCCTTTCTCCTTCGGTCGCTTCGGTGCTGCACCGTCCCTTGGAGGGCCCAGGAGGCCGGAAGTCTTTGGCATTTAAAAGGAAGAATGACCGGGTGTTCGCCCGGTCATTCGAAGTGACGGCTGAAGGCGTACTATGGTGGGACGTGCACGTCCTGACATGTTTAAAAGGACGACGCCCACGTCTTTGTATCTGTAGCACTTTTCTTTTTCTCTTTCCCTCGAACCTAAGTCTGAGGCCTGAGTGGTAACCCCTTGAGATATAAAAGGAGTTTTACCTCCCGACAACTGGCGCGGCAGATAGCGGGCACGTCCGTGTTTCTCGAAACCCGTTGCTTTTCTTGTGCACCACTCTTCCGGTGATGAGCAATATGGCTGGAGAGCCCGTCCCGCGCGTTACCCCACCTGGTCAGGCGGGAGATGGCGAGGTGACCGACGGCGATGTGCAGGACCACAGCCCGTGTTTTCGGCACCGGCCTAGCGCTGCCCCATCTCCACCGCATTGCCGAGTGCCTCGGCGGGTGGAGGAATGTGACCTGGCGCCCCCTGAGGGCGGCGGCACCGGGAACAAGGCCACGGGCTCTAAGACTTCTTCGGTGGCTTGCCAAGGAAGGCTCCATGGCGGCGTACGCCGATGCCTCACCTATGGTGGGGGTAGCACCGCTGAGGGCGTGCTCCAAGCGGTAGGCGCGCTCTTACGTCACCCACCCATCGTCCCAGAGCCGGAAACCCCGATCTAGCGCTGGCTGGAGGATGTGGCCAACTTGGTCACCACCGTGCAGCAGCAGCTGATCACCGGCGGGCGAGCGTCGATGGCCGAAACATCTCGTAGCCCGGCCGCAGCCTCATCGTCTTCAAGGTGAAGGGCCCGCCGGGCGGCAACCTATCGAGCACGCTGAATTTATACTGTCTGGAGTTATGATCACCACATGATCTTGGATGAGTGGGATCCATACACGCATAATTAGCCACTCAAACCTCAATGTATTCATGGTCATAAATAACACCATTTAATATAAACTCTGCAATGTCGAATAATGAGCAAAAGAGATATTGCTGGGACTCAGCGTGCCAGTCAACTTCAGCCTGGGACATGCCCGTCAAACTACTCGAAGGTGGCGACCAAATGTGTTACATATCCTAGGAGACTTGACTCAAATTGCTGAGCTCTACAACATCTCAATTGCTCAAAATTTATACTCATGCTTAGCTAGCCCTGGAAGAATGCTAGCTTTGCACTTTCATCTAAGCCATGATATTAACTCAAATACATGAAGGGTGACTTAGATATAACTAGATACAAATAACAAAGTTACTTACATATAGCCATCCGGCTGAATGATTAATGTCCTTCGGAAGCATGTCTACCCAAAATCCCCACAAGCAATCGACTAGAGGTAAACCCCTAGATAGGACTAGTCCTGAGGAAACAACGATTCCCGTAACACTCAACTACCCGCAACAAATTCTAAACAACAACATATACACAAGGCAAGAGTTAATACATTAATCAAGTTAATGTACTGACAAGCGTACAATCAAACCTACATACATGAAGGCTATATTCAAAGAAAGGCCTATATATATATATAGTCGAGGTTTTCAGCATAAAGCTAATTTTAGTTCGCAACCCATTTGCAACGCAATTGAACAAAGCATTTTAACAACATGTAAAATGTAATAGTCATGGTATGATACCAACCTAAATAGATAGCAGCATTCCAGTACGATTCAACTGGAAGTAAGGCAATCATATCACATATATCAATCTCATTATCATTCCAAAACATTTAGTTCCAAAAGCACTTAGGAAAACATAAAAGTATACCCACATCACATCACTATGCCGCTCATAACCGTGAGCATGGCTAATCGATTAGTTTTTAGAATTCTGCAGAGTTTGTACAGCTTTACCCACATGACATGAACTCTCTAGTTTGTCTTGTGCCGGCCAAAGCACTACCACACTCTACATGTTGATTGCAGTCTAGAGGTCATAACGAGGCTTTTACATTAAGTATTGTCTAACCTTGCATGAGCACGATAAGTGTGAATCCACCCTAGGCTTAAGTCCTAGAGCCGTTAGGTGGCGGGCCCACGCCTTAAACCTAACGCCGTGACGGCGAACACATCCGTTCCCCCACGAGGCACATTATCGTTGTATTGGATAGACTTAGACGCCCATGCCGTGAGGTGGAACATTACACTCGTCCCCTCACGGTAAACACACAGCTAATAATATTCGCTAGCCTTAAGTTCAACACAATCATTAACACATACATGGGTAGTTTCTATAGATAGCCCACAGTACACTCGTGGCCACTACCTCTATTACAACGGCCTCCCGAATGCAAGGTCAGACAAATGCTTAACTTAATAGGCCAATGTTACCCCATAAATAATGCATGTGGATGTATGGTCAACATAAGTGGGTGATATGTAGTTCGGTCCTTAAACGACTCAGGCGAACACTCCCCCTATCGATATGCAACTACCACCATATGCATACCACTTGCCGCCTAAGTCTAAAATTCACATTCATTTCACTTTAGTTCACAAATAAGCAGAGAAAACATCTCTGCTCATAAGTTTTTGAAATGTTTCAAATAGCATAGTAATTGATCCTTAACCATGATTTATATGTTACTAAGCAAGGCTAAGCATTTGCACTTTATAAAAGCGTAGGTGTTTCCATTTGAGTACAATTAGGGTACTCTAATCAAACTTAAGGTTTCAAATAACAAGGTGTTGGAGTTTTAAAAAGGATATATGCAATTTTTAGGATATAGCTGCCATGTACATCTTTGGAAATACCAATAGTTAGAATTACACGTGCAAATTTATAAAACAACACATTTAGCCCGAAAAACATGGGATTCAATATGTTCAAAGGGTGAGGGCAAACTTGCCTTGATTGATGTCCTTACTGGGGTCAGCAATAGGACAAATCTCCTCACCAACAACGAATTCGGCTTCTAAAAGAAATAACGATAGTCAAATAAATACCGAAACAAACAAAAATTCAAAATGCTCTAAAATGCATGAGTTCACTAGTGTGGTTAGATACTGTGTGCATATAATTTGTGGTGAAGGAATTTCTATTTTATCACATTGCATTTGTGAGTTATAAATTTTTAAAGTTCAATACTAATAATAGATTAATTAAGCTCTATTAAGCTCTAAGTGCATTTTGGGTCCAGGACTTGTGAAGTTTTAGGTTACTGCAGCAGCGAGTACTTTCTCCAAAGTTTAACAAAATTTAGTTTACAATATTTAGAGCTAGCATGAGTTTATTATGAATTTTACAAGTTATATGACATATTATAAGTCTTATTTATTATACAAATTTCAGATATGTTTCTGGTACTATATGTACTACATTTTAATTTATAGAAACCAAGTCTATGAGATTAACAACCTAACTCATTTGGAATTATATTATTTGGAGTTAGAATGAATTTTGTATGGATTTTATGAATTGGTGAATGTTATATGTCAAGTACTTCATATATTAATTTTTAGAGACATTTCTTCTACTGTAAGCATCATGTTTTATCTTACCATATTAAAGTTTATAATTTTGTGAGTCCATAGAAATTTGATTCACCTCAAATGGAGTTAAAATGAATTTTATATGTATTTTACAAGTTTCACTCATTTTTCTGTTGTATAATTATTGATTTGAGTATTTTCTTTAATATTTCCAGATTTAAATATAAGGGGTCCATTGGTCAGTCTCTGTGACTTTTGCAGAAAAGTCCTTGGGTTTCTAAGGATTCAACCCGAAGTCCCTAGCACATGTTTAAATACATCTTCATTAAGAGTACTCAAGTTTCTGAATTATTACTAACAGGTCGTTGGTCCCACATGTCATAGGTTACATATTTACACATTAGTACAAAAAGTCTTGTTTTCCCTTCTAATCAAAGCCCTGCTACTTAGATGCAGTGGGACCCGCATGTCAGCGGCTTGGTGAGGGAGAAAACAAAAACAGCGGCTGGGCATGGCGGCCGACAAGCTTGTCGTCGACGCTGGTGGCAAACGGCGGGTCTTCGCGAGGCGCGACCAAAAGAGAAAAGGTGGAGGGAAAGCTGGCGAACCCGTCGATGGTTGTTTTGCGGGCTGTGGTGGTCGGAGTCAACGCCGGTGACGATGTAAGCGGCGGAGTGCCTCGGCATGCTAGGGCATCTCAAGCTTTAACTTGATTCAGTGCAAATCCATGCATGCACATGCACCTACGGGGTCGTGGTTGCTCACTTGAGGTCGTGCTTGGCTTGGCGATGCTTGGACAGTGGCGGCAATGTGAAGAAAACTCCGACTGCGGCGAAAAAAGGCAGGGCGACGACGACAGCGAGAAGCGGCCAACCTACTGACCAGGAGACATATGCATGAGGTTAGTGATGTCCTAGGGTTGCTACCCGTGAGAGGAATTGCGCCGAAACTCACCCGAGGACAAGTAATCGACGACGATGGCCGGCGGCCGGACTTGGAGAAGACGAAGGGGATCTCCTCAATGGCAACGTCTTGGCTTGATCTTCCTTGGGCTTCTTGCTCCTGGGACCTAGGCGATGACCCTGGCGTAGTGGCTTAGTCAGGGGTCTACCGGGTCGACGGGAACGGTGATGCGATCCGTGACGGCGCTCTGGACACCGAGGATGCCGACGAGCTTAGCACCAGCTACTCGACCTGCGCCAAAGTAAGGGGGAAGGTACAAATGGTTTAGGCATGGATAGGGGATCATGTTCCCACGGTTGGTTTGCAGCGAAGCTCACCAGAGAAAGATGGCGACGATGGTGGATCTCAACGGCACCGGAGAAGATGGGTTTGTTCCCGGAGCTCCCGAGGCAATCTCGCTAGGGTTTAGGGTGGAATGCGACGAGGATGAAAGGTTTCGTCGGTGGGTAAAGCGGCGCTATTTATGGTGGAGTTCGGGGAGGCAGTTGACAGTGAGGTGGCACCCTGGCGTTCTGGCGCGTGTCCGCGACGTGGCAGCCGTTCCTGGGCTAGGGGGAGGAGGTGGCAAGCTTGTGTGTTCGACAGGTGGGTCCCACAAGGGCTGGGTCCCACATGGCAGAGAGAGAAAAGGAGTGGGAGGCCTAGAAGCTTCAATTTTTCTAAGTGTTGGCACTATTCCAATGTATTGATTTAATCTCTTCATCTCCTCTAATTATGTTGAGATTTAGTGGGAGAAAAAATTACAGAGGGTAGAAAAGAATGTCATCCTATTAATAATTCAAGTCCCAAGGTTCCCAAGGTTAGATCACTTTTATTTTTACCATATTAATTTTATAAAGTAACCCAAGTTACTAGGTTGGCTGCAGTCCAAAACTGTTTAAGTAACTTGTGGCTCTCATTTCATGTGGTTATGTTTCGAATTAGGACTTAACTGAGACACCTGTCATTAGAGTACAATTTAGTTAATATGCTGACCAAAGGGTTTTGCTAAATAAATTATGGTTTAATTTTGGTGAAGGCGCAAAGTAGGCTAAGTGATATCTGAACTTAGCAGATTTTGCTGAGTTGGAGGATTTATTTGAGACACCAAATTATTTGATAAATTCAAAACAATATTACTGTCAGGTCATGGTGTTGAATAGTATTTATGAGAATTTTTGTAGGGTTTAAAGTTGCACCATTAATTTTTAATATTTTTCCCTAACCATTTCATACTAATGAGTCCTATTATGAGATGCACCATAAAATCCAAAAACAATCCCAAAATAATAAAATGCACATTCGACCAAGTGTATCTTATAATAATTTGGGTTAACATATTTTTAAAACCTCTATTCCCATTTGTTTGTATTTAATTTAAATATGGTGATCAGGTCCATAGTAAAAATCAAGATAATTGAAATTTAAATTAGGGTTAAACTTATTTTATTTGAATTGGATTATGTCAACACATAATTTATAATTTATGTTTTGGTCTTACTTCTGACTTAACCCAAGAAAATCTATATGGTCTACTTTTATTAAATGGGTTAAGCTCTAGAATGAGCTTCAAAGTTTTCGAAAATTTCAGAACTCGAAAAGTTTTTAAATTATCCATGTGAATTCTTCCTAAGTGAATTTTCGGTATGTTACACAACCGCCGTGTGCATGGCGACATCATTCCCCTCATCGACACCCAAGGGTGACCGCGGGTGCCAGGAGGACATATATGGAGGAGCCGATGCCAGGCTCGATATAGAGTGCTGGCATGACGCACGCCGCGCCGCCTATACGGGGGAAGGCGCCACCTCCTCTGGAGCGCCACGTCACCCCAAGCAGGGGGCTTTGCCCCGTACTCCCCCATCGCACAGTGCTAGCTGATAGGCCTTCGTGGCGAGTCTTCGGAATGTCCGATGGCCCCCGAAATGCCGGCCCAGCCTCACCGAGAAGTACGATGGCGACATCAACCCCTCCGAGTTCCTCCAGATCTACACCACCACCATAGAGGTGGCGGGGGGTGACGATTGGGTCTTGGCGAACTTCTTCCTCATGGCCCTTAAGGGCCAAGCGCGGGCCTGGCTTATGAATCTGCAACCTGCCTCGGTCCACTCCTGGGAGGATCTGTGCCGATAGTTCGTCACGAACTTCCAGGGCAGATATCCGCGCCCGGGAGAGGAGGCGGACCTGCACGCGGTACAGCGGTGGGACGATGAGTCCCTCCACCAGTACATCCAGCGTTTTTTCCAGGTGCGCAACACCATTCCCTGCATCCCTGCTCACATGGTAATCTACGCGTTCAGTGGGGCGTGCGGCACAACCGCATGCTCGAGAAGATAGCCTCCAAGGAGCCCCAGACCTCCGAGCCGCGGACCGAGCGGCTCGTAAGGAGGAGGCCTGGACTTGGAACTCCTCCAACACCGGAGCGGCCGCAGCTGCGCCCGAGTCCGCCGCCCATGCTGAGCGGCGGGACAAGCGGAGGAGGAAGAAGAGGTCGGCCTGATCCGACGATGAGGGCTACATCCTCACCGCCGAAGGCTCCCCACGCACCCTGTACAATGGGAAGGCCGCGGGCAGCAAGCAAAAGGACGTTGGTGCCCCTAGCGGGGAGCGCTCAGCAAACAAATGGTGCTCCGTGCACAATATGTCCCGCCACAGTCTCGCTGATTGCCTCTCGGTCAAGAACTTGGCCGAGCGTGTCAAGAAGTACGAGCAGGAGCGGAAGGAGGGTCGCCGTGAGGACAAGGCCCCGGCGCCCTCGTCCGGTAACCGACGAAGCGAGGCCAAGGAGAAGGCCCCCATCGAGGACCCCGATGACGCGGAGCTCGGCTTCCAGGAGCCTAAGCACGCCATCGCCACCGTCGATGGAGGGGTGTGTGCCCACGCTTCCTGTCGAAGTTTCAAGGCCATGAAGCGTGAGCTTCTGGCCATCATCCCTACCCATGAGGTGGCACGGTGGTCGTGCTGGTCGGAGGTGAAGCTCACCTTCTACCAAAGCGATCACCCCACTCTCCTGGCCAGGGGTGGATACTTGGCGTTGGTGGTCTCCCCCACCGTGTGCAACAACAAAATGGGGCACGTCTTCGTTGACGGCAGCGCGGTCCTCAATATCTTGTCCCCCGCAGCCTTTGACGTAATCAAGGCCCCGGGGATGCGGCTTGAGCTGTCGCTGCCAATCATTGGCGTCACCCCGGGCCACATGTGGCCACTGGGCACATCTCACTCCCTATCACCTTCGACGGGCCCTCCAACTTTCGCACTGAGCAGATCGACTTTGATGTGGCGGATCTCAATCTGCCCTACAATGCAGTGCTCGGGAGGCCTGCGTTGGTGAAGTTGATGGTAGCGGCCCACTATGCCCACCTCCAGCTAAAGATGCTAGGCCCGATCGGCCCCATCACCGTCCACGGCGACGTCAGGGCCACCCTGGCTTGCGCGGAGCAGCACGCGAACAGCCTTGCTACGGCCGGCGGGCCCGAGGGCAGCGGTGGAGGGCCTGAGGACCCAGCTTCGCTCGCCCCGAAGAAGCGGATGGCTTTGGGTGACAAGGTGCCCGTCAAGCAGATCCAGCTTGGACGCCAAATAGGAAGACACGCTTGTCTCCTTCCTGCGGGCAAACGTTGATGTGTTTGCATGGAAGCCATTGAATATACCCGAGGTCCCCAGGGAGGTGATCGAGCACCGTCTGGCCATGAGTCCGGACGCGAGACCCATCCGGTAGAATGTACGGCGGCAGGCCCCAAAGCGGCAAGCCTTCATCCGCGAGGAGGTGGCACAACTCCTGGAGGCCGGTTTCATTCAAGAGGTGGTCCATCCGGAGTAGCTGGCGAACCCGGTTGTTGTCCCCAAGGCCAACGGCAAGCTCCGGATGTGCGTCAACTACACCGACCTCAACAAGGCATGCCCTAAAGATCCCTTCCCCCTGCCACGCATAGATCAAATCGTCGACTCCACTGCGGGGTGTAACCTTTTTTGTTTTCTAGATGCATACTCAGGATATCATCAGATTCGCATGGCTAGGAAGGATGAGAAAAAAAACTGCTTTCATTACACCTATTGGCACTTATTGCTATATATCCATGCCATTTGGTTTAAAGAATGAATGCCCTACCTTTTAGCGAACCACTTGCATCACTTTGAAAAATCAGATAGGGTGTAATGTTGAGGCATATGTCGACAACTTGGTCATAAAAACACACGATCATGAGACCTTACTCTCAGATTTAGTGGAGACTTTCGATAATCTCCGCTCTGCACGCATGAAGCTAAAAGGAGCCACTGCTGCTCTATTTGGCGGCAACCCCGCAAGTAGTCAGTGCAGCGTTGGTGGTGGAGCGCGATGAGGAAGACCCTCACCTGCAGTTCCCCCATCCTGTAACAGTGAGGCCCGAGCCGGAAGTGGCTGAAGAGGCCCCCGTGCTGGGAGGCGGGCCCGGGCCCCCTCAGTACGTGGGTGGCCCTTCGCCTCCCTATCAGGAGGCGCTAGATGCCCTCCCTCCTCGGGATGGCCATGTGGCCACCGAAGGAAAGAGCGGCCCGACGGCTCTCGACCCCGAGGCCACTGACGCGGACGCCCCACGGGCTGGAGAAGGCACCGCAAGTGCCGGGCCCCGGGAACCCGACACCCCTAGCGAAGGGACTAGGCCCCACCGAAAGGTACAGCGGCTGGTCTACTTTGTCAGTGAGGTCCTGCGAGACGCTAAAACCCGATACCCTCAAGCCAAGAAGATGCTATACGCAGTTCTTGTGGCATCGAGGAAGTTGTGCCATTACTTACAGGCGCATCGGGTTATGGTGGTGACGTCCTACCCCGTCGGCCAAATCCTCCACAACCCAGAGGGCACCGGATGAGTGGTCAAGTGGGCCATCGAGCTTTCGGAGTTCGACCTCCTCTTTGAACCACGCCACGCTATCAAGAGTCAAGCCCTTGCCGACTTCTTGGCAGAGTGGACCCCATCACTCGTCCCCGAGGCTGAGGACAACCCGACCATGGCCGGTGGACCATGCACTGGGTAATGAACTTCGACGGCTCCCTCACTCTGCAGGGCGCCAGCGCCGGGGTCGCGTTGACCTCACCGAGCGGCGATGTCCTCAAATATGTGGTTCGCTTGGATTTCTGAGCAACCAACAATATGGTGGAATATGAGGGGCTCCTTGCGGGACTCAGGGCGGCAGCCGGAATGGGTGTCCGAAGCCTCCTAGTTTTAGGCGACTCTCAGCTGGTCATGAACCAAGTCTCCAAGGAGTACCAATGCTCTGTCACACAGATGGAGGCCTACGTCCGGGAAGTGCGACGTATGGTGCGCCACTTCGATGGGTTAGAACTTCGGCACGTGCCCAGACGAGAGAACACGCTCGCTGATGAGCTCTCAAGGCTCGCATCTTCATGAGCGCTGACCCCACCAGGCGCCTTTAAAGAAAGGCTCGTCCATCCGTTTGCGCTCCTCGATCCCCATGCAGAGGACCTAGACGCGACCATGCAGCCTCGGGAGACCGACGGAGTCCGGGCCCCGAGGCCCGAGGGGGTCGGCCCCGACACCCGTCGGTAGTTTGCTTGGATGTCAGAAATCCAAGCATTCCACCAAGGCGCGACTCTACCGAAGCAGCGCGAAGGGAGCGAGCGAGTCGCTCGAACCTCCAAAAGGTACGTGTTGGTGGAAGGGACTCTCTACTGACGTGGCGCCAACGGGGTACTCCTGAAGTGCATCCCTCAGACACAGGGTATCGAGCTTCTCGCTGATATCCACGAAGGTGAGTGTAGCGCCCATGCTGCCTCGCGCACATTGGTTGGTACGGCCTTCTGCCAGGGCTTCTACTGGCCGACAGCTCTCCAGGACGCCGCTGACCTGGTCCGGTGGTGCCGGGCATGCCAGTTCCACGCCAGGCAGACCCATTAGCCGGCCCAGGCCCTACAAACAATACCACTCTCGTGGCCAAGGCAGTTCTCCCATCAGAGCTGGCCCTGGGATCCCCCCGGGCCACGATGTACGCCGAGGCTGATCAAGATCGGCTCCGGCGCGATGACCTCGACTATGTCGAGGAGAGAAGGCGTCGCGCGGCCCTCCGGGTCGCCCGTTACCAGCAGAGCCTGCGGCGCTATCATCAGCGCCACGTCCGGGCCCGATCACTGCAAGTAAATGATTTAGTCTTGCGCTGTGTTCAAACACGCGCAGGCTTGAGCAAGCTCTCCCCCATGTGGAAGGGACCTTTCAAAGTGATCGGAGTCCGCCGGCCAGGCTCTGTCTGACTAGCCACGGAGGATGGCTCAGAGCTGCGTAACCCATGGAACATTGAACATCTTCGCTAATTCTAACCCTAAATACGAGAAGTACTTGTATTCTAGGCTCGGGCCAACCCTGCACGACCTCCGCATCGTGCCATGTTGGCCGGGGCTGCCACTATCCTTATTTGTACACTTATGTTTTTTGCGTGGCAAGCACTTGCTTGTCGTCTCTCAGTTTCTATTTTGGGTCGGGTTGCGTTGCTAACAGCAACTTAGTCCGCCTAGATGCCAAGCGGGGCTCGGACGCCAGCCGTGCCCCGAGGAGCTGCAAGGACAGGGGACTTCAGAAGGACCGAAATCAGATCATCCCCGATCCCCTGTCACTGCACCCTCGGCCTGGCCAGCCTCGCCAGCGGATCTCCCCATTGTTCTAAGTGCAGACCCCTGTCACTAGAGACCGTAGCCCGAGCCTGGACCCCGTTCAAATGAACCCATTGCGTTCACTTCCTTTCTTTTCCCTTGGGTTTATTTTGGGTTGGGACACTCTGCGCATCGGTGTTGCTATCAGCGACTCAGTTCGCCTAGACACCAAGCGGGGCGCAAACGCGAGCCGTGCCCTGAGTCACTGCAAGGGCAGGGGACTTCGGACGGACCAAAATCAGGTCATCCCCGACCCCCTGTCATTGCACCCTCGGCCTGGCTAGCCTCACCAGTGAATCTCCCCCACGGTTCTATGTGTGAATCCCCGTCACGAGAGAATGTAACCCGAGCCCAGACTCGTTCAAAATAAACCCGGCGGAAAGAGAAAAGAAGGCGGACCGGCATTCTCACGCGATGTCAAACTCACAAGCATACAAATATTCTTCAATACAGGAATAGCGAATGCAGACAAAATCAACTGGCAAAACCGGTTGGAGTTCAATACGAAGTCTAATATGCAACTCTTAAGGTAAACAAAATATACAGAAAAGCAAAGCATTATATACATACATGTACGAGGCAGTGTAGGTCTCTGAGGTAGGCGGCCCCCGGCTCACTTCCGGCAAGACTTTCCCGCTCCTCCCGAGGCGCCCGGGGCATCGGCGTCGTCGTCGTCGTCTAAGTCCTCCCAATCCTCGTCGCCCCCGGAGCTGCCTTCCCTTTCCTCGTCGTCGGATGGGGCCGCATAGGCAAATTTGGGAGCCGTCCCCTCGAAGTTGCCGACGAAGGCCTTCGCGGCCTCCTGAACGGTGGCTCGAGCCCCTTCCTCCATCTCGAGGGGGAAATCGTCCAGCGTGAGGAAGGTTACGAAGCTCGGGTCGTGAGCCCATTGGCTGGCAAGCACCAACTCTACCGCTTCCCGCTCCAGCGCGGCCGACGACCGCCTCATTGCGTCGTCCACCTCATTGGGAAGCCGCTCCACATTGCCGGCCATCTCCTCGAGCCGGTGGGCAATCCCGCTCAGGCCAGTGGGCAGCTTGAAGTTCTAGCTAGCCAGAACGCCCATCCTGCGCCCCGCGCGAGTTTGCCAAAGGAGGGCGCTCTTCAGCATCTCGGGTCCACCGTGGAGCTCGAGCTGAAGAGCGTTGATCCGCCCGTCCCACTGTAGCACGGCCTCCCGAAGCTTCGAGACGGTGCGCTCTGCTGCGGTGAGGCGGTCCCGCAGAGCCTCGTTTCCGTCCGCCTACGCCGCCGCGTCCTGCGCCACAGAGGCCAAGTCCCTCTCCCGCGCGTTCAGTTCAGCGACGCGCTGCTCCAGGGCGGCCCACTCCGTGCGGGCGGTTTCAAGGTGCCGGCTCTCACGGCCGGCCACGGCGAGTTCACCCTTGGCAAGTTGCTCCTCGAGCCACCGCGCTGCCGTCTCACGGTGGGAGATCTCGGCCTCGTGCTTTGAGACCCTCCCGTCGCGTTCCCGCTAGGCCTCCTCCCGGAGACGCAGGCTACCCTGCAGTTGCCGCGCGGTGTCCTCGGAGTCTGCGAGGGCGCGAGCCCGTTCAGCGTTTGCCTCCTCAGCCACCCGAAGAATGGCCTTGGCGTTTGCTGCCGTGGACTCATGCTCCTTCAGCGTCTCCTCTCGGGCATCCAGAGCCCGGACCCGCTCCTCTAGCTCCTGGGCCCGTTGCTCGAGCTTTCGGGCCCGCCGCTCCACCCCTTTCGCCTGCTGCTCCGCGGCCTCTACCGCTTCATTGCACCAACACGGCCGATGACCGCTTCATTGCGTCGTCCACCTCGTTGGGAAGCCGTTCCAGGTCGACGGCCATCTCCTCGAGCCGGTGCGCAATCCCGCTCAGGCCAGTGGGCAGCTTGAAGTTCTGGCTAACTAGAACGCCCAACCTGCGCCCTGTGCGAGGTAGCCGTAGGAAGGCGCTCTTCAGCATCTCGGGCCCAACGTGGAGCTCAAGTTGAAGAGCGTTGATCCGCCCGTCCCGTTGTAGCACGGCCTCCCGGAGCTTCGAGACGGTGCGCTTTGCCGCGGCGAGGCGGTCCCGCAAAGCCTCGCTCTTGTCCGCCTACGCCGCCGCGTCCCGCGCCACAAAGGCCAAGTCCCTCTCCCACACATTCAGTTCGGTGACACACTACTCCAGGGCGGCCCGCTTCATGCGGGCGGTTTCCAGGTTCCGTCTCTCGCGGCCGGCCACGGCGAGTTCACGCTTGGCGAGGTGCTCCTCGAGCCGTCGCACCGCCGTCTCGCGGCGAGAGATCTCGGCCTCGCGCTTCGAGACCCTCCCATCGCGTTCCCTCCAGGCCTCCTCCCAGAGACACAGGCTGCCCTGAAGTTACCGTGCGGCGGCCTTGGAGTCCGCGAGGGCACGAGCCCGTTCAGCATTTGCCTACTCGGCCACCCGAAGGATGGCATCGGCGTTCGTCGCCATGGACTCATGCTGCTCCGGCGTCGCCTCCCGGGCATCTAGAGCCCGGACCCGCTCCTCTAGCTTCCGGGCCCGCCGCTCCACCCTTGCGCCTGCTGCTCCACGGCCTCCCCGTGCGGGCGCACGGCAGCCTCCCTCTTAGGTAGGGATGAGGCTTGCCCGTCCAGCACCTTGGCGCGGGCCTCGACGGCCTCCTCCCGCTGGTGTGGGGACCCCTCGGCCCGCGACACCTGCTGCTACCGGGCCGGCACGACATTCTCCCTCTTTTAGAGTGTCGCCGCATACTCATCACTGTCGAGCTGAAGGTCGCCTACCGTCTCCAGCAGGGCATCCGTGGTGACGAGGGCCGCGACGCTTTCTTCCTCGTTCTCCTGCATCACTTCGTCCATGGCCGCGACCCGCGCATCCAACTCTGCCAGGCGGCGGTTGTGTGCGGAGCGGCCTGCGGCGACCATGGCCTCCAGCGAGTGATGCCCTTAGTCGAGGCGTGCACACTCCGCGTCCAGCTCGGCTCGCTCCTCCAGCAGGGACTGCATCTGGGCGTTCCGCCCCGCAATGATGGTGGTGTTCGCCACCACCAGCGCCTGCAGGAGGGGCTCTGAGCCCGTCGGGGTAGATGGAGTAAACGGGGACCGCCGCCTTTTCAATGACCTGGTCTGACTTGGTCCGTCAGCGGTCGGGCCCCGGAGCCGAGGGCTAAGGGAAGCATCCCTCCCCACGTCTCGTCCGCGGGGCTACGGCGACGATGACCTCCAGGCCCATGGCGACAGCAACCTCCGAGGTGGCGCGTCGCCCCCTGCATCCTCGGTGCCGCCCGCGCCGGCACCGGAAGAGCCCTCCGCAGCATCGGTGGCAGGGGCCCCATGTGTGGCCTCCTCCCTGGGCGCAGTCGGAGAGGCCTCACCGGCTGTCGGGCACGCCGCGCCAACCCCTGAGTTGTTGGCTCCCCCAGGGGACCCCACCTCGATCTCTGCCTCAGGCGTGACGCCAGGGCCCGTAGCCCCCTCGGTGCCTGGGTCTCCGCGCCAGCACCTGGCCTCCCCGCCTTGGCCCTTGCCTCAGCTATCCACTCGCCGGACTCGGCCTCCCCTCTCTCGGGCACACTGGGCCAAGGAGGGGGGGTCATTCGTGGGAGCACCACGGGAAGGGGCCTTGCTAAAAAAGAAAGAGAAGAAGAGGGAAAGAGGGAGTAAGAGAAGGTAGCAAAATCCGGGAAGGCACAAGCAGAATATCGAGTCGGAGTCATACCTCTAGGGGCGATGCTTGAAGCTCCACTCTGGGGGCTCGATGAACTCCCCCCCGGCATGGCTCGAACCGCCCTACCTTCCACAACCTTCTCTTCTTTTTCCCAGCCTCTGGCGGTGCCGTTGGCACAGCGCCCGCTAGGTGGCATGAGGTGGTGCGCTCCGCACCACCCCCTCTTGGCAAAGGCGGGGAGCGGGAGGATTCCATCTGCTTTTGTTTCCCCTTCAGATTAGAAGGGCGAGCGCTGCCCGAGCCTTCGCCGGTGGTAGCCCCTCTGTGGCCCCCTCAGGCGGGAGGGCACTGCCTCTGCCACCGTCCCCGCTGCGCTCCACGCCGGCTCCCATCGCCTGCATGATGGCCACGGTGGAGTCCCGCTCCGGGTCACAGCAGAGCGGAAGGATGCCCGGGGGAATCATCGACGGCTTGACGTTGCCAAGGCCGAGCACCTTCTGGACCACCACCTTCAAGTTAGCCGGGGGCCAGTCCCAGGCGCTTCCCGGGTGGGTCCGGATGGTGTTGTCGGGACTGGCGTATGTCCACGAGGGCCGGACCCACTCCTGGAGGGGCGCGATCCGCCGGCAGGTGTAGTCGCCGAAGACCATGGTGCTGTTCAACCCTAGGGCCCGCAACCCGGCAAGGCGGTCCAGTAGGGCATCATATGCATCCCCCAACACCGGCGCCTCCCGCCAGCTTGGAGTCTGCACGGGCGGTGCGGTCGGGAGCCGAAGTGGAGGATGGTCGGGGAGCACAGTGTAGAACCAGTCATGCTTCCAGTCATCCGACTTCTTGCACAGCTTCTGCTCAACGTAGAGCCGCTGCGTGTTGGCCTGCAGCTGGGAGTAGCACCCCCCGGCCTCCGTCGGGGGGGGGGGGGGGGNCGCGGGGGGGGGGGGGGGACGACTGCTGCAGAGTAAAGAACAATCGGAAGAACCAGAGGCTCGGCCTCACCCCGAGGAACATCTCGCACAGGTGTGGTCAGCGTGATCACGGCATTGGGGGTGAGGTGCGCCATCTGGATCCCCTACGATGCATTTATATAGGCTGTTCAAGAACAACCGATGGGATTTATCATGAATCAGGTTATTGATCCCGCGGGAGAATTCCACCACGATGGAAAACCTATTCGTCAACCCCACCCCCGATTAGAATAGAAGGATTGTAATATATATACATACCATAGATTTTATGTGTATATGTAATTACTTATATGTCTGTATATATTTTGGTAATCTATATATGTATATATTCACTTATGTGTCTCTACATATTTTGGTTATACATTTATACATATATATATATGTATAAATACATTTATTACATATATATATATATTATATTATACATATTATGCATATATATGTATTTATACATATATATGCATAATATATAAACAAGCAGCAAGAAACATATGCAATTTAAAAAAAAATATAAAAACATCTTTAGCCCCGGTTGGTGTTACTAACCGAGGCTAAAGATACCAACCGAGGCTAAAGATCTATCTTTAGTACCGGTTGGTAACACCAACGGGGGCTAAGATGGATCTTTAGCCCTGGTCATTTCTACCGGGACTAAAGATGCCTATCTTTAGTCCCGGAATCGGCGTCCCGGGACTAAAGGGGGTTGCAAACCAGGACTAAAGATGGATTCCCCAGCGGTGGTATTACCTTCCATTTTTGCTAAATAAAGTGAATGGTTATATTAGCCTAATAAAACTGATTTTATAACATTTGAAGTTAATATGAGCTTCATGAATTTTTGAACTTGAAATGCATGTGTGGTAAATATTATGCTACACAAGATTTTAGTGCTGTTTCATGCATAGAAAGTGGCAGGTTTTACTTTACTAAATTGAAGTTCACACTTAGCTGATTCTACAGAAATTTTGTTTATTCCATTTGGGGTAAAAATGGATTTTCTATGAATTTCTAATGTTTGAGCATGTTTTTTGTCAACTATTTCTTATATGAAATTCTAGAAATAGTTTTTTTATACTATAAGTGTAGATTTTTATTTTTCGCAATTTTATAAACCCACTGAAATTGGATTCACTTCAAAATGAGTTATATTTGATTTTATATGAATTTTACATGTTCAGCATAATTTTCAGGTTAAAAGATAAAGGTTTAATCATTTTGTTTAATATTTTGAATTATAAATACATGGGGTATACTGGTCAGTCTCTGGCCAATATGCAAAAAGGCCCCTGAGGTTTAAGAATTTAACCTGTAGTCCAAAACACGTTCTAATATGGTTATTATTAAAAGTCCTCATGGTTTTAGTTATTTACAAATAAGTCCTCGGTCCACATGTCATACTAAACATTCTTACGAATCAAACCTTACAAGTTTTAAACCATTGCTAAGTGTGGTCCTCGCGCTCTAATGAAGTGGGGTATGCATGTAAGTGGCATGATGGCTAGGGAGGCAGCGCAGCGGCGCTCCGGCAAGATTCTCGCTGGCGCCGACGGTGATTCGTGGCTCGGCTAAGGTTGTGACCTAAAGAAAAAACAGAGAGGGACTCAAGACAAACCTAGAGGTGGTGGTCTTGCTTGCTGTGGTGGTCGGAATCAATGACGACGACGGTGCAAGCGGTGGTGTCTCTCAGGTTGTCGATGCATGTGAGGCTAGAGGCTGATTGGAGCTAAGTGGGTGTATGCATGTGTGTTTACCAGGTCCCAAAGTACTCACTGAGCAGTTGGAAGGGGTCGGCGAAGCTTGGTCCTCGGTGGCAACTTGCGAAACAACTCAACGGCGGGAAAGAACTCCAGGTTGATGATGACGGCTTGATCTACTCAAAAGGCTGCCATGCATGCACACGTATGGTGTTATGGAGGTCCTAGGGAGCATATATGCGTGATGAATTGAATGGGGCTCACCAGAGCGGGTGGAATTGGAGATGAAGTCCAGTGGTCAGAGTTGAGGAAGAAGAAGAGGATCTCCTGGGGTCAGTCCCTTCGGTGAGTGGGCTCCTAGGGTCGACGCAATGGCGTTGGCGCAACGGCTTGCATCGGCTTGGTCGGAGTTGGTTGGGCGGCGATGATGTCGAAGCGGCGCTTAGGAGTTCCCGCGGGCATGATCGCGTTTTGACATCACCACTACATGACATGATGCGAGACAAGTGGAGATGGTACTGGCGTTGAATGGAGGTAATGGAACGCTAGAGGAGAGAAGACGACCATGACTTGGTGGCGATGGCGACGGTCGTCGTCTCCACAGCCGGCGATGGAGAAGAAAGAGAAAGGAGACACTGGAGCTCTCGTCCTCGGTTGGATCGGCACTGGGATGGAGGGAATGGTCGTGCGACAGAGCTGGGAGAAGGTATGGGCGAGCTCGGTGACGGCCACGTCAAGGCCACGCGTCGAACAAGGCTGACGGCTCTCTCTCTCGCTCTCTCTTTTCTCTCTCAGGTTCCTAGGGCGGTGGAAGATTTTGCACCAAAGTGGAGCAAGCTCGTGTGGCTGACAGTGGGTCCAGGGAGATGCAAACAAAGCAAGGTGAGAGAGGTGGGTAGGTTTGTGACTGAATGTACTATTTTGTCGATTTTTCAGGATTTTCATCATTTCTTTTCATCCTCTCTTTTTGTAATTATATAATTTATTCTGTATGCCAGATAAATTAGAGTATATTCTTGTGGAGATAGTAAAAATAATCTAGTTCCTTATATTTTACTCTCAGCAAAATAAGGAAATTAGGCTTGGCTGAAATTGATTTGAATTTTTAGAAGGTCTAAACCTATGAAATAAATTCTAGAAAAATTATACTAATTCATTATAAATAGAGTAGTATTCAAATAAATTATGTTCATATACATTCTTATGTAATTTAATGCATATATGAGTGAGGTATTGCTTTTGCCAATTAAGGTTTAAAAATGATTTATATTTTGACTGCTTTGACCAATTTATTTGAGGTATCAAATGTAAAGTGTATATCATACCAAAATTCCAGTGAGTTAGATATATTAATTAGTATCTACATGAATTTTCCCATGATTTTATATTACACCCATTATTTTTAGGTATTCCCTGAGCTTATCTACATTCAAGTGTTCCTATTATAAATATATGTTTAAATGATTGTAAAATTATATTTTGATTTATATGTAACCAGTGGTGATGTTGTCAGACTTTGTTTCAATTTCACCATACTTAATATCATAAGACACTTATGCATTTGTGTGTATATATTTGAGTTAGGCTAAGTGCAACTTAAGGTGGCAATGAAGGTAATGTTTTTATTATATTTATGAATTAATATGTATATACTTTTATGCTCATGTGACCTAGTATGTAATGCTAGTAACACCCAAAAACAATTAAAAGGACTCAAATCACACACCACACATTGTGTTAATGCAAACATGAAATGTTTTACATGTCAAATTAAATTAGGAAGAAAAAAATTTTAAATTGTTCTCAAGATTCCTTTTGGGTTCTAGCTATGATGAGCTCAATTAGGTGTTTGGTGCAAAAATTCTAGGATTCCTATTTATGATAACTCATTCTGATTCTTTAGGTGCAAAATTTTAAATTTGAAAATTTTGGGTATGTTACATCACCTCTCTAATCTCAGATTAGTGTAGTCAATGACACGTGGGCCCCCTGTGATTAAAATCTAATAGAAACAAATTATGAACTGTGTCCATGACATGCGGGACCCACCTGGTATTAAGTGACCAGTTTAACCCTAGTCAACCCGGGGCCAGTCCCACGTGTCGGTGACACAATGCTTTTCCTATAGAAAAATAAACCGGAGAAATATAATAAAAGCGGGTCCAACTTGTCAGCCACCATTAGTATTGGGTTGGTCAGCCGAAATGAATTCAGTCAAACCTCGCACAATACCATTTCGGAATTAATCGATTTAATTCAATCTTTACACTAGGATAACTCACTCGTTATAACTCCGGTTTGAATGAAACTTGAACCTAACTTCATATAAAATCAATATCTATCTTTTGGCACCAGTTTCACAATTTATTTTGTACTGTATGAATTTTTGTGATTTTATTTGAATTTTAATTGAATTCAAATTAAATCTTTCACACGTAAATTTAGATTTCGAGGCAATTGTTGGGTTGACTGAGGAGCAGGGACAACAAGACTTTGAGCAAGGCAAGTCATCACTATCCGGTGAGCATGTTGAACCTATTGCGAACTTATGTTATTTCAAATAAAATTGCATGCTATGAGAGTTACCTACTTGTTATACGCCATATCTTGATTATTGAATCCTTGTATGTCCTTTGTACCTTATGATGTCGTGTGTCCCTAGTCGTTATATGACAAACGCTTAGTAAATGCTAATTTAGATTCATGCATTCTCATGTTTATCAAATGCTATATGCTTGGGCAATTACCTTAGGGTAAGTAATTGACAGACGACATGTGGAGACATGAGCGCCATATTGTTATGACACTGAGGAGATGATTTGTTAAACAAAACTAAACAAAACAAATGTTTTTGACTGGGGCTACTGGATGACTTGGGTGGTATTCAGCTAAAGCTAGCGTCGTCCCCGGTCAATTAAGGAGTGAGCCATGAAGCTATGCATGAAACGACCCCAGTACGACCGTACTTCTCGTATTGGGCATAGACCTAGCGGAGTAAATAGCCAAGCAGAGGTGGTATCCAAGACGTGGTGGTTCACTTAGGTGTGTGAATAGGTGGGAAGCCTATAGGTGGATAACCATCGGTGGGTAACCGGAATAAAATTTGACTTAATTATAACTTAACGCATGTGTGAGTTTTTCCCTCTGGGAACGCCAAAACTCGTCTCACTGCTAGAAACTGTCTATGCCTAGAGTACATGAGGACTCAAGTTCATGGAGCAGGTATTGCCAAAGTGAGGTTATTAAAAGGCTTTGCCATGACACATCTCATTCGTTGGGACTTTGGCTCATTTGTTGGGCAAGTCAAGGCGTGCAGGTTAAAGCATACATCCACTGTAGTGCGAGTAAATCAATCTAGTCGAATAATCGTGCTCATGGATATTGAGCACCGGGACATGTATTACACTTGGCTAGACTCAAACTTTCTAAACTAATGGGATGGGATGATGCATGATGGTTTTGTATTGGCGGATCAACTTCTTGAGAGACGAGAAGGGGTAGACCCCAGAAAACCATGATGAGACCGTGGTGGGAAGCTATTCTTGGGATCACAATTGATGGTGGACAGATTGTGTCCACACACCTGCAGGGGGGGGGTACGATGATTAGCTTTGCAAGATGATGCGGTGCCTGTGATACTCGACTAGACCCGTTTATCAGGGATGAAGGTATGGGTTCATTGACCGTTTTGATTGGGAGGCCTCCATGAAGATCCAGCCACGCATTGCAAATGAGCTAGAGTACCTCTTCAGGTCCCGCTACCGCCGTGACTTGGCAGAGTCTGTTGTTCAGAATGCTGCCAGAGTGGCATTCCTTCACCTTCACTCTCTGCTCTAGGAGGAGTTGACAAGGATTGAGTTCGCACACCACCCTTACAGAGGCAAGGACTACTCCTTCTGTATTGTGCAGGACACCCCATGTTGCTACAACCCAATGGTGACACGTCTGTCTAGGTGGGCGGAGATGGCAGACGACTTTTACGAGGAGGCACTACTCAAGTTGGACTCAGCAGAGGCTTCCTTCTCGTTCGTTTATCGGCTTGGGAAATTGAGTTTTCTGAACAGCTCCTTGCTGAGTCAAACTGAAGGATTCCAAACACAACTTCTGATAGTCTTGAATGACTTGATCCAATTGTGCTTTTTGTTCAGTCGATAAGTTGTCCACTGTGACAAGAATAATATCATCCCGACAAACTTCCATAACAATGATGAAAAAATGTCCCACTGGGCGTGCCAAAAGTGTGTTGACGCGAAATTCGTCGCACACATGAAGGGCTGAGAGGTTTGTTTTACTCTAGTATAGTTCCTACCAAATCGGGTTCAAAGCATGCTAGTTAGTTTGATGCTGCAACTAACAAGAAAACAATGGAAATATTAGTCCTTGGGCCAATCGGCTTTGCAACTGATACGATACCATATGCCCAGTCGATGCCGATGATAATTTCGGTCCGATCGGCTATAATTAGAGTAAATAAGAATTAAGTATAAACAGTATCGGCTGGAATATGAATCAATATATATTTGATAAACCTTGACCTTATTACAATCAATCTTGGTAGATCGGACCCAACCGAGACAATATAGGATTGAACAATAATAAAGCTTAGATCTAAAGGATATGTACGATTCTAGATGTAGGCCAATATGTTTGATTAGTGAATAAAACATACCAAAGCTCTTAATTAGCAAATAAACAAAACTCAGTTTCTATGGCTTAAAATATAATTGTTAGCAAGTTGCATTTACCAATCTCAATCTTGATATATTAGACCTAACAGAGACAGTATAAGATTGAAACTAGTAAGAACAATAGCTAGCCGATTATATCAGATTTCACAAGTAAACTGATTTAGTAACTCAATATTTGATAAGCAGATAACTCATTGGTTAAAACCCCGATGAAACAATAACTAGCGCCTATCGTCTTAAGTAAACTTATCCAAAAAACTAAATCCCAGAAGATTGGACCATACCAAGATAGTTCGATATTTGAAAATAAGTTGGATGGGTTTAAACAAGTTGATTGATGCTATTTATTGTGATTGATACAGAAACCCTAGCTATGAACAGAAAGTGATCAAAGCAAGAGCCGATATATGTGATAAGCAACGCATGCAAAGGTAGAACTAATATATCGGATCTAATCAAGAAAGTACTAATTCCGCCGATACAAGGGAAGATTTGACGGAACTTCTTGCCAGAGATCGAACTCAACCGATGCAGCTCAACTCAAAACAAGAACTCATTGATGTGACCATGGCTAGCATGGATACAACCATTGCTCACATCATATCTCAACAGCAAGATGTCAAGATCAAGTTGTCCAAGTTCTGGAATCCAATTCGGCCACCTGCTACATTGCTGATTTCAAATGGCCGCCAAATATGCATACAAGCTTTGTTTTGGGCCCATGAGTACCTGATGGAAAGCTCTTGAAGTCCTCTTTCCAATGGATCCAACCTCATCTCCAAATTCCATCTCAGTCATCCGCAGTTGAAGTAACAAGGTGCTGCGTCACCTATAATGGGCCTATGGGCTTCTAACTTCATCTGGGACCCTGGCCCAGGTGGGGCCCATGTGGGGTGGGCCCCAACCTGGTGGAGCATGATCTAGGAACCCCCTTAGTCATCCTCCCACTCCTTTAAAAAGCTAGGTACCCCTTCAGGGTTTCTCGGGTTTTGTTTAAATTAAAGTTTAGCTTCGCTACTTTGTCGTGTAATCCCGTGATCGGTTAGATCGCCGGTTTGCGCGTTACGGAATTCCAACTTATCATTTGTTTTCAATTCCTATTTGCAATTCAGATTGCTTTTATCTTGTTCTTGCTTGTTTCTTCGATTTGCTTGCAGGAATAAGGTTGATTTGCACTGGCAAGATCAACAACCCACGTAGAGGTGTATCAATCGCTAAGGCGCAACACAACAACGCCTCGTACGGTTGTAGTCGGGTCGTCAATGTTTCTCCCAAATCGTAGTTATCATCAACTCACCGAAAATCGGGACAACCAGATCCTTGAGCGTATCGAGTGGATATCAGGGTTTATCACTCGTGGAGAGTAAAAGGTTCGCGATATGCCAAAAGTTGTATATTGAACTATTGAGCGTACATATTTATACCCACAAACCATACCAAGTCCGATTCTACTACGATCGGTTTAATCTAGGACTCTATCTTTAATTAAGGAATTTATTATAGACTCCGACTATCACACAACTTGCATCGGCTAAACATTACCAAAACATACCTGAGTCCGATTTCAAAACGACTACATCGGCTCAGGATTCTAGTAACAAAAATAGAAACCACCATACACTTTCCTTAACTCCGAAGCTTGCCAAAACATGGATATTTTATCAACCGAATCATCTAAAATCATGATGTGAAATTCTCCTTTGACCTAGTCTTTGACTAACGGAAATTACCATATTTCGCCGTTAACCCATGCCCCCCAATTCCGGAGTATGGATAAACATGCTTCGGAATTCCTTATCTGGTCCACTTAGCAGCATCAGCCCATTAGGTCATTAGCCCAACCGGTGCAACATGCCTTTGACGCACCAAACGGTATAAAAACCCTTGCTCACCGCCCGATAACCATTACACTGTCACAAACCCCTTTGTTCTCCACGCCGGCAAGTTCCCCTTTTCTCTCTCCTCCGTCTCCAACGACCTCACCGATTACGTCAATCTCCTCTGGTGAAACCTTTTCTCTGCATCTAATGGTCACCATCACCGACATCACAAAGGTAAGACTCACAAAAACATCCTTTTTTGCTATTTTTTTCATATTATGTTGATTAGACCTAAAAAGTTTTTGCTTCCTACCCCATGTTCTTCGTTGTTCTTCATCTTTCACTGTTCACTTTACTGTAGTATCTGAGGAATCAAATAGCCATCCTTGTAGCCGATCAACCACTCTTTTATTATCTTGGACTGATGGGCGATGAAGATTCTACTAACTTGATTTACACCGATATGAATTGGATCCCCTTCAAACAATCCAGTCCTTGCATTTCTGATTGGCATCTCTGTTTCAGATCTTGGCCATCTAAATTACCGGTTTGGAGAAATTGGTATCGGCGCATGCTACCGGCCAAACAAGAATTTTGGTCTGATATTGGCATCACTCAATGCCTAGAGTTATCATTAGCCGAAATGGAGAAAGATGAAGCTCTCATTGCGTCGGCTAGCTACTTCTGGTCTGATACATTAAATGCTTTCCTCTTCAACTAAGGGCCAATAACATCAACGTTGCTGGACATCATTATGCTCACCAGTTTGGATATCTCATCCTCACCCAATTTTGTCAATTTTAAGGATAAAATGCACCAACAAGCTGGAAACCAAGACTGCAGGAGGTTGGTTAGGCTATATCACTAAGCATGCTAAGACTGGTCTGATCTCCGTTCGGGGACATGTGGCTTTCCTCAGCTTATGGTTGGAGCAGTTCATCTTCTATGGCACTACTATCGGGCCAACAGGAAATCTGCAACATATCATCCAAGCCCTTGCTGAAGGGAAAATATCTCCTAGGCGCCACTTATCATCTTCTTCACCAAGTATTGACGAAGTTATTGGTTGGCCAACCTGTTGGTCATGTCGACGGCCCATGGTGGTTTGTTTAGCTGCGGCTAAAACTCTATAACGTCAAAGTAACTGAAGTGCCACCTCTTGAAGACTCAAGATTCCCTACTAACTTTGCAGAAGGTGCTGATCCCACTTTCCACCGATGCATGTCTCTTGGTGAAGCAGGGTCGGCTTATCCTAGAAGCAAACTAACACCCAACAATGTCAAACGTCGGTTTGACTGATTTTATCATGGCTTCCCTAAGAATATGAGAGTGTGGTTCCCTTATGAAGAATTTGAAAACTATGAACTTCCTTCAGACTTCGACCCCAACACCATCAACTCCGATGAACAATCTAGGGAGATACTTGGATCGGCCATCACTCCCTGTATCTTACGCACCGGGATATCAACTGGCCACACTTCTCGCATCTCTCACAATTTCTACCATCCCTCGGTCACAGCTCGTCAATTTGGTTTTGGCCAGGTCCCAGTCAACTTATTCTTTATTGACAAAATTCAAATAAGAGGTCTAGTCACAAGTGCCCTCATATTTGATCGACTGATGTAAATTGAAGGTCCCCCTGTTGGTCCTCTAGCCAATTGGGATGGCCATACTACCGGCTATCAGCCATGGTCCTGATGGTAGGGCGAATGGAAGCGGCACATCTTTAACCTTCCAATTTAAAGCTTCATATATTTCCTTGACCCTGATTTTATTTGTGCCAAGTTGGAGGTAAATTTCTTCATCTGCCCAATCTCTTTATTGTTTCATACCTCTTCTCATTATTTCGTCATTTTTGGGCTGTCAATACTGATACCCCTAACATTAGCATCAGTGGTCTTCCGATTGAGTATGCCCCTGTATCGGCTATCTCCAGACTCAGCACCAATGCCTCTCCCCCATCATCTTTGCTCTGAGGGGTAATAAGAGAGCCGATTCCAAGCACAAGGGGTAAAAGGAAGAAGGTTGACATGCGCTCTAAGAGCAAGAAGCAGAAAGCCATAAGCTTGCCCAATGCAGCGGAAGATTTACCTGACGTAGATCTAGAATCGACTACTGCCATGGATGAAGCAATAATCTCAGAAGAAATCGATGTGCTGGCGATGCCATCCCTGATACCGAAGCCGATGTAATTACTTCCAATGTTTCTTCGGACGAGGACCTTGACACAGAATTTGACGCAGCTGGTTCCCAGATAAGTCATGCACACTCCGATCGCACACGCACCATTTTTGTTGTTTCTCCTCCAGTATCGACAATCTTTCCTTGACATATTTGTTTATTTCGTAGAACCCTTTCTCTTTTCCATTAATACTTGCCTATTTTCAGCCCATAAATGCATCGGCTCCATCCCATCAATCGGCATTGAGCGAACGCACTTTAGAAGACATTGAACATTCTACCAGTGACAACCACCATGCCGATCAAGCTTTCCCTCAAACCGCACCGATTCTACCGGTAAAACTCAATTCACCGATATTTTGAAAAACTTCTCATGATTGTTTTTAACTTCAACTTTCAAGATATAGAATATAGCCGACATGTTCTCTTTTGATGTTGGCCAAGTTTTGGATGACGATGAAGAAGAAATCATCAGCAAAGCGAGCTCCCCTCCTCCTAAATCCCTCAGAAGGCAATTGCTTGATATTGCCGATCCTCTAAATACATCACTTGATGCCTTAGTTGAAAACAGTGGCCCAATCAGGTGTAGGATAGAAGAAATCCAAAGCCAACTCTTTGATGATATCCTTGACGCCTTGGCTCCTGTTGCCTATCTTGAATCGCATCGGTTCCAGGTCCACAGAGCACATCAGCGTCTTGCCGATCGTATTGAATTACGATATCTAAATGCAACTCTTCAGATCGATCGACAACTGGTTCAAACCAATAAGTTGAAACTTGAGGAACTAATCGCTAGCCCAGAAACCATAAGAAAGCGCATCGATGAATTAAGGCAATGAGAGGCCAATTTGCTTGCCAAGCTAGAGCAAATTCGTAAAGATCTAGCATTGAAGGAATAGAAGCTTGCCGATCTCCTGAAGGCGATCAAAGATCAACGAACCAAGTTAAAGGCTTCAATTCGTGATGTGGCTAATCAACGAAAAGCTATGAAGCCCGTGCCAGGAAATGATGCCGTCGACCTCTGCACAATTGAAGAAGTTGATTGAATTCGCCTACGTGCGATATCGGCAATCCAAAAATTCCTAGGTTGATGTAATAGTTAAACTCTTGCAACACTTTTGCTCGACAACATTTAATGGCTCTCAAGCCACTTTAAGCTTTTTCTTTGATTTGTTTACCACTATTTTGTTCTAAGGGCGACATTTTTATATCGGCTATCTTAAGACGATGTTCATACATCGACTATCATCTAAACCAATTAGGAATTGATCCAAATGCTAGGATAATACTTCTTCAAATATTTGTCGTTAAGTGCTTTACCAAAAACTTCTTCATCCAGCCCTTCAAGCATATACACATTTCATGGTACACAACAATGTATCCAATAGGGGCCTTCCCAATTAGGTGACCATTCTCCAAACTTATTATCTCTTGTCCCTATAGGCAAAATCAATTTCTATACCAATTCTCCTTCTTCAACAATGCACCACCTTTTTTGTTGTAATGCCTGACAACTCTTTCTTTATCTCTTTTAATCTTTTCGAGTGCTCTTAGCCAATTTTGAGCCAAATCTTCTAACTCATTAGTCATTAAATTATAATATTCGTCAACCGTCAACTAATCTTGCAACATGTTTCTTCTTGAGTCGATATTAGTTTCCTGGGGAAAATAGCTTCGTGCCCATAAACCAACTAATAAGGTGGAACTTGAGTAGAACCATGACAAGTCATCCGATAAGCCCACAATGAATCAACTAATGTAGTATGCCACTTCCTCGGTTGTTCATTAATATTTCTCTTAATCAGGTTGATCAAACTCTTATTAGATGCCTCTGCCTACCCATTAGCTTGTGCATAATATGGTAAAGAATTCAACAATTTGATCCCCATACTATCGGTAAACCTAACAAACTCATTGGCCACGAATATAGATCCTTGATTTGTTGTTATTGTCTGAGGAATTCCAAACCAATAGATAATATGTTCTTTGATAAAGTCAACTGTGTCTTTAGTATCGACTTTCTTCAAAGGAACAATCTCAACCCACTTTATGAAATAATCTTGGGCCACCAAGATATATTTGTGCCCCTTACTTGATGGTGGATTAATCGGGCTGATCATATCTATCCCGTAACCTCTGAATGACTAAGGCTTCATGATTGGATGCATAGCCGATGCTGGTGCCCTCTGAACTATCTCGAATTTTTGGAAATGTTGACAACCTTTATAATATCTAAAGCAATCCTCCAACATTGTCTGCCAAAAATATCAAACTCTTCTAAGCTTGCATCTGATCTTATGAGCTAATTGATATCTTCCACAAATCCCTTCATGTACCTCGCACATAAGTACTTTGGCTTCTTCCAAATTCAAACATATAAGTAAAACCCCTATCAATCGTTCGATAGTATAGATCATCATCGAGCAACACATATTTGAGAGCTTTGTATTTCAACTTCCTTGACGCTGATTGAGATGAATCCTTCAAATAATCAATAATTTGACTCATTCAATCATCGGTATCAACATTAGCAATTTCTATCTTCACATCTTTCAACATCGGCTTATAACCCAATGTCCCTTGGGTAAGATCATTAGCTTCAATATTCTGTTCCCTTGGAATGTGCTTCATTGAAACAATCTTAAAGTTTTTCATCAACTCTTGGCATTTTTCATGATATACCGTTAATACTTCATCCTTGCATTCATATTCCCCAGTTAATTGATTAATCACCAACAATGAATCCCCAATGATTTCTATGGCATTAGACTCAACTTCTTTAAGAAATTAAAGTCCTTTAAGCACAACCTCATATAATATGGCTTAATTGTAACTGCATACTCAAAACTTGCCCCCCCAGACAAAATTATCACTAATCCGATAGCACATCCATATGTACATACTGATTCATCAAAAAATAAAGTCCATGGCATCGGCTCAACATAATCAATTGAATCATCCCTATGTTGTACAAAAAATCGGCTATAGCCTATCCTTTAATGGCTTTTGACGATTCGTACCGAAGATCATATTCAGTTAAGGCATAAATTCATTTTCCAATCCTCCTTTCCAATGTGCAAACCATTGTGCACTCACTTGATAATAAGTAATGTCTGAACTTGGTGCATAAAAAATATAAGCATAAGCATAATTTCTCCACCTGAGTATACCTTGTTTTAGCATCAAGAAGTTTTCTGCTCAAATAAAATATGACTCTCTCTTTGTTCAAATTCTTGAATAAGAACTGAGCTGATAGACTTCTCATCGGCCGATAGATACAATTTGAATGGAACTCCTTTCTGAGGCGGCATCAACACTGGAGGAGAACTTTGATAATTTTTTATTTCAGCCAATGCCTATTCCTGTTTTTCTCCCCATATAAACTCTTGATCGTCTTTCAACCTTAATAATGAGTAAATGGTTCAATTCTTCCTAACAAATTTGAAATAAATCTCCTCATAAAATTTATTTTGCCGATCAAAGATTGCAACTTTGTCTTATTTGTTGCTGGCTCTATATCCTTGATAGTTTTAATGCTACTTCGGCTAATCTCAGTCCCTCTCTCATGAACAATGAAACCCAAAAACTATCCAGTCGGTACACCTAAAGCACATTTGTTTGGATTCATCTTTAACACATATTTTCTTGTTCTCTCTAGCACTCTTCGTAAATCGGCTAAATGTCCTACATTGTTTTTAGACTTCACAATCATATCGTCAATATATATTCAACCAGCAGTCCGATGAGACCATGAAAGATATAATTCATAGCCCTCTGGTATGTAGCACTAGCACTTTTAAGTCTAAAGGTCAGAACAACCCACTTATACAATCCAATTGCACCAGGACACCTAAAAGCAGTCTTCTTAATATCTTCTTCTGCCATAAAAATCTAATTGTATCTTACATTGCCATCCATAAAACTAATAATTTTGTGTCAAGAAGCTGTATCAACTAACAAATCTGCAATCAGCATTGGGTATACATCCTTTGGGGTAGCCTTGTTCTAATTTCGAAAATCAACACTGACTCTTCGCTTCCCATTTTTCTTCAGAACTGGTACTATATTGGAAACCCAATCAACATATCAGCAAGTTCTAATAAATTTGGCATTGTAAAGGCTAGTAATTTCTGCCTTGTTATCTTCATACGCATCTAGTTGAAATCGTCTTGGAGGCTATTTATATGGCCGATATCCTGGTTTAATAACTAGCCGACGTTCCACGATTGATCGGCTTAATCCTAGCATCTCATGATACTCTCAAGCAAAACCATCTCGATATTTTTTTAATAAATTTATTAACTTTACTTTATAAGTATTGGGTAATTTAGCACTTATATATGTCGACCTAGGTCTATCTCCTGGTCCAATATCAACTTCTTCTAATTCATCAGCCAACATAAATCCTTCCCCTAATTTTCCTTCAATGTCATCCACAGTGCCCTCAGAGTAATAATTGGGCTTCTTCATCATTGATCGGCTGGATATCGCAATTAGAAACTTTTAAGAAATTGCCTTCCCAAATTTTGCCAGATAAGCAATCAATCCCTTCCATCTCTCAAATATACAAATCGTTAGTAGCAACATTGACTGACCTATCGGCTGACATGATCTCTATTCGGTCATCTTGCCATTGAATCAAACTCTGATGCATAGTTGATGCATACTACAATTGGCATTAATCCAATCCCTACAAAGCAACAAATTATAAGATCCATTTCCATCAATCACAAAAAACATAGTAGGAATTGTTTTGCTGCCGATAGTTAGCTGCACATTTAACACCCCTTTCGCATCCGATGTATTTCCCCCAAAGTCTTTTAAAGCCATATTTGTCTTGATAAGATCTTCTGGGATCTTCCCTAATTTCTGATAAGTGGTATAAGGAATTAAATTGAGTGTTGCTCCCTCATCGACTAACATCTTTGACATTGGCTTCTCATTGACGAAACCCTTGATGTACAAAGGCCTAAGATGCTGATGCTCTGATTCTTCTGGTTTGTCAACTACTGCTTGTTGCGGAGTTAACACCAACAACACCACTGATTCTTCATTTCCTTCATCAACGGACATCGGTGCTTTGTATTATGCATGCAACATGAATACCATATTGACCAAAGTTGAAGTCCCTGCCTCATCGGTTTTAACAGACTAACCCTTGTTGTTAGCAGCAACCAAATGTTTTGTTTCATCGGCTTTAACAATCTTACTCTTAATTTGCCACTCTTTTTGCGTCCGTTTTAGCCGATGATTGATTTTCTCTTCAACTTTATCTATTTTCTCTCTATTTCTCATCCTCCGAACCCTTCTTTTTTGATTTTTAGTAAAATTGTCACTTGGGCACCATAGAGGATTTTGAGTCTTATCATCTTCATCTAAGTTTTCTTCTTCAAAATAATCTTGATGAATCCGCCCCAACCTCTGATGCACTGTAATTCTCTAGACAAGCCAGTCCCGATAATTTTGACTATGCCGATCAGAAGAACACCCTTGATGATTATTACTATACTATGGTTAATCTTCAAATGACGGCAGTCTCATCCCTTGATTCCAGCAAAATTGGAAAAACTCACATCCAATGTGGATTAAATTTATCTTGCTCCTTATAATACTTTTTCAACCTTTGTCTCTTGTCTCTTTTGATACTTCTTAATGATATCGGCTGTAGTATTTTAATTCCGATGATTTCTCCTATCAATTTCATCATCCATCGACCTATGTAAGACATATTTACTGGAAAAGGATGCTCATCAATCTTCATCGGCTTCTTCCAATCATCAAATTTGATTCTTTCCTGCTCAACAACTTATTGGATTTTATGCACTCATTTGTGTGATGGGAAGTTGTATTATGCCATTTACAACATGATTTTGTGGCCATTGAATTTGCTTTTGTTGTAAGAGGAGATCTAAGATCCTATCGACTTTGTTTATATCAAAATCGTACCTTTCCTCTTTGCTAGTATCCTTCACCCATTGACATATTGTTAATGCCAAAATTTGGTAAGATTTTTTAGTGGATTTGGTTAAGAAAAGATATCAAATAGCCGATGGAAATTTATACAGGAGAGACCGAATTCAGGAAGGAATCCTGAAGACTATTGCATGACAGCTTTAAGTTTATATATTAATTAGGCAAATTTTGTATTTAGAAAAGTTTGTGTCATGTCCGATGAGGACTTTACGTTTTTCCTTTTATCTTTAGAAAAGTTTGTGTCGTGTCCAGTTAGGACTCTTGTCGGCCTATGGGTATGAATATGTACACCTAGGGTCCCTGTAATTTATCTTCACAAATCAATATACATCTACTTTCGGCGTATCGCCATCCTCTTATAAGGTTTCATTTCGACGAGTTCTTGTTTCCTGCATGGGCTGCATCGATTGAGTTCGATCTTCGGCAAGAAGTGAGTTCCGTCATCTTCCTCGGTTGAGTCCGATATTCTAATCGGGCAGATGCAAGTGTTGCCTATCTGGTATATCATCTTTATCTTTAGTTCCATTGTTGTTTATAGTCACATCAGCTTAGTTAGGACTTCATTGGTTAGGTCTAATATTCTGATCAAGTTGATGTTTCTTTAAACATCATGTCGCTTTAGATAGATTTGTTATATCCATCACATTAGACAGATTTATCGGCTTATTGATTATTAGATTATCATATACAATTTCATGTTGCATTGGTTAGGTCCAACCTACTAAATTGTTATTGATAATCTAAGTCTTATTAAGCCGATAGGTTTATGCTAATGTTTTATCAGAGGGTTAGCCGATCTTATCTGATGTGTTAAATTTCTCTTTGATGGTTTTACTACCTTCGTTAAATTTAATACATGACCACTTTGATCGGTGTCATATTGGCTGGTTTAAATCTATCTCGCAATTATCAAACTTATGCTGCATCGGTTAGGTCCGACCTTTGTGGTTGTGGTTGTAAAATAGATTTATTTAAGTCAGTAGGCATCAGTCATGGTTTCATTGGTGTTTTAGCCGATGAGTTATCTAAATATTGTAGTGTTGCACCGGCTTATAAAGATTATATAGAAGTTGGTTTTAGCCGATTGCAGCATAGGTTTCATTGATCACTTAATTTTTTGGATTTAATCACATCAGATTTCTAGCCGATGTATGCTTCAATTATCGGATCATCATTTATTCTATCATATCATTATTGGCCAATTGATTTTTGTTGGATTACATTATCATTACCCGATAGCCTTTATATCAATGTTTATTAAAGTGTCAGAATCTACATCGAACATATAGCCGATTGCTCAAAACTCTATCGTGTCAGTTTCTATGACTTAAAATATAATTGTTAGCAAGTTGCAATTACTATTTTCAATCTTAATATATCAGACCTAACCGAGACAGTATAAGATTGAAACCAGTAAGAACAATAACTAGCCGATTATATTAGATTTCACAAGTAAACTGATTAGTAACTCAACATATGATGAGCAGATAACTCATCGGCTAAAACCCCAATGAAACGATCACTAGCGCCTATCGGCTTAAGTAAACTTATCCAAAAAACTAAATCCCAGAAGATTGGACCAAACCAGACAGTTCGAGATTTGAAAATAAGCTAGATGGGTTTAAACAAGTCTATTGATGCTATTTATTGTGATTGATACAGAAACCCTAGCTACGAACATAGAGTGATCAAAGCAAGAGTCGATATATCTGATAAGCATAGCAGGCAAAGGTAGAACTAATATATCGGACCTAACCGAGAAAGTACTAATTTCGTCGATACAAGCGAAGATTTGACAAAACTCTAATTAAGGAATTTCTTACAGACTCTGACTCTCACACGACTCACATCGGCTAAACATTACCAACACATACTTGAGTCCGATTCCAAAACGACTACATCGGCTTAGGATTCTATTAGCAAAAATTGAAACCACCATACACTTTCCTTAACTCCGAAGCTTGCCAAAACTTGGATTTTTTTATCAACCGAATCATCTAAAATCATGGCGTGAAGTTCTCCTTTAACTCGGGCGACTGCTGTCACCACTACAGTACTATCCCCAACTGCGGGATCCACCTTCATCGTGCCACCACCACCCCCTACACAAATGTGTGATCACCACTTTGACTACTACTGCTTCCTCACGCCACCGTATTCGACCACCTTCCACACTTTACTAGAGAGTGCTGATCTGCAGAGCACTAAGGCCGGGGCACTTATGGCTGAGACCGGCGTGGAGCAGCCTGCCGCTGCTGAGACAGGGCCCTATTCACCTTGACACTGAGATGGAGGACGACACTGACCTGGGGTCTGACACTGAGCCAGAGGAGGTTGAGGAGGAGCCTTTTACGTCGGAGTCACCTGAGGAGAGGGCACTTTCTTTTCGTGTTACCTTTGCGGGAGACCCTAGCATCCGTAGGACTGCTTGCAAGAACACGGGACCCAGGGGCATGGCTGCAACTACTGATCCAGAGCCGCTCAAGTTTGCATCCGCCAAGGACTATCCCCTGCCTGCACCAGGTTCCTACGGTTGGCTGGATGACTAGATGGAGACTGACAGCTACTTTGGTCTTGCTTTGGTTGGCTTTTGGACAGTGAGACACCTTCCTGTTTAGTAGTTGACGAGTAGTGTTGGACTAGTTCAATGATCGCTCTGTGTTGTATCCTGTTAAACTGCTTATATGCGCAGTCAATTGCATCATTATCTTTGTAATGTTAGTGGAACTACGTGATGTTTTATGATATTATCAATATTATGCTACTATGAGCGTATGAGTTTTTTTTAAAAAAATCCACCATGTGTGCTTCCAAAAGATCACATTAACAAAGTAAAAGAAGGGAAAATATTACAACTCTAGGTAGATAGCCTCTTACCTTGATATATCCCATAGATGGTTAACACACACCGGGGACAAGCTGTTGTTGCCGCTGATGAGGCCCTACTGGTGCCGAATCCTACCACCTGAGCCGAGGTAGGCAATTATCAACAATCAGGGAAGCCGCGGAGGCTCGAACTTTGGTGAATTCATGAGAACCAAGCCACCCACCTTTGCTGAAGAAGAAGAACCAATGGATGTGGAGGATTGGCTACGCATCATAGAGAAGAAACAGACCTTTGTGCGTGTGCACCAGGTCAACAAGGTGATCTTTGCAGCTAACCAACTGAAAGGACCCGCCAGTGATTGTTGGGATACCTACAAGGAAGCTCGGGAAGAGGATGCCGTGGAAACAACATGGGAAGAATTCACCGCAGCTTTCAGCGAGAACTTTGTACTCACTGCAGTCATATGCATGAAGAAGAATGAGTTCAGGAAGCTGTGACAGGGAAACACAAGCGTTCATGAGTATCTGAACCGATTCACACAAGTGGCCCATTATGCAACAGGAGATTTGACTCATGAGTATGAGAAGATAGACAAATTTATCATGGGGCTAAATGATGAGTTGCGAGGGCCTATGATTGGACATGATAATGTCAACTTTCAGAGCTTGATTAGCAAGGTTGTGAGACTGGAGAATGACCAAAAGACGGTGGAAAATAACCACAAGCGGAGACTTGCCATGAGTCGCGCGCTTCAGGGAGTGCCTCAGCGCTTCAAGGGAGCTACACCCTCTGGATGGAAGCCAACCATGGTGGCAACCAACCGTCCTGCTATACCAGTTTATGTAGTCAGGCCGGCTGCAACACTGTTCCACACCCCGACGCTGACTCTGGCTGCACCTGGAGGGAAGAAGAATGTGGATTGTTTCAACAGTGGAGAGTATGGGCACTATGCCAATCAGTGCCCCAAGCCATGCAACACTCCTATTTGTACCACTGCTAATGCAACGGCTGTTCGTAGGACTGCTACTCCTGCTGCTGGTCGTTGCTTGTTCAGGACACCATAGCCGAACAGGTCTATTGTTGGATTCGGGCACGGACAAGGGCACCATCTACATGCCGAGGTGGCCTAGGAGGATCAGGGCGTTCTAATGGGTATGTTTTCTATCAACTTTCCCTAGTTAAGCTTCTATTTGCTTCGGGTGCATCACACTCATTCATCTCTTTGAAAGCAAGTAAGCGGCACAATTTACCCAGTGTGGAATTAAAGAAACCCATTGTCACGCCCGAAAATTCACTAGTAATTTCCAAACTAATTTGTGCATACAATCCTCATCCAGGAATCAGCCGAGGTACACAAATCAACAATTTAATATACAAAATCATCATAATAACAATGTTAAATACTTACAATAGAAAAGAAAATAGCAACGGACAAACGATCTAGCGATGGCTTCAGCTCCACTCCCACGGGCAGCTCAACTGGGGTATCAGCCAAACGTCTTCTCCTTCGAAAACTTTCTTCAACTGAGGTTGATTGATTATTGCAATGGTGAGTACATGGAATACTCAGCAAACCAGACAGCAAGTATGCAAGTGCTCAGGGATAACAAAGGATGCCAATAATAGGGTTCATTTGCAAAAGTAGCATGTAGCGAACATTTGAGAATTGTAAAACAGTAGAGATATTAAGTAACATTATTAACCAATCACTGAACAACACACCAATGCTGCCCACACCCAACCATCTCTGGACAACCAATCCCGGTTGCACAGATCTAACAAATTATCATCACTAAATTATTATCGTTAATGAGTAGTGTGAGACTAACCACGAAAAATATTGCTAGGCCCGTCCATGACCGCGGGCACGGCTATTCCAATAGTTATACTCTGACGAGAGGTGTACAAATTTACTCACAAGACACGATTTCACACATGTTATCACGCCCCGAAATACCACCGTGGTACTGCAAAGGGGGAAATTGTGACAAGACCTCTCAATGGGTTGTTGATCTTGCCGGTGCAAATCATCCTTATTTCTACAAGCAAATCGAAGAAACAAGCAAGAACAAGATAAAAGCAGTCTGAATTGCAAATAGGAATTTAATACAAATGATAAGTTGGGGTTCCGTAATGAGCAAACCGGCGATCTAACCGATCACGGGATTACACGGAAAAGTAGCAAAGCTAAACATTAATCTAAACAAAACCCGAGAAACCCTGAAGGGTTACCTAGCTATTTAAGGGAATGGTAGGACGACCAAGGGGGTTCTTATGTCACGCTCCACCAGGTTGGGGCGCACCCCACATGGGCCCCACCTGGGCTGGGGTCCCAGATAAAGTTACAAACCCATAGGCCCATTAGAGGTGATGCTACACCTTGTTTCTTCAATTGCAGATTACTAAGTTGAAATTTGGAGATGAGGCTGGATCTATTGAAAAGAGAACTCCAAGAGTTTTCCATTAAGTACTCATGGGCCCAAAATGGAGCTCGTGTGCATATTTGGCAGTCGTTTGAGGTTAGCACTGTAGCAGGTGGCCGAATTGGATTCAAGAACTTGGACTGATCTGGATGTCTTCCAATTGAACTATGATGTGAGCAACGGTTGTATCAATAGTAGCTATGGTCACATCATCCTCCCCTTCTTCACAGAAAACCATCCTCGGTTTTTCCACATGGTGCTCTTCGCGTAGTCCATTTAAAACAACCTGTTTCTTCCAATCAAAGCTAGAGAAACTCGAAGTAGCATGATTAGCAATAATATAATTCTCTAGCTTGCAATATTGGTTGATGGCTACAGGTGGTTTGAAAACTGAACATATGTAAATTCTGTGCATGAAATATAATCCTTTATCATTACATTTACCAAAGATATGAAATATAGTATTAGTTGGACATGGCAAATCAATAGCAAATAATTTCTCCATCAAATTATCGAGCTCACAAAAGTCATCAAACATAACATAGCCCAAGATACTTAATGAAGATATCAATTCATATTTCTCAACTTCATTAACAATGTGAACAACATGCTTAAAATTAGCACATAAAGAACTAACATTAGAAATAGCATGTTTATTCACTAGTTGTGGCAATGATATAAATGAAGCATTATCACATAACTATTCCTTATCACAAGGAATAACAAACAAGTCAACTTGTGACAAAGGAATCTCAACAATTGGTTCCACTAATGGTTGGTCTACTATAGCATGAGAAGTAGACATGTGTAGTTTAGCTTGAGAATACTCACCTTCATTTATCTCAACACCATTTAATTTACCTTGCAAACTTTCTTTATACATCGCAGGTGCTTTGTGCTTCTCCTCTTTCTTCTCAAATACATCACTATCCTCCTTTTTTTGAATATTCTGAACTCCTTGCAAAAACGTTAGTAACAGGAGACACAAAAAATTGCTCCTTCCATGTTTGCATATGATCAATGCACAATGATATCGGAGATTCAGAAATAGGAGATAAATCACATTGTTCATGTTTTCTCGCATTTGATATGATTTGACTCTCAATGCTATGAGCAAGTATGAATAAGTATCCAATATGATTATATGTCACATTAGCAAGCATAACCTGAATTTCAGAATTGAGCCCATTGAAAAATCTACGAATTGTGTTTTTATTGCATTCTTTTAGACCACTGTAGATGATACAAATTTTAAATTTATGGATGTACTCCTAACAGTTCTATCACCTTGTTTCAGATGTTCTAATTTCTCAAGAAGAATACATTTGTAATAAGAACTCACAAAACACTTTCTCAACATGGTTTTGCATTCATCCCAAGTTTCAGTTTTGTTACTAATATGACTCCCCCAAAATAATGCAGAAGAGGTAAACTTATTACTAGCAGCCTTAACCATTTGAGCATCAGAAAATTGATATTTATCAAATTCATTGTCTACTGCTAGCTCCCAATCAATATAAACAACAAAATCATATTTATCATCGTAGAATGGTAACTTAGATTCAACTTGTGCAAAATAATAGTCAGGTACCTCATATGCATCATGTGGAGAAGTCGCCATATCTCGTCGAAGGTGAAGAAGTCGATGTTGAGCATGACCATCTTGTATCCCCTTGCGTAACCCTGCCATGGTTAGTAGCAAACAACAAACATACACAAGAATATGCATGCTTCTATCAACTACTAGCTAGTGGAGGCTCAAATATCACACACACTTAAGCTTTTAACCAAGCTCTTACAAGATCTTTTACTAAAGCAAGCGGAATGGTGACCACACCGACACAACCTAGACTGAATGGATGTTGGATGTATCGATGCCTTGGCAAACACTTGCTGTACATCTGCAATCAAATCTGTGAAGCTCTGGGTAGGCTTAAATATGTAGCAAAGGAATAGCAAATGCTCAAATCAGAGAATGCAAAGCTGAATAATTGTTCAAAGTCAGTACAGTGCTGGTCCTAGGCTAGAACATACTAGAGACACGAGCCTAGACACAAACGATACCACGAGATAGCACTAGGAACAACTCGAGCACAACTTTGATATACAAAAGCAAACTCAAAGATAGTAGCTGATTTTCTCTTTTCTTTCTTTCTTTCTTCTTTTTTTTCTTTCTTTCTTTTTATTGGTGTGGCTTTTGTTTTCCATTTTAGCATCTTGCTACCTTTTTTTTCTTTTTTATTTTTTTAGCAAAAACAACTCAAGGATCTGAATGCAAGATTACAAGGACTTAAAATAGAAATATAAAAATTACAAGGACTCAAATGTAAAAGTCCAAACCATAAAATTTGATCTATACAAAAATGGAATGCTCTCATCCCATAGATTTGATTTTTTGCAAATAGATCTCGAATTCAATGCTGAAATAAAATTTTACCAAAGTATTTGACTAAAGTTAACACCGGAACACACGTGGAAAGGAGGGAGTTGGACTCAATTGGAACCAAGAGGAGAGGGAGTGAGTTGGACTCGGCTAAATTGGGTAGTTCGGCCTTAGATGGAAACAAACCAACCAAACTGATTCAATCTACAAACTCTCCACCCTTCCTTCTTTCTCGCGTGCAAAACAGAAGCACGGACACAACAAAATCATTACGAACCATATCGCCAACAATAAAAGCCCTTGACCGAACATTACGATTATGATAACGTCGAAGTCCTTGAAGATACCTTGCCAACTGAACCAATGCAGCTTCACGAGCCTCTTCCAGTCGGGTCAAATCATCGACTTGGTCTTGATCATAACGCTCATCATTGAAATTGTGAACTCGAAGAGATTCAAATTCCATAGCTTCAGCCCCATCAACTAAAAAGAAAGGCGATTGACCCGTAGCCCGACTGGGCGTAGTCCGCAATGACCATAATACTGAAGGCAACTCTTGAACCCATCTACCAGCATAAGGGCTCAATCTATTGATGACTCAGGCCTTAATGCCTTGAAGAACCATACCATTGGCGCGTTCAACCTGTCCATTGCTTCTAGGATGTGCCACCAACGCATAACAAATCTTAATTCCAAAATCTTCACAAAATTCTTTGAAAACGCCTCCAGTGAACTGAGTCCCATTGTCGGTAATAATCCTGCTTGAGACACCAAACCAATGCACAATGTTTAAAATAAAATCTCACGCCTTGTCCGCGGTTATTGTAGCAACCGGCCTAGCTTCAATCCACTTGGAAAACTTGTCAATTGCCGCGAACAAATGTGTAAAACCTCCTGGAGCCTTTTTGAAAGGACCAACCATGTCCAAGCCCCAAACTGTAAAAGGCCATGACAGCGGGATTGTTTGTAACTCTTGGGCTACAACATGACTTTGTCGGGCAAAGAACTGACAACCTTCACAAGTTCGGACCACCTTGTCTGCATCGGAAACTGCCGTGAGCCAGAAAAAACCTTGCCTATAAGCCTTGCCCACCAAAGTACGCGCTGCAACATGACTGCCATAGATTCCCGAATGAATATCCTGCAACAATTGTCGTCCTTCCTCAGGTGTAACACATCTTAACAAGACTCCAGACGGGCTTCTCCTGTACAATTCTGAATCAACCATTACATAACTCTGACTACAGCGTCGAACTCGCTCTGCATCATCTCGATCTTTGGGTAACTCCTGCCGAGTCAGAAAATTGACAAAGGGTGTTCTCCAGTCGGTATCAAGCATGGAAACCTGGTCTATAATTTCTTCGTCGGTGGCTAGTTTTTTAACAACGGTCGGCTCGTAGAGATGCTCTACAAAGACATTAGTCAGGGCTGCTTCTCATTTAGAACCAAACTGGGCTAATTGATCTGCCGCCTCATTGTTATGCCTCAAAACATGAGATAACTCCAAGCCATCGAACTTGTCTTCTAGCTTACAAACTTCTTGACGATAAGTAGCCATATTGTCGTTCAAACAAGACTAATCCTTCATCATCTGAATTACTACCAACTGGGAATCTCCTCGTACAATCATTCGACGTATGCCAAGAGACACAGCAAGTCGTAGTCCATGAAGTAAGGCTTCGTACTCGGCCACATTGTGTGAAGAAGCAAAATGTATCTGAAGAACATACTGTAGCCTTTCTCCAGTCCAGAAAATCAAGACAACTCCAGCTCTTGTACCGGTGACTCGTTTAGACCCATGAAAATGCATGGTCGAATATTACAGCTCCTCCCTAGGTACATCTCCTTGGTACTCGGTCCACTCGGCCACAAAGTCGGCCAAGATTTGAGACTTTATAGATGTTCTAGCCTTGAAGGTAATATCCAATGGCATCAATTCCAGAGCCCACTTTGCGATACGCCCGGTAACCTCCTGATTATGGATGACATCGCCGAGTGAAAAAGATGTAACCACAGTAACCGAATGACTTTGAAAATAATTAGCTAACTTCCTAATAGTAATTAAAACTCCATATAGTAATTTTTGTACCTGGGGATAACGTGTTTTGGATCCAGCCAACACCTTGCTAACGAAGTAGATTGGCCTTTGAACTTTCTGAGCTCATCCTTTCTCTTCTCGTTCAACGACCAAAACCGTGCTGACCACCTGAAAGGTTGCGGAAACATAGAGTAGCAAAGGCTCTTGAGGATAAGGTGAAGCTAACACGGGTGGTGTTGTGAGGAAGTCCTTGAAGTCTTCAAAAGTTTTCTGGGCCTCCGGGGTCCACTGGAACTCGTCTATCTTCTTGAGCAACTTGAAAAAGGGCATGCCTGGTTAACCAAGTTTAGAAACAAACCGGCTTAGCGCTGCCATGCAACCAGTATGCTTCTGGACATCCTTCTGGGTACTCAACGGCTTCATGTTCCGAATGGCGTTGATCTTCTCTGGATTGGCTTCAATGCCACGATGAGACACCATAAAGCCGAGTAGCTTGCCTGACGGCACTCCAAAAGTACACTTTTCTGGGTTCAACTTCATCCTGAAGGCTCGAATATTTGAGAAAGTTTCTTCCAAGTCGACGATCAGTTCCTATCTTTGCTTGGTCTTGATGACAACGTCGTCGACGTAAGCTTCCATGTTCCTCCCGAGTTGAGTCTGAAGGCATCTCTAGATCATACGCTAATAAGTAGCTTCGGCGTTCTTGAGGCCAAAGGGCATCATGATGTAACAATAAGCTCCGAACGGGGTGATAAATGATGTCTTCAGGCAGTCGGACTCCTTCAAGCTGATTTGATGGTATATCGAGTAACAATCCAAGAAGCTCAGAAGCTCGCATCCGGTGGTTGAATCGATGACTTGATCAATGCGGGGCAAACCAAAGGGATCCTTACGACAAGACTTGTTGAGGTTGGTGTAGTCTACACACATGCGCCATTGTCCTGTCTTCTTCCGAACCAAAACCTGGTTGGCCAACCAGTCGAGGTGGTAAACTTCTTTGATGAATCCGGCTGCCAAAAGCTTGGCGAGTTCCTCCTTGATAGCATCTCTTTGATCTTAGTGGCGAAGTCATTGTTTAATAGGTTTCTCATTCTCTTTAACATTTAATGAGTGCTCAATCACCTCTCTAGGAATACCAGGCATATCAGATGGTTTCCAAGCACATATATCTTTATTATTTTGTAGAAAGGTGATGAGCGTGCTTTCCTATTTGGGATCTAACTCGACGTCTATTATAGCAGTTTTGGGGGATCAGAGGGATCAAGTGGAATCTTCTTCGTCTTGGCGTCGCCTTCTCCCGACTTGGCCATCTTCTTTGCTGGAATCTCGCCTTCGCCTGGCGTTGGTGCGGCCAGTCGGACCTCCTATTGGCCGAGTAATCTCTCACGAGTTTGGGCCATGCCGTAGCTTTCCTTGTCGCAGGTGAAGGCTTGCTTGACGTCGCTGCGCAAAGAGATGACTCCATTGGGACCGGGCATCTTCATCATGAGGTAGGTATAGTGCGGCACCGCCATAAGCTTGGCGAGCGCAAGTCTTCCAAGGATTGCATGATAAGCGGCTTCAAAGTCGGCAACTTCAAAGCTGACATTCTCTGTCCGAAAGTTTTCCCGAGTGTCGAAGGTGACTGGAAGAGTGATTTGCCCGAGTGGCGTAGATGACAGCCTTGGGATGACTCCATGAAAAGGGGCTGAACTCAGCTTTAATTCAGATCTGGGATTTGCATCTTGTCTAGTGTCTTGGTGAAGAGGATATTGAGGGCGCTGCCGCCATCGATGAGGACACGCTTGAGCTTGACGTTGCGAACTACCGGGTCTAGTACTAGGGATACCGCCCCAGGTGAACCACTCGGTCAGGATGATCCGAGCGGTTGAACATGATAGCCACCTCCGACCATCATAGGTAACGTGGGACCTTAGGCTGTACTACGTTGATTTCCCTGTCAGTCAGTTTCTGCTTCCTTTTTGATTCATATGCTAGTGGCCCTCCAAAAATATGGTTTAACTCGGTCCTGTGATATTGGAAAGGTTCTGAGCCACCGTTTGCATCGTCCTTCTTGGTTCCTGAGATGTCGGCTCTGTCTAATGCTCAGTGAACTGTTTGTAGATGAAACAATCCTTGGCCGCATGCTTGTGATTCGGGTGATGAGTGCATTGGGCGTTCATGATCCTATCGTGGGCGGTGACTCGTGGACGCTGTTGTTGGTAGTTCGACATTGCGGCGACCAGATCCTCGGGCTTATGCTTGCAATCTTTTTGGCCATTGTTGCTATTGCCATTGCCATTGTCCTTCTTGGGGCGCCAGCTACTCCCGAATTGCTTGTCCTGCCATGAAGCTTTGATTGCATCGACTATCCTTGGTGTAGGAATTGGCTGTCTCGAACATCTTCTCGACTGTCCTTGGAGGCTTGCGCCCGAATTTGCCGATTAGCAACTCATTGCGGACAGCCTTCTGAAACGCGGCTATGATGACGTCGTCGGTGATGTCGGGAATCTTGTTTCGGTTCTCCGAAAAACGCCGAATGTAGTCCTTCAGTGACTCGTCGGGCTTTTGGATCACGTTGTAGAGATCGAAGTGAGTCCCGGGCTTTTCAAAGGTACCCTGGAAATTGGCGATGAAGTGGTCTCGAAGCTCGCTCTAGGAATCTATCGAACCTCTTGGTAAACTTGCGAGCCATTTCCTGGCTGAGTTGGCGAGAATGACGGGCAGGTAGTTAGCCATGGCCTTGTTGTCTCCTCCTGTTGCGCGAATGGCGAGGGTGTAGACGGTCAACCATGACTCAGGGTCGGTTTTGCCGTCGTACTTATCGATCCCAGTGGGCTTGAAACCACTTGGCCAATTCACTCGACGCATGTCCCGAGTGAACGCGGGTACTCCTTCATCACAGTTGTTGGGGGAATTCCTTCGGTCTTCATGATAGGGCCTGTTGCGCTCACGATGACGCTGGTCAAGTATCTCCCTCAAGTCACTCGGCGCGGGCCTTCGAGAGCCACTCTGGTAACTTGAGCCATTGCCATAGTGTATTCGATCATGGACGGGTGGTCGGCCGTGACCTCTCTCACGAGAGTCGGCCGACTGATTTCGACGCTTCCAGATCGCGTGGTGACGGGGGTTGTTGGACTTCGGTAGTCCTTGGATCACATCGGTGGAAGGCGGCTATCTTCGGGTGTCTTGGCGATGGACTCGGTGGCTTCCCAAGCAGAGCCCGCAGGAGCGCCGGGTGATGCTGTAGCGGCAATGATAGTCTTGACTTTATCCAAGATTGGAGTTACGCCGGGAGGTGCCACGTCTATGACGGTGTCGATGAGGGTGAGAGCGGCGACTGTGTTCTGTTGGGGCGTGAGGAAGACATTGGTGTTGTCGACTCGGGTCTGAAGTATGGCGTCGTGAGCGGAGCGCCCAGCCGCCCTTAGATCTCGTCTTCTTTTGTCGTTGTCTTCTTTTCGCTTGAGCTCCTCCTCCTTACGCTCGAGTTCTTCCTCCTTGCGCTTGCGCTCCTCTTTGAACTTGGCTCATTCTTCTTCCGCAACCCTGCGGGACATGGCTGAGTCGGTCTCTCCTACTTCGGCCATAAGGACGTTGAAGAATAGCGGAGTATAGTCGACGTCGAAGTCGGAGTCGTTGAGATCCTCCGTGGAGATGTCGTAGAGATCATCGAAGTCGGAAGAGCTAAGGTCGTCAGCGATCTCGGTAAATGAACACGATCTGAGGGGTTGAATCATGACGGCGATCTCCCTGGAGCTCGGACCGCAGCATGATGGTGATGCAGAAAATTCTCCCAAGTGGTTCAGTCCCAACTCGGAAGATAGAAGGTTGAAATAGATCTCAACGTCATTTGGTAACCCGAACGACGCCGACTAATTTTTCCCTCCCGACTGGTTCGGATCCAAGTCAAGGAGAGAAATCTTGCCGAAGTTGTTGGTGATGAAGTCGAGGCTGCCGAAGCGAAACACCTGCCCTGGAGGGAAGGCGAAGTCAACGATGTCTGATGCAGATCCCATCGTGCTAGTCGGCGGGGAAGAAAACTTGACGCACCCCTACCAGGCGCGCGAACTGTTGAAACCTAATTTCGGCAATAATAAACAGGGGGTAACGCACAAGTGCCAAACACGATGGGTTAGTAGACAAAAGAATTTAGATAGGTTCAGGCCTTCTATAAAGAAGTAACACCCTACTCCTGTTTCGAGGATTGAATCCGCCGAGTTGTGTATTGATCTCTTGATCGGGTTGTGTATGAAGAAAACCTAGCTTACTGCTATTGTCTCTATATCCCTCATGGGACGTCCTACCCTCCTTATATAGGTTTAGAGGGTAGGCTCACAAGTCGGAGACCTAACTACATACTGTATAAGACTCTATAGTATTCCCGACTTAGGACTATAAGTCATTCCTTAATACACAAGGTAATGTAATGCTTAAGTTCTAAGCCTATTACACAATCATGACTCATAGCCTATCCCCTATAGTCAGTCGGATAAGCTAGCCGTGTGGGTATAACTGTCGAAACCTGATTTCAACAATAATAAACAGGGGGTAGCACTCAAGTGTCAAACACGATGGGTTAGTGGACGAAAGAGTTTAGACAAGTTCAGGCCATCTATAAAGAAGTAACACCCTACTCCTGTTTTGGGGATTGAATCTGCCGAGTTGTGTATTGATCTCTTGATCGGGTTGTGTATGAAGAAAACCTAGCTTACTGCTATTGTCTCTATATCCCTCATGGGACGTCCTACCCTCCTTATATAGGTTTAGAGGATAGGCTCACAAGTCGGAGACCTAACTACATACTGTATAAGACTCCATAGTATTCCCGACTTAGGACTATAAGCCGTTCCTTAATACACAAGGTAACGTAATGCTTAAGTCCTAAGCCTATTACACAATCATGACTCATAGCCTATCCCCTACAGTCAGTCGGATAAGCTAGCCGTGTGGGTATAACTGTCGAAACCTGATTTCAACAATAATAAACAGGGGGTAGCACTCAAGTGTCAAACACGATGGGTTAGTGGACAAAAGAGTTTAGACAGGTTCAGGCCATCTATAAAGAAGTAACACCCTACTCCTGTTTTGGGGATTGAATCCGCCGAGTTGTGTATTGATCTCTTGATCGGGTTGTGTATGAAGAAAACCTAGCTTACTGCTATTATCTCTATATCCCTCATGGGACATCCTACCCTCCTTATATAGGTTTAGAGGGTAGGCTCACAAGTCGGAGACCTAACTACATACTGTATAAGACTCCATAGTATTCCCAACTTAGGACTATAAGCCGTTCCTTAATACACAAGGTAACGTAATGCTTAAGTCCTAAGCCTATTACACAATCATGACTCATAGCCTATCCCCTACAGTCAGTCGGATAAGCTAACCGTGTGGGTATAACTGTTGAAACCTGATTTCAACAATAATAAACAGGGGGTAGCACTCAAGTGTCAAACACGATGGGTTAGTGGACAAAAGTGTTTAGACAGGTTCAGGCCATCTATAAAGAAGTAACACCCTACTCCTGTTTTGGGGATTGAATTCGCCGAGTTGTGTATTGATGACTTGATCGAGTTGTGTATGAAGAAAACCTAGCTTACTGCTATTGTCTCTATATCCCTCATGGGACGTCCTATCCTTCTTATATAGGTTTAGAGGGTAGGCTCACAAGTCGGGGACCTAACTACATACTGTATAAGACTTCATAGTATTCCCGACTTAGGACTATAATTCGTTCCTTAGTACATAAGGTAACGTAATACTTAAGTCCTAAGCCTATTACATAATCATGACTCATAGCCTATCCCCTATAGTCAGTCGAATAAGCTAGCCATGTGGGTATATGGCACCCATAATCTCCATAGTTGGACGGGAGAAATTAGTAGCAAATAATTTCTCCTTTAAATTGTGGAACTCACAAAAGTTATCAAACAGAACATAGTCCAAAGTGCTTAAAGAAGATAGCAATTGACATTCCTCAACTTCATTAGCACTGTGAACAACATGCTTAAGATTAACACATAAAGAACTAACACTAGAAATAACATGTTCATTCACTAGTTGTGGCATTGATATAAGTGAAGCATTATCACACAACTCTTTGTCACAAGGAACAACAAACAAATCAACTTGTGACAAAGGAATCTCACCAATTGGGTCCACTAATGGTTGCTTTACGATAGCATGAAAAGTGGACAAGCATAGCTCAGCTTGAGAAATCTACGCATTAGATCGGAGGGTTTGGATTGCTGACGCGGGATGCCACACAAGCAACAATGTTGCGTGGCACTAACATGGACATGTCATGCAGGATCACTAGCGACTGGCACGGGACGATGGTGCAAACGGAGGACACCAGGACGACAAGCGTGACGCGAGGAACTCACTGAGAGGCGGCACAACGATGGATGACAACGGACGACGACCGCTGACAAGGTTAGGTCGGCGGTGGCGGCGGCTTTCTGGTGGATTTTGGCGGAAACGAAGGGGTGGCCAGGCTTCCTCTCCTTCTTGTGAACCCAACAGTGGTGACGGTGACCGAAGGCGACAACGAACGGCCACCGGCGGCGCAGCAGGAGGCTAGGTGGCGCCAACGGCGCACGGGTGGTGGACGCGGCGGCGCTACAAACGATGGGAGGCGAAAACGAAAGAGGGCATCGAGGGGGTCCTATTTATTGGCTCGGGATGATGAGATCAAGCCCAAACCGACTGGAATAGCTCCGGGAAAGCTTAGAGTTTTTAGGAAAGAGCAGCTGCCAGGCAATTTCCAAACGATTAGCTCGAGATTCCAAAAATAAAAAGGAAGAGCATATTAAGATTATTTCCCCTCAATCAATTTGCCGAAGTTGGAAGGAATCGGCCGAATTTGGAAAGGGGATCGACGACGGCATCGAGCAGCTGCCGGCTAGACCTTGAAGACAACATTGTAGCACGGAGGAGCTAAAGTAGACTTCTGCTCCTCTTTTCGCCCAAGTGGAGAAGGGACGCCAAGCAGACTTCGGGAACGGCAAGGGCCAACCCGAGAGGAAAAGGAATGATCGGCTGAGGATGTAAAGTAGACTTTCCAGTTTCGGCCTGAAAAGGAAAATGGGAATTTTAATTATCTTTTCAATTAAATTAATTAGCAAAATGATCTTTCAATTTTCAGAAATACTTCCAACCCTCAATAAATTTCGAGAAACATCCTACAAATAAAGTATTTAGGAAAATTATTACCAGATTATTTTAAAGATTAATTATTATGTAAATATTTACTGAATTGTTCTTTATATTATTAAAATTGTTAATTGAGCTCTGAAAAATCCGAGAAAATTCCAGAGAATAAACTTAATCATGGAGAATTCAATAAAAATGAAATCCAGCCATGATTTACTGAGGAAATTTTATCAGCTTCACTTGTAAATTAATGAACATTTAATATAAATTATAGAAATAATTTATTAAATAATTTATAAATCCTTGAAACGAAAATCGGGTGTGACACCCGTGCTAGTACATTCACCTGGGGGTTAAATTAGAGTACATCGCGCCTGTGTTAATGTGCCCGTTCGACTTACAGACGAGGTATTCCTCTCAAATCTTATGGTATTGACACCCCGAAACCTTGATATCATATTGGGCGTAGACTGGTTAGCTGAGGACAAGGGTGTCATAGATTGTGGCCGTAGGGAAGTCATAGTTGACCACATCCTAGGGATACACTAATGAAGATAACAATGGATTAGGATCCAAAGTTATGTGAACGTGCCAATGGGATATGTACCATGATACCCATGGGTGGGATGCTGGTAGTTCAAGATTACCTAGATGTATTTTTGGAGGAGTTGCCTCGGATGCCTCCTGATCGAGACATATAATTCTTTACTGACCTAATGCCCGGTACTGCTCCCATATTCAAGAGGCCCTATAGAATGCCAACTAACAAACTGGAATCGCTCAAGAAGCAAATTAGGGAACTACAGGAGAAAGGATTTGTGCGACCTAGTTCTTCCCCCTGGGGAGCACTTGTATTGTTTGTCAAAATGAAAGACAGAAGCATGAGGATGTGTGTGGAGTATCGTTCTCTGAATGTTGTGACCATTAAAAACAAGTACCCGCTAACTAGAATTGATGATTTATTCGATCAAGTCAAAGGTGCCAAAGTGTTCTCAAAGATTGACCTAAGATCAGGATACCACCAGTTGAAGATTAGGGGCTGGAGATATCCCCAAAATTGCCTTCTCCACATGTTATGGGCTTTATGAGTTCTCCGTAATGTCCTTCGGGTTGACTAACGCCCCGACATATTTTATGAATCTTATGAATAAGGTGTTCATGGAGTATTTGGGCATGTTTGTGCCGGTGTCTATCGATGACATCCTTATTTATTCTAAGGATGATGAAGAGCATGCAGATCATCTACGCTTAGTGCTGGAGAAACTTCGAGAACATCAATTGTACGCAAAATTCAGTAAATGCGAGATTTGGCTGAAAGAGGTTACCTTTTTGGAGCATGTAATCTCTGCTAGTGGAGTAGCCATGGAGCCTACCAAAGTGGATGCTGTCACAGAATGGAAGGCACCTAAGTCAGTAATTGATGTTCGGAGTTTCCTTGATTTGGCCAGATACTACCAAAGGTTTATTGAAGGGTTCTCCAAAATAGCTAAACCCATGACATAGTTACTAAAAAAGGAAAAGAAATCGTTTGGACAGATCAGTGCCAAAAGAGTTTTGAACAGTTCAAGGAAAAATTGACCACCGCACCTATACTCATGCTGCCAGATAATCGCAAGGACTTTGTGATATATTGCGATGCGTCCAGGCAAGGACTGGGCGGAGTTTTGATGCAGGATGGAAAGGTCGTAGCATATGCCTCTCGACAATTCCGACCTCATGAAGAAATTTACCCCACTCATGATTTGGAATTGGCAGCCATGGTACATGCGTTAAAAATATGGTGACATTACCTAATCGGAAATCATTGTGGTCTTTACACCAATCACAAGAGCCTGATGTACATCTTTACCTAGATCGATCTAAACTTGCGACAAAGGCAATGATTGGACTTAATTAAGGATTATGACTTGGTAATTCAATATCACCTAGGCAAGGCTAATGTTGTGGCCGATGCCCTGAGCCATAAAACCCACTGTAATTAGTTGAGACTCGAGGAGACGACCAGCGAGATTCAAGCAGAATTGGCTCACCTCAATCTGGCTTTAACTATTCAAGGAGAAATAAACTCGCTAGAGATCCAACCCATACTACGAACACAGATAGAAGAGGCTTAGAAGGACAATGAAGAATGCTAATCAATCAAGAAGTGCATGGCTGCTGGGCATGCGAAAGAATTTTCAACAGATGAAAAGGGGATCATGTGGTATAAAAAGAAAATTTATGTGCCCGAACGAGGTGATCTGAGGGGGTTGATTCTTAAAGAGGCTCATGATTCAGCTTATTCACTACAACCGGGAAGTATAAAATGTACCAAGACCGGAAGGAAGCTTATGTCAAAGGGATGTAGCTGAATACGTGGCCTTATGTGATGTATGTCAAAGGATGAAAGCTGAACATCAGCGTCCAGCAATCTTACGGCAGCCTCTCAAAATTCCAGAATGAAAGTGCACGAAATCGGAATGGATTTTATCGTTGGATTACCCAAGACCACTGCTGGTTACGACCCTATTTGCTTGACTATAGATCGCGTCACTAAATCTGCCAGGTTTATTCTGGTCAAGACCAATTACAGCGGTGCTAAACTGCCGAGCTATATATGTCGAGGATTGTATGCCTTCATGGAATACCCAAGAGGATTATATCCAATCGAGGGACACAATTAACGTCTCATTTCTGGAACAAAGTGCATGACGTGCTCGGAAGTCACCTCGCTTTTACCACAACTTATCATCCACAGACCGAGGGCTAGACCAAGAGGACAAATCAGGTTCTGGAGGATATGCTAAGAGCCTGCGCATTGGATTTCACCAAGGACTGGGAGAGATGCTTGATATATGCAGAATTTTCCTACAATAAAAGCTATCAATCCAGTTTGAAGATGTCCCCGAATGAGGCATTGTTTGGTCGACGGTGTTGAACCCCATTGATATGGTCCGAAACCGGTGAATGCGTAGTATTCGGACCTGATATAATCAAGGAGGCCAAGGAAAATGTCTGCCTGATCCGCGACTGTTTGAAGGTAGCTTAGTCTCGAGAGAAGAGCTACGCTGATACTCGACGAACAGATTTGGAATTCAATGTAGGTGACTATGTATATCTAAGAGTCTCTCCGCTGCTGGGGACCAAAAGATTAAAGGTGAAAGGAAAACTAACACCAAGATATGAGGTACCCTTCCTAGGAAGTGCAAGACGTGGAGAAGTTGCCTATTAGTTGGAAATGCCAGAACACATTTTCGATGTACACCCTGTGTTCCATGTATCTCAGCTAAAGAAGTGTTTGAGAGTGCCAGAAGAGCAAGCTCAATTGGAAGATATCAACCGATGAAAATTTTGGACGAAGCCGAAAGAAGGATGGGAACCAAGACATTACGCATGTACAAGGTACAATGGAGCAATCATACAGAGGAAGAAGCCACGTTGGAGCGAGAAGAATTTTTGAAGACCGAGTACCCACACCTATTTGCTAACCCACAAAAAATCTCGGGACGAGATTTATTTAAGGGGATAGGTTTGTAACACCCTGAAAATTCCAATGAATAAATTGAAACCCAAATTTGTGTACTGTCAAAAACTTTTGAATAAAACTGCATCACACCAATGTTATTCCCATTTCTTGTTGCAAATGTGCTTGTGCTAAATAAAACATTTATCATAAACAAAGAAATATTGGAAGACAAAATAATTATCTAAACCCTAAATTGAAATGGTATTAAAACCCACCTAAATTAACTAATAAAAATAATAATTGGGCTCAAATAACCTTTGGGAAAGAAACCATGTTTTTGGATATTAAATATTAGATTATGTGCTTTCGCAAATTTGCAAATTAACCCTTTCCTTTTTCCTATTTTGGAAATCCCTAAAACCTAATTCCTCTGTCACCACTATTCATTGGCCGCCAGGTGTTCGACATGTGCCAACCCGGTCGAACACCTAGCTCCCCCTCCGCACCACCCGGCACCATGCTGTGCTCAGCTGCACAGCACCACCCTGCACCAGCCGACTGGCATTGTGTCGCGCCCGACCGCGCCATACCGTGCCGTACTGCCTTGCATCGTGCCGTGTCGCCTCGTGCCATGCGCCGCATTGCGTCTGATAACCACGACACATGCCTATGCACAACCCTCGGCCACGGTAGCCACCACGCCAGCCCATATCACAACCGTCCCATCCATGCATTGAAGGTTGGAAAGCCAAAGATCGTTGTCCCATCAAGGGTGTTGCGTAGCTAGCTGGGATCCCGTGGTGTCGGGATCAAGATCTCGCCGCACCATGCCGCCACACGCACTCACATCAGCGTCATCGCCTCTGTGGCACGCCGCCACGCCGAGCGGGCCCACGTATTAACTCTGTGCCAGGAATCGAATCCGATCGATCCCCAAGAATCCGCCGGTGGGTCATTGTGCACGTCGCCAGCACTGCGTCCGCCCTCATCATCCCTACGATGTAGACTGGCAGCCTCTGCCCTATGTCGCATCACCACGCCTAGCCACGGCGTAGCCATCACCATCGCTGTTACGTCGCGCTGCACGACCATCCTGTCATTGCGCATCATGCCCGTTGGATAAAACAGCACCCCTCTCACCGGCTAGCTTAGAACCCTACACCACTAGCACTGCGCGATTACTCCAGTCGATTCCCAAATCCCAGAGAGAGAGAGGAGGCTTAGCCGTGTCAAACCTGAGCTCCTCCTCACCCATGCGCCATAAGGGCGCCAACTCATCCCTGTCGTCTATTTAAACCCCTTCCGTGCTTGGTCGGTTCCATCTCAGCTTCTCCTTAACTCCACTCCACCCAACACCCATCCACACGAAAAACACATGCGGGACATCTCATCATCCCGGGTGTCGAACACCTATGGGGAGTAGGCTAGGCTGCTGCTTCGGGGCGCCCTAGCCAAAGCCGGGGTTGGATAGCGAAGAAGGTGGGGCCGCGCCGCTACTGTTGTCATGAGAGGGAGTCGGGACCCGTTGGATGCCGAGGACCACACATCGAACACCTACGTAGGCCGACGCCCGTGTCCGCCCCTATTTTGCCATCACCGTGTCGTGAACCACCTCGTTCCACCATCTTGCTACCCTGTGGTAAGCCCTCGCACCCTGAGCACCCTCAATTTGAGGTGTGAGCCACTATAATCTCGCCAGCCTGGTCTCCATCATGCCGCCACCGAGCTCCTCGTGGGTGGAATCACCCGAGAGTCGATTAAACCCCATTGCGGTAAAATTGAAACCTCTAGGAGTTGTAGTACATGAGTAGTGAAGCTATTGGACCTAGTACCGCCGCATTTGCACCACAGCTGGGCACACAGGAGCCTCTTGTTGCGCCGCCATGTGCGCCATTTACCGGTGCGTCGCCGTGTCTAGCCGCCACCGGCGGTGGAGTTCTAGCGATAGAGGAATAACACCTCCTGCTGTGAGGAATAACCCACCCTTTATTAATTAGTGCATAGTAATCACCTCTCTAATCCCGAATTAGTGTAGTCCATGACATTTGGGGGCCTTGTGATTAAAATCTAATAACAATGAATTATAAACTATGTGTCGATGGCATGTGGGACCCACCAGGTATTATGTGTCCGGTTTGACCCTAGTCGACCCAGGGCTAGTCCCACGTGTCAGTGACGCAATGTTTTTCCTATAAAAAATAAGCCGCAGAAATATAATAAAGGAGCAACCCACTTGTCAGCCACCATTAGTATTGGGTTGGTCAGCCGAATTGAATTCGGTTAAACCCCACACAGTACCGTTTCAGAATTTATCAATCTAATTCAAATTTGGCACCACTTTCACAATTTATTTTATGCTGTATGAATTTTGGTGATTTTATTTGAATTCTAATGGAATTCAAATTAAATCTTTCGCACGTAAATTTAGATTGTGAGGGAGGTGTTGAGTTGACTGAGTTGTAGGGACAGCAAGACTTTGAGCAAGGCAAGTCATCACTATCCTTTGAGCATGTTGAAACTATTGCGAACTTATGTTATTTCAAATAAAATTGCGTGCTATAAGAATTACCTACTTGTTATACGCCATACCTTGATTATTGAATACTTGTATTTCCTTTGTACCTCATGATATGGCGTGTCTCTAGTCATTATATGACAAATGCTTAGCAAATACTAATTTAGATTCATGCATTATTTATCAAATGTTATATATTTGGGCAATTACCTTAGGGTAGGTAATTGACACACGACATGTGGAGACATGAGCGTCACATTGCCATGACATTGATGAGAAGATTTGTGAAACAAAACTAAACTAAACAAATGTTTTCGACTGGGGCGGCTGCATGACTTGGGTGGTTTCTGGCTAAAACTAGTGTCGTCCTTGCCATTTAAGGATTGAGCCATGAAGCTATGCATGAAACGACCTCAGTACAACCATACTTCTCGCATTGGGCATAGACCTAGCGGAGTAAATAGTCGAGCGAAGGTGGTTCCCAAGACGCGGTGGTTCACTTAGGTATGTCGATAGGCGGGAAGCCTACAGGTGGATAACCATCGGTGGGTAACCAGAATAAAAGATGACTTAATTATAACTTAACGCATGTGTGACTTTTCCTTCTTGGGAACGACAAAACTCCTCTCACTGCTAGAAACTGTGTACGCCTAGAGTACATGAGGGCTCAAGTTCATGGAGCGGGTACTGCCAAAATGATGTTATTGAAAGGCTTTGTCGTGACACGTCTCATTCGTTGGGACTTTGGCTCATTTGTTGGGCAAGTCACGGAGTGCGAGTTAAAGAGTACGTCCAATGCAATGTGAGTAAACCAATCTTTTCGAATATCCGTGCTCGTGGATATTGAGCACCGGGACATGTATTACCCTTGGCTAGACTCAAACTTTCTAAACTAATGGCATGGGATGATGCATGATGATTTTGTATTGGTGGATCAACTTCTCAAGAGACGAGGTAGACCCCAGAAAACCATGACGAGACAGTGGCGAGAAGCTATCCTTGGGATCACAATGGATGGTGGACAGAACCATCGCTGGTTAATGAATAATGGATTAAAACTTGATCAATCTATGCTAGATGTTAGGCTTGTATAAACTTTGTCTTTGAATGTATTCTGGACTGTTTGGTCCTGTGCTTTAGACTATGTATGCAGGCGTTATGATGTAATAAATTGCGCAAGACGCTAAATGTATGTGCACTTGATATTCCAGCAATGTAATCGTGTGTAACAGACTAGTTGTTCCAAGGAAATGGTAGGGTTAAACACAAGTGATTCTTGTTATGAAAACATAGTATGTTGACGGTCGTTAAGTACTGATATCGACCACCAACCACCATAAAAAATAAATGGACAAGTAGCATTTCTTACACATACATCAATAATAAATAATGTAGTTCCACTATGCTTGGCGAACTAACATGTCTGCAGAAATTACACACTAAAGAGAAGGAGAAATGAACTGGCATACAAAGAAACATACTTTCGGCGAATCACGTGTGAGCACACGGATTCACGGGCCCACAAGTCAGCTCAAATCGACTTAATTGGAGGCTAATCCACTGTGCACCAACCAAGGGACCCACATGAAAACCTATGTGAGAAGGTTGGTGGCGAGAGGTGGTGCCAGTGGTTCGGCCGAACCAGGCCGAGCCCCTCTCGCCACCGCCTTACACATGTCAAATCTCTATTGGCTCCTAATGGCGGTTATGTGTGTTTAACCGACATTGCAACCATAATTAGCAGCTATAAAAGGAGGAGCCCTCTCACATCACAACACACACTTCAAGGAGCTATTCACTCTACTCTACATTTTATCTTCTATAGTATTAGTGGAAATAAGCTTAGAATAATCTTTGGTCCTATAATCTTCTCGGAGATTCCGGTATGTTTTTAGTACTTTACTTTTCTTGTAAGACTATATTTGAATTAATAGAATTATCTTTATTATATTATTGTGTTCATAATTCATATACTTCTTTAGTAGTTATATGCATTTAGAATAGGACATACTTCATTTATATGCTTCACTTGATAGGCTAGTCGATCTATGCTAAGGTAACGGTCCGATGACCTTGATGGGTTGCTCTAGCTCTAACTTATCCATCTTTTGGGTCGGAGTCCTGAGGGAGTTAGTGTCATTATTTACTAGCATAAGAATGATGCTTAGATTAGAGAAATACCATTGGATGCGGGTGTCGATTCCAGAAATCGGCAATGAGAAAAGGGGGTAGCGCAAGAGATCTAAAGTGGATGAGTAAGTGATAAAGGTTTAGACAGGTTCAGACCTTCTCAATGAGAAATAATACCATAATCTTGTTTCTTGGATTGTATTCGCTGGGTGTTGTATTGATCTGATTGTGGTTATGCCCTCAAGAGGGCTCCCTGCCCTCCTTATATAGCTTCGGGGGTAGGGTGACAAAGGTTGGCTCCCAGTCGAACATGACATGGTTCCTTACATATTTACATTATCGTATACTACTAAAACTATGGAACATGCCTTGGTAAACACGACAATGTTATATCTAAAGTTTAGCCTATTTACATGATACACGGTTATGCCCCACCTCCTATCTCCAGTCGGATAAGTTGTCCGTGTGGGTATATAGTACCCATAATCTTCACAGCAGCCTCTGAGACCCTTATAGTCGACAAGATAATCTTCTCCCGAGCTAATCATCAAAAGCCAAGTGCTTTAATCATCTTCGCCATGGTCTCCCAAGTGCTTTAAACAAATCATGAGGCTTGAAGGGCTGAAAAGTTTAAAAATAATAAGGAATATATACTTAGGTGCATCGACTAGATGCAACTAATTAGGTATAGCCCCCGATTATGTGATTAGTTGAAAACCTAAACATATAGTCAAAGAGTAAATAATTCAACCAGCTGAGTGGTTTTAATGAAAAATAATGGCATATGTGGTGTAAACTCCTACTTAACAATACTCAAAATGGATTTACGAACCGCTTGAAAATGACCAAAAAATACCATAAACAACATGAAGCCAAAGATATTGGTCTTGATAAAGAGCTCACATTAGTGGCTGTTATAGAAACAAAAACATAGCACTTGGCCAACTACATTGCAAAATATATGCTAGATAGTGCTTAACTTTAATATAAAAAGTTATGGTACAAGCCATAAAGCTCACTGTTTGTCACCTCTTTAAAGTGCATCGTACAAACCTTTATAAAAAAATTGTGTAACTGCTGAAAAAAAAGGATTTTAAAGGTATTGAGAATTTATCCACTCACATATTGAAAAACAAATATGCTTAAGTCCTTAAGGACGCGTCGTAAGCCACCCCTGAAAAATGGGCTGTAAATGCCTACTGGGCCTTGGCCTACAAATACCATTTACCTATACCCTTAAAAATAATCATTGCGCCACCTATTGTCTTCCTCCCTGCTTTGTCTTCCAAAAATTATCCTTTCATGCTCCTGTTTACCGCTGCTGCCGCCAGAGCTAGGGCAAAGATCCCCCACGCATCCAGCCACCGAAGTGCTCCAGATTCCACCGAAATCCAACGCGGGCTTCCTTCTTTCATCGTCCACCCCAAATCCAGAGCCAAAAAACCCTAATCCAAGTTCCCTCTCATTTCACCTATGTCGTAGGAGAGAGAAATCTCTTTCGACCAATGGGCGGTCTTAGATGTGAAGGAGACGACTCTGAAGGAAATGGTGAAAGAAGGGATAATCCCAACGAAGGTGATCATTGGATGGCGCGCAGCCTACGGTGAGGAATTCCCGATGCCAAACACCGGCAACATTGTGGTGTTTACTCCCTTCTTCTATAGTGGCTTCAGTTTTCCGACATCTGAATTCTTCTGTGGTCTTCCTGACTTTTATGGGATTAAGATATAACATCAGAACCCTAATTCCATTTTGCACATTGCCATCTTTATCCATCTTTGCGAAGCATTTCTTGGAATCCATCCTCATTTCAACCTCTTTCGCCGGATGTTTAATCTTAAAGCACAGCCTACTAAAGAAAATGCTTGTGTCGTTGGTGGCTCTGCTTTCCAACCACGCGGAGATCTCCGCAAAGATTATTTTTCTCTTCCTTTGAAATCTTCTAATAAGGGCCGGCGTTCGAACTAGTTTTACATGTCCAATCCAGCTCCTAGTCTTCCTAACTTTGTCAGTCTTCCACCCATCCATTAGGCCCACTGAAATTCCCAGCTTCAGGGCCAAGATTTGATAAAAGCCAATGCCCTATTGTCAAAAATCCTTTAGTTGAAACAAGTCGGCTTGCCAGGGGAACAAGTCACTCAGCATTTCCTCAAATGCCCACTGGCTCCTATAAAAGAAAGATCCAAGTCGGCTTTCGAGTACGATGGCCGGACTGACCCCAACTGGCAAAATCACGACTTTTATGGGATTAAGATATAATATGAACCCTAATTCCATTTTGCCATCTTTATTCATCTCTGCGAAGCATTTCTTAGAATCCATCCTCATTTCAACCTATTTCGCCGGATTTTTTATCTTAAAGCCCAACCGACTAAAGAAAACCCTTGTGTCATCGACGGCTCTGGTTTCCAACCACGCGGGGCTCTCCGCAAAGATTATTTTTCTCTTCTATTGAAATCTTCTAATAAGGGATGGCGTTCGAATTGGTTTTACATCTCCAATCCAGCTCCTAGTCTTCCTGACTTTATCGGTCTTCCACCCGTCCATCAAGCCCACTGGAATTCCCTGCCTGAGGGCCAAGATTTGATAGAAGCTGATGCCTTATTGTCAAAAATCATTGAGTTGAAACAAGCCGGTTTGCCAGGATAACAAGTTACTCGGCATTTCCTCAAATGATGACTGGCTCCTATAGAAGAGAGATCCAAGCCGGCTTTCGAGTACAAAGGCCAGACTGAGCCCAACCGACAAGATCACGAGTCATTAGATTATAAGATCATGTGCTCGACGATGTATAAGGTCTTCTCAGCTGGGATAATTGTTGACTATTTCCACAAGCTTCCAATCATGCCATTCAGTTTTCATCAACTACCACCTCCAGTAAGAATTTCTAAATGTTGTTGATATTTCCTTGCTTGCTTGACTTGCTTTATGGATAAATAATGCTGAACTCCTCTATGTGTAATAGGAAAATGTTCTTCTTGTCTCGAACCCGCTCGCTGTCGTACACCGATCTCCATGAAGAAGCATCCAACCATCAAGCCACAGCAGAGGGGCAAGAGAGCAGCTGCAGGGATGGAAACTGAAAAGGCCGAGAAGAAGAGGAAGTTTGGCCTCAGCTCCTCGGATGAAGATGACGACAAAGTCTAGGTGCCAATCAGTGATGCAACCCGTCTAGCGCCCCAACCCAAAAGGGCGATACAGAAGTTCAGAACGTCATCGAGGTAACTACTACACCATTAGCTTCTTATTGCAAAATTTAAATATGTATTGAAAGAACATCAATGAATCAGCTGCTATGGGAGCTAGCCAAGCGCTTGCAATGAAGAAGTCGCTGTATCCTCGAGTGGATATTGCGGCGATCGGAGATGGCTTTCCTGATGGCACTTCTGATGAGCAAGCACTCAAGTTGATAAATGAAGCTTAGGAGTCTGCTCAGAAGATAGCTATAGATGTACTCGAGAACTTCCAGGCGTGAATCCTTTCAATGTAAATGTCTCTTTGTAGAATTCCTGACTTGAAATGTATAACTTATTTATGTTTGTTTTGATTGTGTCCTGTTTTTAAATTCTAAAAACTTCTCTTCTAACTGTACTAAGCCTAAACTTAGTTAAGTGTTCGAAAATTTTTTCAGTATTTAGCAATATTATACAGTTCAAGACAAAATCAATGATAAGTTAACACTTGAAGAAGAATTTGAAGAAATTTCATACTTCATTATTATTGATAGCCCCCGACTAGCAACTCAAGAAGGCAAACTTAATTGACGTCGCAGTCAAGAGAAAAAGCATAAGATACAAAACAATATCCTAAGAATAGAACCGTCGTAGGTGTTCAATATTCCAGGAATTCTCAACAATCGAACCATCTTCGTGCTTTAGCCAATAAGCCCCGGGCGGGTCACTTATGAAACAATGAATGTCCCTTCTCACAGGGGAGATAACTTGTGTCTATCTTTGGTTGTCTCAATTTTCCATAGAACCATATCACCCTTGATAAAAGCTCTAGAGCGAACATTGCGATTGTGGTATCTTCAAACTCCTTGGAGATATTTTGCCAACTGGATAAGGGCGGTTTTGTGTGCTTCCTCCAACCGGTTCAACACCTCGGCTCTATCTTGATCACTTTGTTCTTCATGAAAGTTGTGGACACGAAAGGACTCGAATTCCATCTCACTCGGCAGCATAGCCTCAGCCCCATAAACTAAGAAGGAAGGGGACTGACCCGTGGCCCGACTGGGTGTAGTGCGTAAAGACCGAAGGACCGAAGGTAACTCCTCCACCCATCGACTGGCATAGGGGCACAATCTGTCAAAGACGCAAGCTTTAACCCCTTGAAGAATCATCCCATTGGCACGTTCAACTTGCCTATTGCCCTTCGGGTGTGCAACTTACGCATAACATATCTTGATCCAAAAATCTTCGCGAAAATCCTTAAAAACTCTACCTATGAACTGATTGCCATTGTTAGTATTGATTCTGTTAGGCACAATAAACCGGTGCACATTGTTAATAAAGAAATCACGAGCTTTATCCACTGTAATAGTAGCAACCGGATTAGCCTCAATCCACTTGGAGAATTTATCAATTTCCACGAATAAGTGTGTAAAACCTCCTTAAGCCCTTTTGAAAGGACCCACCATATCCAGCCCCCAGACAGCAAAAGGCCATGAGAGAAGTATCGTTTGCAATTGTTGAGCCGGAACATGAATTTTTCTAGCAAAAACTGACATCCTTTGCAAGTCCGAACAATCTTGTCTGCGTCTGTTACCGCTGTGAGCCAGAAAAACCCCTGTCTGTATGCTTTGCGACCAAAGTACGTGCTATGACATGACTATCGCATATACCTGAGAGAATATCCTGCAATAATTGCTGGCCCTCTTCAAGTGAAACACATCGTAGTAGGATACCAGATGGGCTGTGCTTATATAACTATCCTTCTAAAATCACATAGCACTAACTGCGACATCAAATCTGTTTGGCTTCGTTCCAGTCTTGTTGATGCGAAAATCATAGTGACACACAAAGGCCAAGGAGGTTTTCTTAGCTCTAGTACAGGTCCTACAATATTGGGTTTGGGCATGCCAGTCAGTTTGATCCTGCAACTGACAAGATAGATAAATTGATGATCAAAGAGTCGATCGACCAATAAGCCTATGTAGCGATACTAACCGATTTAGTGATTCTAGCCGATGTCGATAGGATTTTAAACAATCGGATATATATCCGATGTAGATTATGACACTTAGATAAAGATAATCGATGAAGTTGAACAAACAATCCAATCAGGTGATGATAATATGGTGAAGTAGATGTCCAATGAACCAATCGACCAATATTGATAAAATACTAAATGTAGGATCGATGGTTAAAGCATACATTGGATGGAATTCCGATGTAAATATAACTTATCGGTTAGCACTCTAAAAAATGTAGCACAAATCTATAAACTTAGCATGACTTAGATTATTAGCAATAATGTAGAAGATCAGACCAAACCGAAATAGTTCTAGATGACGTCTGATCAAATAAGCTAGATAAGCCGATAGATCTATGCTAACGTGATGGATATAACAAATCTATTTAAAACAACATGGTGATTATAGAGATATATCCACTAAGACAAAATATACATTAAAATAGCATTGTGCTATGCGTATCATCTTTCTGATAGTTAATAATCATATAAGCGTAACGGTAATATCCTATCAACTGTTTGTGTTAAATAAAGAACGCTATTAGTAATGCTATATACATTTTTAATGGAAAACTAAAGAAAGTACCATACTGTACAATATGTACTCCTTAGTTTTAGATTTTCCAAAATCTAATTATTTCTAAACTCAGACGTTATTCTTACCTTATACTCCCCATGAAGTATTTTAATTATTAAATTTCAAAGTTAGGAGATAATAATTAGCAAGTAGTAATTGGCGTAGACTACTCTTTTAATCCAAGTTGTTATGATATAATTAAAATTTTAATTTTTATGATGTTGATAAAATACTCGTACAACGCACGGGTAGGCGACTAGTGCACTTAATGCAAGGGAGTACAAGGACTCATTTATAAGGGTTATTTTGCGGTAAACAAGCATTTCAAAACATTTTATTATTTGAAGGCATTTTAATCAAACCGCGGCCTATCTCTACTCAAATTATTATCAAGCCACGTGCCCACGCGATCTTGCCTTACACCAGGCCCATAGGTAATAGATCCTATTATTCCAGTTCATTAGAATAAAACCTCTAACCATGGGTCATTGCTAGGCTTGCCCATAACCGAGGGTGTGGCTAATCGAATAGTTTATACTCTGGCCAAAGGTGTATATCTTTACCCACAAGACGCATTCTTGACTACACGTCAGTCGTGCATCGTCATACCGGAAAGGTACCCGAGGAGTCAAGATCATGACTGTTAACGACAAAATTTGGTAACCCCCGAAGTCCCCATCAGCCTAGGATCCATATCGGCTCGAAGCTAGTATCGGCCTAGAGTTCTACATTGGCCGATGGGGGTTATCTTAAACCAACCACCAACAACAGTCGGATTCTTGTTAGATTCGGGAAGATCTTATCCAGAGAAGACCGAGTTTGAGGAGGATGCGGCTTGTATCTACTAATTAGGAAGAATTTGTTAGTTTACTTTTTATCTTTAGGAAAGTGTGTTTAGTGTCCAATAAGGACTTTATCTATTTCCTTTTATCTTTAGGAAAGTTTGAGTCGTATTCTGTTAGGATCTTTGTTAGCCTATGGGTATAAATATGTAAGCCCGAGGTTCATGTAATTTTCATCTCACGATCAATACAACTTCGGCGCATCGCCAACCTTTACTTTTCGTCTTCTTCGGCGAGTTCATGCCCTTCCCGCGAGGGGTAAGTCTCGTTATGGCTGCCTGCGCTGTCGTGGCTAGGGCTTCGATGTTCTGATCTCGTCAACGTAAGCACCTACTATCATATATCTTAGTCAATCTGGTTTGGCGTCTTGATTTAGTCGTATCAATACACTATATGTTCTACTGTTTTGCATATCTTGTCAGTGGCAGGATCAAACTGACTGGCACGCCCGTGCTTCATCAATTTTAGGACCTGCACTGGAGCTAAGCAGATCTCCCAGGCCTTCGTGTGTCCACACGCCGGATCCTCATCGGCGGTACGGATTTGGCGTCAACACATTTTTGGCACGCCTGGTGGGACCGTGTTTTTGACAACAGATTTTTACACGGCTCGTGGAACCCACAATTGCAACAAGATGTCTGAGAAGGAAGTCAAGGCCAAAGAAGAACAATCTCTCAAGCCGATAGAGGAAGAAGAAGAGCCGATGGATGATGAGACGCTTGAAAAGACAGTTGATGAAATCATTCGTCGCATTGTGTTTGATCGATCTGGAGTTTTGGTGAGTACATTACATGGTTTGATCGAGAAGATAGTTCCCAGAGTAATCGCCTTAAGAAATCAGACTGGGGGGCAAATCGACGAACAATCTCAGCATCATCGGCAATAGCAATATTGGCTCAGGGGGCAAGCATATCAGTATGATGGGCTACAACAACAATATCGGTGAGGAGAAATTCAAAGATATCAGTCTAAAGGAGATTGGGCCGATATGATTGCAAAAGTAATAGAGGAACAGTTTGGAATTAAACTTAATGGACATATTTCTGTGTATCGGCTGCCATATCCTGAATGGTTTGACAGAGTTCCACTTCCAAGCCGATATAAGATTCCAGACTTTTTCAAGTTTTCAGGGCAAGATGATATGTCTACGATGGAACATATCAGTCGGTTCTTAGCTCAATGTGGGGAGGCATCAGCTGAAGAAGCTTTGAACGTTAGATTGTTTCCGTTATCTTTGACTGGATCGGCCTTCACATGGTTTTCGTCCTTATTACCAAATTCTATCAGAGGTTGGCCCGATCTTGAGAAACAGTTTCACCTGTACTTCTTTGCTAGGAACAATGAGTTAAAGTTTTTAGATTTGATATCAGTCAGGCAGCAAGAAGGGGAATCGGCTGTGGAGTATATTCAAAGATTTCATGATGTCCGCAACCGATGTTATAGCTTGAGCCTAAGTGATGAACAACTAGCAGATCTTGCGTTCCAAGGGTTGTCAGCGTCTATCAAGAATAGATTCTTTTTCCATGAGTTTGATAGCCTGGCTCATCTAATACAGAAGGTATCGGCTTACGAGAGCCGATCTAAAGAAGAAGAGAAGAATCAGTTTTGGGGCGATCAAGGCAAGGATAATTTTGAAGCATGATTTCTCATACTCCAAAAATGGGGGCCATGTGTTAACGGCAGAATTTGGTAAGCCCCGAAGTCCCCATCAGCCTAGGATCCATATCGGGTCAAAGCTAGTATCGGCCTAGAGTTCTACATTGGCCGATGGGGGTTATCTTGAACCAACCACCAACAGCAGTCGAATTCTTGTTAGATTCGAGAAGATCTTATCCAGAGAAGACCGAGTTTGAGGAGGATGCAGCTTGTATCTACTAATTAGGAAGAATTTGTTAGTTTACTTTTTATCTTTAGGAAAGTGTGTTTAGTGTCCAATAAGAACTTTATCTGTTTCTTTTTATCTTTAGGAAAGTTTGAGTCGTATTCTGTTAGGATCTTTGTTAGCCTATGGGTATAAATATGTAAGCCCGAGGTTCATGTAATTTTCATCTCACGATCAATACAATTTCGGCGCATCGCCAACCTTTACTTTTCGTCTTCTTCGGCGAGTTCATGCCCTTCCCACGAGGGGTAAGTCTCGTTATGGCTGCCTGCGCTGTCGCGGCTAGGGCTTCGATGTTCTGATCTCGTCAACGTAAGCACCTACTATCATATATCTTAGTCAATCTGGTTTGGCGTCTCGATTTAGTAGTATCGGCCGAGATTTGTTTTAGGGTTTACGCCGGTATCGACTAAATCGCCTCGCTAGATTAGATTGGCTAAGGTATCCACCACCCCGAAAATCAGTTGAGGGCTTGATTGTCTAGATCTTGTGTTTCTTCTCATACTTAGTGCTGCTAAGTCGTGATTAGAACCATAATCTCTAGCCTGCCTGTCGATTGCCAATAAGGGTTTCACCGGGGTTTCAGCCAGTGAGTTATCTGGACGTTGCATCGGCCCAAGAGTTTTACATATAGATTGGATCTGGCCGATGACAACAGAGTATTTATTGTTTATATGCTTATTGAGAGTTTATGCCATCGGACCTCTGGCCGATGTGTGATTTAATCTTCAGATCAATGTTTATTTTATATTTGGATTATGTTATATCACATTGCTATATCATCATGTTATCGTCAGCCGATCGTTTCTATATAGATGTTTGCTCAGTACACGGCCGATGGATTGAAACCCTAACTACATCGGCTGGCATCGGCATCGGCTGGAACTGCACTATCGGCCTACCGGCCGATCGGTTGTTTTTGCCCTATCGGCTGGTCGATACGTTTTTACCCTATCGGCCTATCGGCCAATACACTATATGTTCCACTGTTTTGCATATCTTGTCTGTGGCAGGATCAAACTGACTGGCACGCCCGCGCTTCATCAATTTTAGGACCTGCACTGGAGCTAAGCAGATCTCCCAGGCCTTCGTGTGTCCGCACGGCGGATCCTCATCGGCGGTACGGATTCGGCGTCAACAACGACATAACCCACCGTTTAGTACCATCCTTAACAAAGAAGACCGACATAGACTACCACGGCTAGAAACCCTGGGACGGGCGGACAGTCTATGCCCCCGGGCATGACTGCCAAGAACGTCCGCCCGATGCTAAGGCCTCATCCATCCGATCCGTGTCTTCCTTGTTCATGACAGCAGTAATCGATATGTTAAGCTTTACCCACTAGACATGTGGTTGTACGAAATATGCTTTGCAATCGTGCCCCAAAGACCAGTCCTTATAGTACCCGAGGTACAACTATCAAAGCCAAACCACGTACCTCGAGCTTATCCGAAAACAGAGTTTGGGAATTTTGAAAGGGAATCCAACATGTCCAGGCTAACAAGCCTCTAATCCATCATTAAATAAGATTATAGTGTCATTCATAAAGTCTAGATATTGTAAAACATCTATTTGTTTCTAATAGAGCATTGCTCAGCATAATCCTAAAATTTCTAGTAAGCACCACATATAGAGTTCTTACTAGCTTGTTTTTGTTACCTAGGGTTATTAAAGGTAATTACACAATATTCAATGAATAAGGCCATAATAAGGAAATATAGGAAAGGCTAATTAAAATAGTTATAACATGGTAAATTTAGTAAAACGAATGCAATAATTTAAATTAAAATACTTTTTACAAACTGGGATTCAATATGCTCAAGGAGAGTGTGACTTGCCTTGCTCAGAGAAAAAGGGGGCTTCTGCAGCTTCAACGGTGAACTCGAACTGCACCACGGGAACTCCGAAACGGCAACGACTACATGAACAAACAAAACAAAGCTACAACACTAAGAAAGAAATGACAACAGTACATAAAAACAACAAGCATGGGTTCTTTAAGTTAAAACAAAAACTAAACAATTTGAACGGGTCAATTTGGAATTCGTATGGCCGAGAAACGACCATCCAAAATTTACGTACAATTAAAGTGGACATTTTTGAGTTGTTTAATTATTACTATACCATTAAATTATGTGTAATGCAATATCGCTCGATAAGCGAAAAGAATCGAGCGACTGGCAGCCGAGACCCATGGGTCAGACAGCTAGCTCACCGTGGACCGAGTTCACAGAGAAGATTCTCGGGAAGGATGGAGTGAGACCCTACGTGTCAACCGAAAAATTTGGCCGACAAGCGGACCTCACACGAATGCCTCATGGGCTGCACACGTGGGCGAGCACAAGGCAGCCAAACGGGCAGACGAACACGACCACCACACATGCACGCGAAAGACCGTACGAACGATCGCTGACACCAGTGGACGAGACCGGGGCCGACAACAATACGATAGGAACGACAACATCACGGGGAGGACGAGGATGGGGCAGCGAGGGGAGGGGTCCTTACCAAAACACGATGGGGCGAGAGAACGATGGCGATTACCGACGAAAAACGAAGGAGACGGGTAGTGACGAACGGGACGACGACGAGGAGGACGGCTTTGGCGGAGACCCTTGCACGAAGGCGAGGACGAGGTTGGTGCTGCGGACTTGTCGATGACGACGGGCGACGCTTCGACTTGACAAGAATGGCAGACGGAGGGAGACAACAACGACGAATGGGAACGGCTTCGGCTTGGCGAAGGGAGGGCCGCCATAGACATCCGCGGCCAGAAACCCTAGGATGTTCGGAAAATCTATGCCCCCGGGCGTGACTGCCAGGAACGTCTGCCCGATGCTTGGGCCTCATCCCTCCCTATCCGTGTCTTCCTTGTTCATGACCGCACTAACCGATACGTGCCCCAAAAATCAGTCCTTATAGTACCTGAGGTACAACTATCAAAGCCAAACCACGTACCTCGAGCCGGCTTTGATAGTTGTTCAATGGGGAGTAAATTCGATGAATTAAGGACAAATTGGAAGGGGAAAACATGGGGGAATTGAAGAGGAGGCGGAGAGGAACCAATTTTTGTAATCAAATTTGGAGGGGAATCAACCGGGGAGGAGATCGGCGTGTCGGCGGTGGTAGGGCTTGGCTAGGAGGAAGAGGAACGGCCCGACGGGAGGAGAAAGACGACAGGGTGGGTGGGACCCACAGACCAAGCGCGCGACGCACGTACGCGTGTGGGGCGCGCGTTTAGCAGCCTGGGGCGGCTCAGCATGGGCCAGGGGGGGGATCTAGGCTGCACGCGAGGAGAAGGAGAGGAGAGAAGGGTCGGCTGCTGGGATGGCCCAAGAGGGAGGGAGAGAAAAGGAGAGAGAGTGGAGGAGGACGGAGCTGGGCCGAGGGGAGGGGAGGCCCGGGAGAGGAAGGAAAGGAGAGGGAGGGGAGAGGGACTTCGGCCGCAGGCTGAGGGGAAGAGGGGAGGACTTTGGGCCAAAAATAGCCCACAGAGAAACAGAGATTTATTTTTAGGTTTTCCATTTTATTTAACTTTGAAATTAGTTTTTTTGCATTAAAATTATTTCTTATGCTCTGAAAATTCAAGTAAAAGTTGAGGGACCAATTTAGAGCATGGAGAATTTAGAGAAAATACTCCGAGCCACTTTTGAATTTTTCTTGCCATATTTTAGTGTTTAAGATTTCTTTTAGATTTTTAATTATTTCTATTATTCCTTTTAGAAAGTGAATTTTAACTTGGGATGAATTTATCAGGACGTGACATCGGTCTTGGCCAACTTCCAATTGGCTTTCGCTTCGTCAGCAAAATCAAAGCTAGAGGACCAGTAGCAAGTGCCATGGAATTCTATCGCCTGATGCTAATCGAACAACCCCCATTAGGTAACTCTGAAGACTTCTATCGAGTGATATCCGCAAATCTTCGTCCAAAGTCACGAAAACTTCGAGACAAGAATGAATGGTGTGCACTGCATTGTGGGGGCAGCCCACTAGAGCTGGAGGAGTGGTCTGCACTGGGGGTATCACCCCAGAGTCTGTTGATGGGATGCTCCCATCGACCTCTTTGCACTTGCCCACGCGAGCTCCTTGCTCCATATGTTGGCAGCAGTTAGTCCCAACCGGGTATATACCCAGGTTGGCTCCAATCTGCCTGTAGGTACTGCGGGCTGTTGTGGCTGTCTAGTGGCGCCATTCCTAGACATGCTCCGGGTTTTCCTACCAAAAACACTGCTCCTTCGAGCCCCCTCTCGTGGTATGAGATGAACGGTTAGTGCCCAACACATACAAATGAAATTCCGGGTTAGGTAACAGAATCGCATCCGTATATCCTAGGAAGAAAAACAAAAGAGAAGCATTTGGACCATGTTTCAATATATGCCCTTGCACAAGATAATCCTTGTTAATGATGGAGCGAGGTTGGGGAATGTCTCTGATGGGACCATTCACCAACACTCTGACTTTAACAGCAATGCGAGTGATTAGAGATGTGCACTCTATTCGTCCTACCATCTTAAGTTGTTCTAACCATTGTTCTAACATGGGTTTGAGAAGACAGATTTTAATCTTTTTGGTAATAGCATACATGATTCTGTACGCATCATTGCAGATTGGCCTAACATTTTCCCTAGGAAAGATGGTAAAGGCCAACCACTTGAGAATCAAGCGTACGGTGGGATTGTAGATGTCATTAGCTTGTGATTTCCCACATACAATTTCTCTGGAAATGCGGTGCTAGAAGTTGCTTCTGTTGAAACCTGAAGTCACAGACTCCAAGTCAACAGAGCACTTCTTGTTGAATCCCAGATAAGTAGTGAGATCCTTCCATGTGAGACGTAATACCCTCTCCCACGACTCCCAAAGTATAGAGAAATTGTATGGTGAGAAAACATGAACCATGATCATCTACAGGCAGAAAGCCTTCCCATCCTATAGCTCACCATATATTAACAAAATCCACATCCACACCTATTTTGGTGAGTAGATCCGAGTCATATGCTTGTTTGTGAGCAACCACATGATCCTTGAGGATTGAGTCTCCAACATCTTGTTGAAGCTCAGCAGGTTTTTAATGGCCGAGGAGAGTCCCTCCATCTTAGTATGTATGCTCTCCAAGATTTCATCATTAGTCGGTAGTCTTTTGGACATCGTCTCATTAATTTTGGCTTGACCAAAGACAAGATCTTTCAAGGATGGTTGGTTTGGATTGAAGTTACCATTGTTCCCTCCTTGGTAATATGGGCGTGGTTGGTTCCACCCATGGCCTCCTTGTGGATGGTACTAGTTGTTGTTGTTCCTGAAGAATATGTCCTCACGGGTCTCGGGGCAATCGTTACCCGAATGTCCAATATTGCCACAGGTCTCACATGTCATTGGGACGTCCAGGACATAGGCAGTACCGTACATCTCCGCCTTGTCTCGGGAGCATTCGTGCAAGTGCTTTAGGAGGAGGTCCATCTTTGCGGTGAGCTTGTCCGTGTTCTTGACAGTGTGCATTCCCCACTGGCGCGATTGGAGTCACTCTTCAATTCAGCCTTAGTTGGAGGCCATCTTCTCAATTAACTCTGATGCATGAGCGACAGTTAATGAGAAGTAGTTCTGGATCGATATGGTCACAAGCCGACTGCGTTAGCCCATTGTAGAAGTTCTAAATGATGAGCCAGTTGTCCATCCCATGGTGAGGACAACCAGGATGTACTCTTGTAGTCTCTCCCATGCTTCCGGAATTGACACATTGGTTGCTTGCTGGAAACTTGAAATTTTCCCATGAAGAGCGTTGGTTCCGCCCATCAGGAACGCTGTTGAGCACCTCTCCCAAGTGTCTACAGCACCTCTCTTAGAGTAGAACCACTGCTTCGCTCTCCCGAGTAGAGGGAACGGGAGTAGACAGAGCCTAATGGCATCCTGAGTCACTCGCTTGATGATGATAGTGTCGCAAAGCTCAAGGAATGATTGGAGATGGGTGTTAGCATCCTCATTGGCCATCCCATAGAATGGGGTGGCCTGCACCATAGTGATCAGACCCGTCTTGATATGAAAATTGGCATCCCCAGTGTTGATAGTCGACCCAACGGGCACATTGGAAGCAGAGGGAGCCAACTAATCATGGAGGGTCTTCTAAGCGATCGGCTACGAGTGTGATGATGCAAAGATGACTGGTTCAGGTGCCGAGAGCTTGATTTGCGGAGGAACGACGCGAGGTCGAACTCTTCTCACAAGTTTTTCTAGAATATCAACGAAGTTTGTTGGCAGGTCAAAACCGGTCATACACTACCTGTTTTCACATAAAAGAGAAAACAAATCAAGGTTAACCTATTTGGACCAAGATTTCATTAATCATAGTATGATTATAGATGTATGTAACTTTAGTTTTAAACCAGTGCCTTTCCTAGCAACGGCGCCAGAAATGCTTCTTGGTGTTTGTTATGTTCACAGATAAATCCGCAAGCACACGGATATCGCTATAGCACTTCACCCATGAGTATTCCTAAGGGTATCTTATTTATATTCCGCAGGGAAAGTGGCGGTGTAAGATATAGTCTATACATCATTAATCAATCTATAATTCATTAACCTTAGTATAAACTGGGGTTAGATAAATAATCATAAGGGTTAGGATAAACTGGGGTTAGGATAAATAAACTCGCACATGATTCACCGAAGGTGTGTTTCCTTGCATGTCGGCTTCGTTTCTCCTTCACTTTGATGTATATTCTTTGCATCCATGTTAATTCTCCAAGCATATTATAACTACATTATTTATTATTGATATATGTGTAAGAAATGCTAGTTCCCCTTTTATTTATTATAATAGTTGGCGGTCGAAGTTGGTACTTAAGGACCATCAGCAAAGCTGATCCAAGAATCGAAGGGCAAAAGGAAGAAGAATTATGTCCATCTGAGCCGCAAGAAACAGAAAAAGACCATCGGCCCATCAACCGCTGCTGAAGACGGGCCCGAACTTGATCTTGAAATCAACACAGCGGTTAGTACTGCAGCCGATGGCGTAGAAGATGTTGAAGCTGATGCTGCCTATCCTGATGCCGTAGTCGATGATAATGTTGATGTTGATATTGATACTGCCGACGATCAATTGAGTGAAACAAACGCTGATCCAATCCATGCAACAAGGCAGACTATTCCAGTCCCACCTCCCTGTGCATCGGTAAGCTCTATAAATCATGTTTTATAACAAAAAAAACTTCCTTAACTAACACTTGAGTCTCCTTTTCAACCACCAACTCAATCGGCTTCATGATCGGCTACTTCGTCTCATCATGTATCTAGCGAGCATACATTGGATGATCCCCTCCATCATGATGAGCCAACACAACCTGATCCTGCGTCGATCCGCTGGTATTTACCTTTACACTCATTTCCTTATGTTACTTATCTTGTATCCTAACTTTAATTCCCAAGATGCATAACATAGCTGATCTATTCTCTATCGATGTTGGCTAGTACCTAGACGATGAACAAGAAGAAATTATCAGCAAGGCAAGATCTCCTCCTCCTGATACCCTCAAGAACCAATTACTGGAGACTGTCGATCAGTTAAATGCATCAGTTGATGCCTTGGTGGAAAACATTGATCCAATGAGAAGCAAAGTGAATGAATTCCATGACAAACTGCTCGACGAGCTTATCAACGTTCTAACTTGAGCAGCATACTTGGAATCTCCTCGGCTTCAATTCTTGTGAGCTCGCCAATGTATGGCCGATCATATTGAATTGTGATCATCAAAAGCATCCCGCACGCAGATCGGCAAAGTGCTCAAGACAATAAAACCAAACTTGATCAGCTACCTACAGGCCCAGACAATGCCAAGAAACACATCGAAGAACTGAAGAAGCAAGAAGCCGATCTAATGGCCAAACTAGAACAAACCAGCAAAGACTTGGAGCTGGAAGAACAAAAACTTGCCGATCTCCCAATAGCGATCGAAGATTAACAGGTGAAACTGAAGGCATCTATCCGTCAAGTGGCCAACCAGCGCAAGGCTATCAAACCAATCCCAGGAACCGGTGCCGAAGAAGCCTGCATAATTAAAAAATTTGACCAAATCCACTTGCGTGTGATATCGGAAATCCAAAAATTCTTGGGTTGATGTAATAGTTTAGACATTTGCAAACTTTGACATGGAAGTCTAAACAATGAACAACACTTTTGTAATATTTTATCGATACTAAGCCGTGTTTTGTTTGTTTTCTGCAATCTTGCATTTTTGTTGTAAGGGCGATACTTTATATTTGGCCATCTAAAGGCGATGTATTTATACATGGCTATATACTCCATCGGCTTTCCTTAACCGATTAAGAATCGATCCAACCGATAGAATAGTGCTTCTTCAAATATTTCCGTTAAGCGCTTTTCCAAATACTTCTCCATCAAGACCTTCAAGCATGTACGCATTACGTGGCACATAACAATGTATCCGATAGGACCCTTTCCAATTAGGTGATCGTTTTTCAAACTTATTATCTCTTGTCCCTATCGACAAAATCAACTTTCAAACCAATTCTTCTTTTTCAAAAGACTTAGGTACCACTTTTTTTTATAATGCCTTGCAACTCCCTCCTTATCCCTCTTAACCTTATCAAGAGCACATAGTCGGTTCTGAGCCAAATCTTCCAACTCATCAGTCATTAAATTATAATATTCATGGGTCATTGATGGATCCTGTAAAGAAATCCTTCTTGAGCCGATATTAGTTTCCCATGGTAAAATAGTTTCATCCCCATAAACTAATTGATAAGGTCGTACTTAAGTAGAACCTTGGCATGCCATCCGATCGGCCCATAATGAATCAGCTAGCGTAGTATGCCACTTCTTTGGTTGCTCATTGACTTTTCTTTTAATCAACTTGATCAAACTTTTGTTAGACGCTTCCGCCTGTCTATTCGTTTGTGCATAATAAGGAGAAAAATTCAATAGCTTGATTCCCATGCTATTAGCAAACCTTATAAATTCATCTGCTACAAAAATAGACTATTGATCTGTTGTTATTGTCTAAGAAATTTCAAACCGATAAATTATATGTCCATCAATCTTCATTGGCTTTTTACCATAATCAAATTTGATTCTACCTTGTTCTACAACTGATTGAATCTGCTGCATAACACTTTGCATTCATTTGTATGATGAGAACTTGAATTATGTCACTTGCAATACTTCCTAAGCCAAGGGAATAACATGATTCTGGGGTAATTGAATCTACTTTTCTTGTAAGAGGAGATCAAAAATCATATCAGCTTTGTTTGTATCAAAGTCATGTCTTTCTTCTTTGCCGACATCTTTGACCCATGGACAAACAACCACCTTTTTATTCCTCGACCACTCTGCCAAGCTAATTTCTGAGTTTTCATCTTGATCTAAATCTGAAGCATAATTATAGCATCGGCTCTGAACAAAACGAATTTTCTAGCTATAATCAGGAACTGAATCATCTTACCGCTATTTGATGGATGTCAAATCTATAAGCTTCATCTATTGTATTCCAACAAAGATGTATTTATGAAATTGTTTCTCTAGATCAACCTAACTTTTGATAGAATTTGGCAGTAAAGAAGAAAACCAAGTAAAAGTTGATCGAGAAAGTTATAGCGGAAAGAACTTAACTGTCAAAGCTTCTTCAACCGATGCTTCACCATATTGAGCTAAAAACCGACTAATATGCTCAATAGTTGATATATTATTTTGTCTTGAAAACTTTGAGAAGTCTGGCACTGTACCAGTTAGGCTATGGAACCCTATCAAAATACTCCGGATATGAATGCCGATACATTATAGCTTGTATAGGGATTATGGGTACCATATACCCACACGTATCAGACTAAATATAGGGGGCAGATTATGTATATGGAATATGTAACAGACCATGACTTGGGTATTACATTTTCTTGTGTATTAAGGAACGGCCCATAGTCCTAGTTCAATAATATTGTAAAGTAGATTTAGGAAATCGATACTATATCCGGCTAGGTTTCTATCCTTGTAATCCCATCCTCCAACCTATATAAGGCGGACAGGAGGTCCTCCAAGGACATAACCACAACTCAATCGTTAGATCAATATACACCCAGCGGATACAATCCTCAAACAAGACTAGGGTATTACATCTCTTAGGCAGGGTTACAAAAAGAGAAACCCAGTCGAATATATTTACATAATCGTATACTACTAAAACCATAGAACTTTCCTCAGTAAACATGGTAATGTAATTTCCAAAGCTTAGCCTATTTATATAATACACGGATATGACCCACCTCCTATCTTCAATCGGGTAAGCTATCTGTGTGGGTATGTGGTACTCATAATCTTTCACATCATTCATTCTATGTTTAAGCAATTTCACATCTACTTACCCATGTCCTGTTTAGTTGCAGAACTATGATCAATTTATATAAATTTTGAAATTCTATTGTTGCAGTAGCGCATGCGGCAACCTTCAAATGTACGTGCTCGCAGGTTACTCTTAGTTTCTTGTCTTGCTACACACATACTAATATCACTAGTACAGAAACCATCATAGGTGCCGGTTGGGAACTGGCTATAGGTGCCGGTTTTCCAACCGGCACCTATTTGTTGGCACCAATACAGGCAACCGCTACCTATGTAGAAAATAGAACCGACACCTTTACCTTCGATCGAGCCAAAAAAAAAGAGAGCCGGCTCGAATCGAGCCGAACTCATCACCCCTACCGCCGTCGCCGCATGGCGAGGACTACGCGGCCACCGCCGCCGCTGAGGTGCGCCACCCCCCTCCCACCAAATCTGGCGGAGGGGAGGGTGCGGGCGCCATCGACGCCATCACCGAAGGCCGCCGTGGCTTCCCATCCCGTCGCCCCCCTCCCGCCGGATCTGGCGGAGGGGAGGGTGCGGGCGCCATCGCCGCCATCACCGGAGCCCGCCGCGGCCTCCCATCCCACTGCTGCTGCCTCCCCTCCCACCGCTGCAGCCTCTGCCGCGGACGCCGCCTTCGCCGGGCCATCACCAGGCCGTCGCTCGGCCGGATCCAAGAGAGAGTCAGAGAGAGGCGAGACAGAGAGACAGAGAGACGCGAGCCCGTGGCCCCCCTCTCGTCGGATTTGGCGGAGGGGAGGGCACGGCCGTCGCCGGTGCCGTTGTCGAGGTGCACCGCCTACCCTCCCGTTGGATCTGGTGGAGGGGAGGGTGCGGGTGCCGTCGCCACCATCATTGAAGCCCGCCGCGGCCTCCCATCCCACCGCTGCCGCCTCCCCTCCCACCACTGCCGCCTCTACCGCGGACGCCGCCTCCGCCGGGCCATCACCGGGCCGTCTCCCGGCCGGATCCGAGAGAGAGAGAGTCAGAGAGAGGCGAGAGAGAGACTGAGAGAGAGGCGAGCGAGAGAGAGACTGAGAGAGGCGAGAAAGATAGATCTAGAAGAGGCGAGCGAGAGAGAGAGCGCCGGAGAGTTATATGGATAAGCCGGCGCTCTGCTCGCTCGTCAGCTCGGCTCGGTTTTGTATAGGTGCCGGTTTTTTAAAAGAACTGGTACCTATAATATATCATAGGTGTCGGTTTTTTAATTAACCGGTACCTATAATATATTATAGGTGCCGGTTTTTTAAAAAAACCGGTACCTATAATAAAAGTGCCAGTTTTAGCTAATGAACCGGCACCTATATTTCCTTAAAGGTGCCGGTTTTTTATTTTTTATTGTACGAAAGTGAAAAAAGGCCTATAGGTGTCGGTTTTAAATAAGCCGGCACCTATTAGGCTGATCCTTATAAGGGTTTTTTAGTAGTGTATGTATGATTCCAATTTACTCATATGTTCTGTGGGCTACAGGTTTCAAATTTGCACTGGCCGCATAATCTGTGAAAGTTCAGCAAGCTTTGGGAGAAATAACTTACAAGTTAACAACTTAATTATCGATACCATTTCAGTTCGACAATCCTTTTTATATTTTATTGGACATGCGCAAGCAAATAATATTGGATTTACTGTAATGATATGAAATAAAAATTTGTACTGCTAGGCATATATATCAGCTGTCTGATTATTTAGGCAACATATCACAGTAATTGTTGATGTTCTTTACATGCATGTCTTATTCTCGAATTATATATTGTTTACTTTAAAATATCTACATTCTCTAGCACCCGCGACATCGCGCGGGCTTCTTGCTAGTTTGAACATAACTTTCCAGTTTTTGCGATTCTTTTCAGAAGCGAAGCCAAGCGTAAGGCAGCTTGTGCTTAAGCCCTAGCTATAATCCTAGTTGAATTACATACGAAAGTACGATAGAAGGAGTGACGTTTCTTTTTGTCTGTCGAAATAATTTTTGAAACAAAAATTCTGAAGGAGTGTAAAATATAAGAAAACGAGAAAATATCGTGAGCACGAGAGAACACCACTCCGTGGAAGGAAGATTAATTAGCTGCATATATATATAGCTGCCAAGAAAGAAAAGAACGATCTCAGGTGCTCTTGTCCAACAGACAAGAGAACAGAAATCCATATAGAGCACGGAGATTCGGCTGCAGAGCCGGCTCCCAAGTTGATCGGGCGCACAACTGCCCTGTAGGGGAAACCTATGTAAAATGTTGCAAAATCTTAAATAATGAAAAGTAAAACTCAAAATGCAACGAGGATTCGTCACATCATTTGATTAATATAAGCCATTACATTCACAACAGGACAAAAGAGAATAAATAAATTTTGACCGTTGGATTAGATGAATGGTAAAAATAATAATTAAAGAGGCTTCCGGAGATGAAGCTACTAGAAAAGGAAAAAAAGAAATGAAGGGAAAAAAACTAGAGAATAGGTGTAGGAAGACATATAATTTATGATTTGCTCCTATAAAAAACTATTTTACAAATAAACCCAATTAAAGATTCACATGTCAAGATTGAGCTATTTAAGAACAAATAAATTTACATTCATAGGATTAATTTTGTTTCTAACAATTAATTGTTAATATATTTGAGAAAAAAATTGCTACAAGGACATGCACAATCATGATCACCTGAATATAGGTTTAATGATTTTAACACAAAATTAAAATAAAACCAAACTCATTCCATAAAAACCTACAAAATTTTGTGCATAGGCTATAAAGATTGTGTGTCAATAGAAAATAAGGGGTCATGCAATCACGAAGACCTATAATACAATGACTCGGGCAAATATAAAATTTGCAATAAATATTAAGGTATTTACTGCACCATCATAAAATTAGTTATTGACCCATGTTTTTTTACGAGCGATGAGAAATCCATGAAAAATGGATTGCCACTCCCACCTAACACGTAATAGGAGGCATAGAGTAAAAAGGACTCCATGCCACCCTGCAGCGGTTTTTTCTAGCGGTTTGTAAGGAGGTTTTTTTGTGTATGACTTTTTATATTTTAGACCTTTTTAAAAACTTATTTTATAAATTTACCCTCTAAAAAACTTATTTCGGGAATGAATCTTTTTCTCGGTACCAACGTCACTAGCGTCGTAGATCAACATAACGGCGCCAATGACATTGGCACCATCCTCTTTTCTCCCGCGGATGCTAAGTCACTAATGTGAAGACAGATAACACCAACATCGTTAGCATCGATGGCCTATTTATAAAAAATTCTTAAAATGACTAATTTGTAATAAAAAATATTTACAAATAGGTTATCAGCGCAAGTGGTGTTGACGCCGAGACAATGATCTTTTTCTGGAATAATTTTTTTAAAGGTTTATTTATAAAATAAGTTTTTGAAGAAGTCTAAAAAGTAAAAAATCCTATTGTTTGTGCTGGAGACTGGTGTTACGCAAAAGAGCAAAGATTTAGGTGACTGTTAAGCAGTTGGTGCAAGCAAATCAAAGTTGTGCAAGAAAAAAACATATAAAAATTAAAGGGCAGACTGACGGTCCTGCAGGAACGGAATTCGATCCATCCTCGGTTTGCTAAGTATTATTTTAATCACTGCCAGAAAAAACCGTGCGGATGTGCCGTCGGAGGGATTATTTTACGGTAATTTCTACCACTTAATGTATTTTACTATTATTATTACCGTCGAGGGATTTTAACCATTGATTTTGATTTATAAGTTCTATTATAAGTAAAATAATTATGTGATAATAAGAATAACAATATATTTGCGGCATTCTGTACAGATAGTATTCTACAACCAGCATTATCACTAGTACAATAATCTCTTCCATTGATTTACAAATTCTACACCAATAGAGAAAATTATTCCACTACTGGTAGTTGTTGAGGACTTAAGGTGTTAGTATAAATAAGGTATGATATATTGGATTAGAAAAAAATAATGATCTAAATTGATAAAAAATACATTACTACAAAAATCCTTATAAGGATCGACCTTATATGTGCCGGTTTATGAGTCTTTTTTCATCTCCACATGACAAAAAAAACAATATAAAACCGATATCTTTAAGCAATATAGGTGTTGGTTCTAAAAAAAACCGGTACCAATACTATAGGTGTCGATTTTTAATAGAACCAGCACCTATATTTATTTTATAGGTGTCGGTTCTATTAAAAAACTGGTACCTATACCAACCGGCACCTATAGTATAGGTGTCGGTTTTTAATAGAACCGACACCTATAATATAAATATAGGTGTCGATTCTATTAAAAAACTGACACCTATTAAAAAAAAAAGGGACGGCGTACCGACCGAGCACAGTGCCGCCTCGGCTCCTCCTTATCCCACAGTGCATTGCCATCCATCCATCCCTCTCGCCACATCTCTCTCTCGCCTCTCCTCTCCCTTTGCCTTTCTCTCTGGTGGAGCGCCGACGGCTGATGGAGGAATGGCGGCGGCTGACGGAGGACGCGGCGGCCGGCCCGTCTGGGGGTGGAGCCGGGAGAGGTGGCGGCCGCAACGACGGTGGTGTGGAGGCGGTGGAGCCAGCCCCCCCTCTCTCTCCCGGCCATCACTCTCCAGATCTGGGAAGTCCAGGTCGAAGGCGGCGGAGGAGGATCTGCGCCGGAGGAAGTGGCGGACCTGGTGGCGGCGGCGGCGGTGGAGAAAGCTGGCGCAGAGGTGGACCTGGTGGCGGCAAACCGGGTGAGGTGGTGGCCGGCCGGCGGTGGGTGGCCGGGATTCTTTTTCCTTTTTTTTATTCGTTCAAAACAATAGGTCATGGTTCTAGATCCGGCACCTATGCCTCCCGGGCGTGGGTGCCGACCAATTGATGCCAGGACCAAAACCGGTACCTATAAGGCCTTTGAAACTGGCACCAATGAGTATTTCTGGCCTCTCGAGCATAGGTGCCGACCAATTGATGCCGGAACCAAAACCGATACCTATAAGGCTTTTGGAACCGGCACCAATGAATATTTCTGTGATAGTGATAATGATCAGTAGAAAGCACTGAATAAGGCATGCTATCAGAGATTATTTTGCAGTGTACTACCAGTACTATAACTAATAAAGATGATCACAAAAGTTTACTTATGAATTTTACTGTTTATAGACAAATATTTTACTACACAATATCTTTCATTCAAAATATGAACATTTGTAGGAATTAAGCATTTATAGGACTTAAAATCTGTACTATCTCCGTTTCAACAATAGGACACCGAGTCCAATAAAAACTGTCCATACAATTTTAGCCAATTAATCAGGTGCTTGAAAGAGGAATCTAAACAATTAAAAATTCCAATTTTGATCACTGATAGGACTGATAGGCAATATTTTCATTAACCTTAATATTTTGCTAAAAACTAAAAATGCTTGTATTTTGAAATGGGAGACTAGTAGAGATGGAAATATGAAAGATATATAAAAGATGAGAGGTCTAAAGTAACTACGGAAATTGTTTGCAGTACTACAGCAGATATTTGACTCGTATGTTCGACACTGTATCAACGGTACTTCAAAGGATATGCATCCATAATCCTAATGGAGACCAGTAACAACATTTATCGATGTCTGAGAAGGCCAATCTAGGCCTAGCTGGCGCTTGTTTACCCGGCTAATATAATTACTTCTCTCTGTACTAAAATATTATAACTTTTAGCTATTAGAATTTATCTTAAAATATAATAATTTCTTCAGCAAAATTCTCTTTTCAACCAATAACAACTCTCCACCATTTAATTTTTTCATTTATCTTTATTTCTCATCCAATCATAATTTTTTATTTAATTTTATCTATTTTTCAATAATTATGTTTAATCTTATAATTTTTTATATTCTAATACGGGGAGGTAACAGTAGTTCATTTAGAATGATGGCAGAGACTGCATGCTGACATGCGTGCCAGATTGGCATTGCATCAGCGTGGCATGAATATATGTTTTGGAGTAAGAGATGGGACCAGCAAGAAAACTATTGCATATTTGCATTGCATAGTATATTCACAGTCCTGGTCCCCGCTGCTGATGCATATATGCACTGTAGGTGCTGCGGGAAGCACGTCTCTACTCGCTAGTCTCGACGAGATAGGCAACAGCGCACTGATGCACGCATTGTTCGAAGACCGGGCCGTCACTGTTCGCTCTCGTTGGACCACTTTGACCGGTTATCCCAAGCTACCAACAGGAGGAGGATCACACTTCTTAATTATTGACAATGTCACAATTAAGCGACATTATTATTTGACGCTAATATATATTGCATACAAGGTACTCCCGCCGTCCCTAAATACGTAGTTTTAGCCAACAGAATTTGTCGAGTAGACCTGTTTAATACAAATACATCTTTTTCTTCTCACTGTTAATCATTGGACCAATAGTATTTTCTCATTCTCATTTTCTCTTCCTCTTCGTTTTTTCATATCAATGAACACTACTAAAAGAACCCTAATAGGGAACAACATCATAGGTGCTGATACATTAAAAAACCAATACCTTTAAATCTTTCCTCATCTTGTCATAGATCTAAAAAATTCAACACATATAACCACTTGTTGGTGTTGGTCTATAAAAAATCAAATCGGAACCAATAGTCATATAGATTCAGTTCTTGTAATAAAGCGGCACCTATGATGTCATATAAGTGCTGATTCTTATAATAACTCAACACCAATGAGTGCAACGTAATATGTAGTAATTTTTATCATGAAACAACACATGTGAACTTCACATATGTGCCGGTTTTCAATAAAAACCGACACCTATAGGTCCATAGGTCCTATAAATTTCAACACCAATAATGACGCTACTCATATATGAGTGTTTTACATATAACTTTTTTATATGAATTCGAATAAAAAAACTTTATATCAATTTTGTAGAGCTCAATGAGATCTACAACTTTGCAGTTGAGCACTTTTTTGACTTGAAGTCGTTTGGATATCCGAAAATATGTTATAAGTTCTCTAATCTATTTGGATAATTGAAATTTTAAAATTTCGAAACGATCTCGGATGGAGACAAAATCTATATAAAAGTTGTAGATTTAGATGAGATCTATAATGTTATAGTTAACAAAATTTTCATTTACGCTCATCTACGGTGTTATATATGGATTATATGTTTCAGATGAGAGTAGTATAAAATAATAGTATTTGGTTCTAACGTAAAAAGTATTTCTTGGTGAGATGGTAAGGATACTTTGGGTGAACGGAGAGAGATCACGGGTTCAAACCCTTCAATCATATATGCGTGAAAATGGTGCAAAAATCTCAAGAGATATTGGAAATGAAGTGGGACTATGTATAGATGCATAGTAATATATATATAGAGAGAGAGAAATACTACCGGACGTGTAGCGCCCAACCTAACTAGACAGCACAACACATGGTCCTTCTTCCTCGTTATTACCTCCACCCCTGGAATCTCCAACCTTTGTAATTTTTTCACTCACATAAACACCGAAACCAGGCCTTATAGGGGAGTGTCATATAGGAATGTGCTAGTAATTTTTTCACTCATGATCTCACACCCTTGTACATAAATATGTTTAATAATTTTTTTACTTACTAAGTCAGTTCCTTGAGAAGGTTCGTAGTAATTTTTTTATTCACGACTGTACTATCACCCCAACCTTAATAATTATTTCACTCACGGGCTAAAACATTGAGCTATAGGGTGATTTTGTCCTAAAATAACTTCGTGTTGAAATAATCATTGCATTAAAGTTTTGTGAAAGTAAAAGATAAATTTATTGAGAGTAGATAAAGTGAAAAATAATTGCATTGGAATTTCAATTATTTTTCAATTTTTTCCATTTTTTTCATTTTTTTCTTCCTTTTTTTTGATCTGGTCTTCATGCAGCCAAGGCGATAGGTAATTGGCGTCGGCGAGAGGGAGACCCCAGCAACAGTGTCCTGTATCCAACGGCAACCTTACGACGGCGTGCGTGGCCAAGTGGCAGAAGCATCATCTACGAGAAGGCCGATTCACAGCGGTGCGAGCAAACCGTCATGCATGTTGATGCCGACAATGAGATGACTAGTGATGAGGCTTCACCGGACAGGGAGACCAGGTGTGAGAAGGACGGCATCCACTAGGATTTACATTGTCATTGACGGCCTGTAGTCTCGATATGGCGGCGTGGTGATCACCTCGACCATGGCGGCGACCGATTCTGTCGTTGCAAGGTAACGACCTAGCGGGTTGATGCAACCCCATGGTGATGGGCCCGCAGAGATGTGCTCATCTACGCCTCCGCATAGCCAGATTGCATCGAGAGTTGTTGCATGCATCTGGGTCTGCCTCTTCCTTGTGTTGCAAAGATGGTTTCATGTGTCATGTATATCCTTCTCCTTTTTTTCTTTTTTCTCGTCTGAGAAGATGATTCTGTTCGTTGTGTGTAATTTTCTACTAACTGAAGATTTCACGTATGCATATTCTTTCCTACTGAGATTTTGACGATGGAATGTAATAATATAGATCATAAAATAATTATTATCCATGTTGTGATTGTTGAAATTTTTTTAGTGCCAATTTTATTCGCAGAAATAAAAATATCACTAACAAAATAAACCTGTCAGTAAATAAATTACTTGGATGGAAAGAAAGCCACATGATCAAGAGAGAGAACTGTGATTATTTTACTTGGATCTACGAGGACAATAATTTTTTTACTGCATGTTGAGGGTGTTTTTACAATCTAATCGGTGTTGAGGGGAGGTGTGTGCGGAACAGAGAGAAACCCGGAATCAGGTGGGTAATGAAAAAACGGAAATCACGGACTAGTCACTCCCTCGGCGAGTTGCGCCATCGCACTTCCTAGCACGCAGAGCTCTGCCTAGCGCCACCAATATATATATATATATATATAATATATATATATATATATATATATATATATATATATATATATATATATATATATATATATGCGGTCACGCTACATCGAGCGCTGCGTGCTAGCAAACTCCGTGGAGCAACTAAGAGCGATCCCCCCTCCCCCCAAAGCAGTAGTAAACCGAGTAAGAAAATTATTTAGAGTTTGCGCCTACCCTTGGGATCCCACCCAACTACAGGTATGATGAGTAAGAAAATCACTGAGGTTGCGACACCCTATCCACCCACCCATAGATACAACAAGTTAGAAAATTACTCAGAGTTTCACACCCTCATGAGGGGCTCGCCCACCCACATGTACACGTCAAGAATCGCTTCGTCCATCCCTATGTCTACTTGGAACGTAATGTCATTCAATGAAAATTTTACTCATGGGAGGAGAATGGTGATGAGTAATTTGTGTGTGAGGACTGTTGAGTAATAAAATTACCTACATTATAATATGCAATGGGTATTTCATGAGTAATATGGACCAAAAAAATTTACTGGTTTAATAAATTTATTCGAAGTAATTAATTTACCAAATGACATATCGGATAATTCATTTACTATCAAATGAAATCATGTTCATGTGATAAATGATTTTTACATGTGGAGGGTAGATTAACAAATCGTAGTAGCATTTTTAACAGAGAATAAATATATTACCAAAATATATTTAATGTTAGATTTAATGAAACTAATTTGGTGTTTTACATGGCGTTAATTTCTCTATAAATTTTATCAAACTTAAAATATTAGTAAAAAAACAAAGCGTCTCTTGATATGAAATGTAGTGAGCATTAAAAAACATAAGAATACAATCCTCTCGTGCAAGGGGTAGTTGATGAGTAACACTGACTAGCACGACAGCGTTATCATTGCAGTACTGAAATCAAATTAAAAAATGGTACGTACTGATGAGGCACTTTCAAATTATTTTATTATTGAATATAATTTTAATGTTTTTTGAGAAATAAAGAAATCTGGACGGACCTGATACTAATGTTAATAATGGGTAATTTGATTAGTGGGTAAAACTGTCCATGAAACGCGGATGGTAAATGTTGTGATGTTGGTGGCGTGTAAATCAGACCGCACAATTTATGGAGATCCGAATTGCAATGTTTTACTCCACAAATCACAAATCACGTGAATTCCAATTTTTTACTTCACAAATTACAAATAGTAATTTCTTTACTCCACTTAGATATACTGATATGTGAACGGTAGTTAGTAGGTATTGTTCCAAAATCATACATTGAAGCACATACATAACAAAAATTACGCATGGTGGAAAAATTGCAAAAGAAACACAAATTACCATGGACGGCTCTTGGTAGCAAACAGGAGCCAGGAACTTCTAGATGAACATCCTAGCCACATCACCACCATGGATTTCTTAGGCTGGACAGCACCGTGCCACCATGGGGGCTGCCTCCTCGCGTTGTAAAAAATGCAAAAAGAAAAAACAAAACAGAAAATAAAAGGGAAAAACTAAATCCCGCCAAAGGGAAAGACCAATAGCAACACCGCATCGCGCTTGCGCCACCAAATCTAGGTCGCAGTTCAGCTAACCTTTGGCGAGGCGAGCCGGATCCAGCAGCCAGATTCCTAGATGACGCCGGAGAAGAACCAGCGTGATAGAGTAGACTGGGTGCAATGCCAGCGCTGGGAGGTCGAGGCAACCTGCTGTCGACGTCGAGGAGCCACCGCCATCCCATCATCGCTCTCCCCATAGCGTCATCAAATCCATATAAATGGGATGAAAAAAAGTGAGAACGATAAAATAGACTAGGTACTGGCAAAGGATATATATATAGAAGGTAAAAAATTTACTCCTCCTCTCCTAGTCGATCCATATAGGTGGGAAGTAGAGGCTCTTTGGGATAGTAAAAAAATTATTAATGATCAAGGGGGACCTGGTGGGGTGACTGTTGGATCCACACAAGTAAAAACTTTACTCTCCGGGTGAGGAGGGGAAAAGTGTTGTGAGGAGTGCTATGAAACTACCTAGCACGTAGTGTGTCATGTAGTACTTCTTTATTTCTCAAAAAACATTAAAATTATATTCAATAATAAAACAATTTCAAAGTGCCTCATCAGTTTACGTACCATTTTTTTAATTTGATTTCAGTACTGCAATGATAACGCTGTCATGCTGGTCCGTGTTACTTATCAACTTCCCATTGCACGAGAGGATTGCATTCTTATGTTTTTTAATGCTTCCTCCATTTCATATTAAAAACTCTTTGATTTTTTTACTAGTATTTTAAGTTTGATAAAATTTATAGAAAAATTAACACCATCTAAAACACCAAATTAGTTTCATTAAATCTAACATTAAATATATTTTGGTAATATATTTATTCTCTATTAAAAATGCTACTACGATTCATGAATTTATCGTCCACATGTAAAAATCATTTATCACATAAACATGATTTCATTTGATAGTGAATGAATTATCCGATATGCCATTCGGTAAATTAATTGCTTCGAATAAATTTATTAAACCAGTAAATTTTTTTGGTTCATATTACTCATGAAATACCCATTGCATATTATAATGTAGGTAATTTTATTACTGAACAGTCCTCACACACAAATTATTCATCACCAATCTCCTCCCACGAGTAAAATTTTCACTGAACGACCGTACGTTCCAAGTAGGCATAGGGATGGACGAAGCGATTCTTGACGTGTACATGTGGGTGGGCGGGCCTCCCATGAGGGTGCGAAACTCTGAGTAATTTTCTTAGGTGGCTGGATAGGGTGTCGCAACCTCAGTGATTTTCTTACTCACCATACCTGCAGGTGGGTGGGATCTCAGGGGTAGGCGTAAACTTTAAATAATTTTCTTGGTGTACTACTGCTTTGGGGGGAGGGGGATCGCTGTTAGTTGCTCCACGGAGTTTGCTAGCACGCAGCGCTCGATGTAGCATGACCGTATATATATATACTTGTAAACATAAAAAATAGGTGCACACCTATAGGATTTAGAACTGGCGACTATGAGGGTATCATTTGTAGCGACACCAATGAGACACCTTATCAGTGCCATCTGACTGATGTCGGTTGAGAAATCCGACCTCTATACAATGTTCCCATCTGACACTAATGACACAGTCTTTAGTAGTGAAAGGACATAGTAATCTTTTCTGGAATTACTATTCACCGGGATCTCGTCCCTATTTCCCTGCACGGTATTCTTGGTCCCGCGCTACACATCGTCGTCTTGATGGAGCCACAATGTCCTTTCCCGCATGGAGCCCCGGGGAGGAGGACTTATCTCCTTGCATTTGTGTTACGCCCGAAAATATACACCATTTCTAAACGCTCAGTGCATTAATCCTCGTCCCAGGAGGCGAGGTACACATAGACATTGTTGATTTTTACAAGCCACATTTGCGAAAACATAAACGAAGTACTTCTATTACATGGGTGACTCTAGGCCCTTACACTCAAAGATAAACAAATAAAACAGCGGAAGACTACGGAACAACAGCGGCAGCAACAACCACAGGCACTTGACGGCGGAGCGAACTAGAAGTCCAAGCCTTCATCTTCATCAGGTCCAACCTCTGGATTGGTTTTGTGAGCAAGAGTGAGTACCACCACCGTACTCAGCAAGTCACACCAGAAATGCAATAATAATGCATAGGGGAGACAAGGAAAGGCCTAATAAGGTTTATTTTGCATAAAGCCATAGCCATAGTTTCAATATTTTAATGGGTTAAAGCCAATTTTAAAACACGGTTCTATTCTAAGCCAATATTTTAATATAATCAAGGTCGCATGAGCCTGCGAACCTGCCTTAAGACAGGCTAATTTCCACATGACTACACCATCATGATTTCACCCTCCCATGGTTTTATAAAATAAGACTAACTTTGGGTACATTGCTCAGCTTACCCATAACCGAGGGCGCGGCTATTCGAATAGTTTGTTTAACTCTGATTAGATGTGTACAACTTTACCCACAAGACACAACCTCAACACACGTTGCAACGCGCCGGGTACCACCATGGTACTCGGATAGAGGCCGTGTCAAGACTTTCCATCTAGCTCTACCCAAAACAAGAGAACCCGCTGAGGTTTCGCCGCCCGCCGGTCCCCAATGAGGTGAAAGTCATCGGATCTCCTGGGACGAGATAGGCCCCTCTTGCGCCAGGCGAAAATCGGCCTTAATCCTGGCCTCACACCCTTCCAACCAATGGTCTCTGTTTTGAGAAGATCTAAACTTCTAGTCAGGCTTTACCCACTAGACTTGTGGTTGCACGAAGATGCCTTGCAACAAAGGCCCGAAGACGGTCCTTATATTAGCTGCGATGCGACTACCAAAGTAACTAGCTTGCACCCCGAGCCCAGCCCAAAAACATATTTTATTTGCACAAAGCATTTTATCACCCATCTATTGACAAACCAGTCAATAGTCCATAACTAATCCAGTTTTAGTTGTTAACCACCATAGTCTAGTTATCAAAAGTTCTAGGTTGGAACTAAGCATGACTAAGCATTTACCTAAAGCAACTAGTCAGTCCATCATGTAGGGTACTAAACTAGTCAAGTTATAATTTTACTAGGGTTCACAACGATGACGGATATCAAATCAATATCAAGGCCATAACTAAGAGCATAGGAATAACTAATAAACAATTATTTAATAGTAAACGATATAATTTATAAAGCGATGCAGTATAAGTAAAACAATATAATTTTTACAAACTAGGATTCAACATGTTCAAGATAGATATGACTTGCCTTGACCACTCACAAAATCTTCGGCGTCAACGGCGATGAACAGTTGGTCTTCCGGAACAACGGGATCTACACGACCAACATAAAGAAATACAAAAAGGCTAAGAAAAACCATATGAACAGAAGCAACAAAGCACATAAGTGGATTCTACACATTTCTACGAGAAATTAGAGACTTGAACGGGTCAATTCCGAGTTCAAATGGTCAAGATATGGCCATTTGAAGTTTAGGTGTTATTTAAATGGAAATTTACGATATAGTGAATTAATTTTCTAAAGAAAATTTGAATTATTGCACCAGACAGGAGAGAGAGCACACGTGTCACACTTGGTCCATGGGGTGGGTCCCACCTGCCAGCCGCATGGTCCACCGTGAGCCGGGCGCAGCGAGGCAGCTCACGGTGCACCGGCGCACAGGCACAGTCGGGCAGGAGCGGCACCCGAAACGAGTGGCTTGCCGGCGACGGCCTACGGCGGCGGCGGTGGTGTGACAAGGTACGGTAAGGGAAAAAAACAGAGAGAGGAAGAGGCGACGGTTCTCACCTGCGGTCGCGGCGGCGAGAGGTCGACGGAGTTGGCCGGCGGTGAGGAAGAACCGGTGAGAAGCTTCGGGTCATCGCTGTCGTCGTCGTTCGCGTGGTCCTCGTGCTCGACGGAGGGTTGGATAGCGGAGAGGAGGAGGTGACGAAGCCAACGGTGGCGACGCCGAGCTCCGAGGAGGTCCCGACCGCCGGCGAGGGGCGGCCGGAGTTGCGACGGCAACGACACAAGAAGAGAGCGGCGCGGCGGCTCAAGAGAGAGGGAGAGGTGGGCGGCGGTGTGTGGGGAGGAAGGAGGAGGCCGAGGGCTCCCTTTTATAGGCCGGAGGGAAGGGAGATGGGCGCCGGGGAGGGAGATCGACGCCAGCCATGGTGGAGCTCGCCATTGATGTCGGCCTTCAAAATCCACCACGAAATTAAGCCGATTTGAGTGGGATTTGTTGGGGGAATTTATGAGGAGGAGGAAAGGAACCAATTTTCATAATCAATTCGGGGAAAGAGCAATCGAGGAGGGAGATCGACGTGGTGGCGGCGCTAGGTTTTTTCCCGCCCATGGAGAGGAGCGGCGGCTCGGCTGAAGGTAGAAGACGACCGGAGGCTGGGCCGACTGGGCTACGGGAAGGAGGCAAAACAGACTTTGTCCGAGGGAGAGGGAGAAGAGTTGGCCGGCCCAAGGAGAGGGAGAGAAGGAAGAGAGGGAGAGGAGGAAAAGAGGACTTCATCCTCGGGCCGAGAGGGAAGAAGCGGCCCACGGGGAGGAATGAATGAAGGGAGAGGGAGGGGATGGCTGGACTGGGCCGGCGGCGAAGGGACTGAAGGAATGGGCCGAAAGCGGCCCAAGAGGAGGAGAAGAGATTATTTTATTTTTTTTATAAGATTCCTTTAATTGTTTTTGTTGCTCTAAAATTATTTAGGATGCTCTGAAAATTCAAGTAAAAATTGGTTAAATATTTTGAAGCATGGGGAATTTATTAAAAATACCCACAAGCCAAATTGACATAAATCTTGGTGAGTTTTAATTGTTGTAGGCTCTTTTCGGCTTTTAAAATTTCTAGAAAATGCATTAAAACACGATTTAAAATTAGAGTGATTTTCAAGGCATTACAATTTGCATGCTGCTGCTGCTTTTGCTTCATGTCGTCCTGCTTGCTCTGCTGCTCTAAGCACGATCGCTCGGCCGTGGACGTTTGCAGGTGGCACTGCTGGAGAGGTGATCTTTGTCCGGATGGCAAAAATCAGTCCCGATTCGAATAGGAACGAAGACTAAAGATCATTTAGATCATTTTCAGTCCAGGTTAAAAAATGCACTGGAACTTTATGTTACCAACCGGGACTAAAGATCATCTTTAGTCCCTGTTCACCTTTTGTCAAGCCGTGTCAGGCCGTCGGGCATCTTTAGTCTTGGTTAGTGTTACCAATCGGGACTAAAGATAATCACTTTAGCCCCGGTTAGTAACACTAACCGGGACTAAAGATAAAAATGATCTTTAGTCCCGGTTGTTGTTACCAACCGAGACTAAAGATCAAATACCTTTATATACTCCTTCTTTCTCCTCCAGCCCGAGCCATTGCTGCAAAGGTCGACAGGAGGAAGGGAGGTGGTGCCAAAATTTTTTGTGAAAGTGTTTTTGTGATAAAATATAAATCAGAGTGTTCTGAAAGGTTAGCAACTTCATCAAGAAATAATGTATGCTTAGCATATTACATTTATAGCTATGTTTCTATACATTATTGTCTCTAAAAAGGTATATGGAAATAATGAGAAAGAAAATTTGTTTAGGGAAAATGAGGTTATTTTTTAAAATTAGAAATAAGTGGATAAAAATGTTATAAAAGAGATGACAAAGGAAAAATATAGAAAATTACACTAGTGCAGATTCTCTCATCTGTGACGGGCTGTAACATAACTGGATTTTGCGGGCTGTCACAAAGAATACATCTCAAACGGGCCTAAAAAGAGGCCGATTGAGATATGGTCGGAGAGACATGTTAAATGTGCATAGAACTCAAGCCCGTCACGGATGACACATATCTGTGACAGGCCTAAACTAGGGCCCAATTGAGATAACCTTAAATATCTCAATCGGGCTGTAGTTGGAGCCCGTCATAGATGACAATCATCTGTGACGGGCCCCAACTTAAGGCCCGATTGAGATAACCTTAAATATCTCATCGGGCTGTAATTGCAGCCCGTCACAGATGACAATCATCTGTGACGGGCCCCATCTTGTTGCCCGTTTGATATATCTACAAAGCCCGTCACAGATGGCACTCCTTTGTGACGGGCTTTTTTTAGGCCTGATAAAGATACCTTATATGCCCGATAGTTAGTGCACACTATAAATAGCCGCAACCGCCAGAGTATCTGTATCCCACTGTTCACAAATCTGGTGGGAGGTTGGAGGGGGCAAAATTTTATTTTTTTCCCAAAGAAAACAGTAAATTCATAAAGGTAAGTGACAAATAATAATCATTAATTTAGAAAATTCATCAATTCTCATGAATTTAGTAGTATTTATCTTATAAGATGTTTCTCTGATTCTTTTTTCATTTCTATAGCGATGGATCAAAGTTGGATGTATGCGAAATCTGTGAAACGTCATAGTCAAGAGTATAGAAATGGGGTATTAAATTTTATAAACGCCGCGGAGGAGGATAGGAAAAGAAGAAACAACGATTACATGTGTTGTCCATGTGCAGATTGCAAGAATGAGAATATGTTTGATAGCCGAATGGACGTACACGCTCATCTGATACAACGAGGATTCATGGAGGCTACACATGTTGGGTTAAGCATGGAGAGCAGGAATAAGGAAGTGGTGCAGCTGCAGACAGTACTGGTGCGCAAAATCAGGAAGATGAAGATGAGCATGACATGTTTGTACCTTCTCCACTAGGCGGTGAAATGGTTGATGTTGATTATGATCTGCTGCAAGACATGTTACGTGACGTTGAGGATCCAGCTTACAACGAGAGAGATTCCGTAAAGTTCAGCAGGTTGGTCAGTGACTCGCAGACCCCTCTGTACATCGGATGCAAAGCAAAGCACACCAAATTATCAGCTACCTTGGACCTAATGAAGCTGAAGGCAAGTAGTGGATGGACAGACAAGAGTTTCACAGAGCTTTTGGGAATTTTGAAGGCCATGCTGCCTGATGGGAACACATTGCCCGAGACGACATATGAAGCAAAGCAGGTTTTGTGTCCCCTGGGGTTAGAGGTCCGTAGAATTCACGCTTGTCCAAATGACTGCATATTGTACCACAAGCAATATACGGAGTTAGATGCTTGTCCTGTATGCAAGGCCTCTCGATACAAGCGTAAGAAAAGTCCTGATGAAGGAAAAAATCAAAGCGGGGTGGTCCCGCGAAGGTTGTGTGGTATCTACCTATCATTGATCGTTTCAAAAAAATATTTGCAAACCCCAAGGAGGCAAATTTAGTACGTTGGCATGCCACGGAGAGAAGGAACGACGGTGTGCTAAGACACCCAGCGGATTCGATTCAATGGAGGAATATCGATCAAAAACACAAAGACTTTGCTGCCGACCGCAAAAACGTGAGGCTATGTCTTTGTACAGATGGCATGAATCCTTTTGGAAACATGAGTAGTACTCACAGCACCTGGCCAGTTCTTATTTCACACTTTAACCTACCGCCATGGTTGTGCTTTAAAAGAAAATATATTATGCTGTGCTTGCTAATCCAAGGACCGAAACAACCGGGCAATGATATCAATGTGTTTTTGGAGCCTGTTATGGACGATCTTGAGATGCTCTAGAAAGAAGGTGTGGAAACTTGGGATGCGTATGGTCAGGAGAATTTCAAGCTACGAGTTCTACTGTTCTGCACCATTAATGACTATCCCGTCCTCGGTAATCTTTCTGGCCAAACCGTGAAAGGAAAGAAGGCTTGTTCCGACTGCATGGAACATACACGCAGCCGGTGGATGAAGAAATCACGAAAGATGGTTTATATGGGTCATAGGAGGTGGCTCCCGCTACGTCACGCATTTCGAAGGAAGAAGAATAATTTTAACGGTAAGAGAGAATTTCAGCCTGCTCCCAAGGATTTGTCCGGAGATGAGGTCCACAACTTGGTCAAGGACATAACCAACAAGTTTGGGAAGAAAAGAAAACGTAGTCAGACAAAGGACAAGGTTATGTGGAAGAAAAAGTCCATATTTTGGCGATTACCTTACTGGAAAGATCTTGAGGTCCGTCATTGCATTGATCTCATGCATGTAGAAAAGAATGTGTGTGAGAGTTTGGTTGGCCTGCTGCTGAATATTCCCGGCAAAACAAAGGATGGGTTGAACGCGCGCCTTGATTTCAGTGAAATGAACATTCGTAGTGAACTCCAGCCCGTAACAGATGCAGAGACAGGTAGAGTGTACCTCTCTCTAGCTTGCCACACACTGTCGAAGGATGAGAAGACCGCAATGTTATCATGCCTGAAAGATATTAAAGTTCCATCAGGCTATTCAGCGAGGATTAGTAAGTACGTCAAATCGGAAGACCTAAAACTGGTTGGAATGAAGTCGCACGATTGCCACGTGCTAATCACACAAATCTTGCCAGTTGCTATTAGAGGCATTCTTCCACCCAAAGTCCGTCATACGATCCAACGTCTGTGCGCCTTTTTCAATGCCATCGGACAGAAAGTTATAGATCCCGAAGATCTAGATGGGTTGCAGACCGATATTGTCAATACCCTCTGCCACATGGAGATGTTTTTTCCACTGTCTTTCTTTGATATCATGGTTCATCTCCCTGTTCATCTTGTGAAGCAAACAAAACTATGTGGCCTGACTTCTCTAAGAGAAATGTACCTGTTCGAGAGGTACATGGGAGTTCTGAAGGCATACGTTCGGAACAGAGCAAAACCGGAGGGAAGCATCATTGAAGATTACACGACCGAGGAGGTCATTGAGTTCTGTGTGCATTACATGTCCGAGGCCGAGCCTATCGGAGTTCCAGCGTCTCGTCACGAAGGAAGGTTGTCAGGTGCTGGCACAATCGGGAGGAAAAGAATTAGGCTCGATCAAGCTTCCTACGGGCAGGCTCATTTTGCTGTGCTCCAACATATGGCAGAAGTTGGCCCATATTTTGAGGAGCACTTAGCCAAAATCCGGCAGGAGAACACGGGTCGATCTGAGACGTGGATTAACAGAGAACATAACTCTTGATTCAACGCATGGTTCAAGAATCGTGTCACCATGTCGACGGATATCCCAAATGAGACTGTACACTTGTTGGGAATGGGACCGTGTTGGGCCATAGACACATGGCAAGGATACGATATTAATGGATACACATTTTACACCGTCCAGCAAGATGACAAAAGCACAGTGCAAAACAGCGGTGTCTGTATAGATGCCTTCTAGGATCAAGTTGGGTAGAATACATACTATGGCCGCATTGAGCAGATCTGGGAGCTGAACTATGTGAAGTTCAAGGTTCCTTTGTTTCGATGCCGTTGGGTCAATATACGCACTGGTGTTAAAGTCGACAAGGAAGGCTTCACTTTAGTAGATCTATCCAAGGTTGGATACGCCGACGAACCATTCGTACTTGCGAAACAAGTTGTGCAGATTTTCTACATAAAGGACCCCGCGAACAAGAAGATGCACATCGTGAGGGATGGCAAGTGCCGAATTGTTGGTGTTGACAACATCGTCGACGAAGAAGAGTACAACCAAAATCTTCACGTACGACCTCAAATTGACCTTGACAATGATCCACAAGAGCCTGTGGCATATACTCGATCAGATCATGTGGAAGGCATAACCTTGTGACCCATCCAGTTGTACACATGAAGTATTTTGTATTAGTAAAAAAACTTAGGTAAATTGGTGGAACTTGTAATAACTTTTATTACGAATTTAGTAAATTTAGTGAATTATTGTACTTCACTTAATTATTTGGGATAATAAGTTAATTATTGTGAGTTTAGAAAAATTAGTGACTTTTCATTGTGAAGTACTCTATTGCAGTTATTTATTTTCAGTTCAGGTCAATGATGAACAGGAGTCAAATGTCATCTGTGACGGGCTCTAGTGTAGGCCCGATATAGATGACTCAATCTCTATCGGGCATTAAAATATGGCCCGTCACGGATGCTTTAATCAGTGACGGGCCCTAGTGTAGGCCCGATAGAGATGGCCCTAGTGTAGGCCCGATAGAGATTGAGTCATCTATATCGGGCCTACACTAGAGCCTGTCACAGATGACTCATCCATGACGGGCTTTTGTTTACGCCCGATTAAGATGTTCACTCACTGCCCGTACTAAGATATCCACACTGGATCTAGATCTGATCGAAAATTTTTCTAAGTCACATAACCCTTGCACCGAGAGCACTGAGAGCGCGAAAAATTTTCTAAGTCACAGAACAGCCACCGCCGCCGCCGGCTTCCTCATCCGCCACCGCCGTCGGCCTCCTTGTCCGCAAGCGCCGCAGCCGGTCTCCTCGTCCGCAAGCGCCGCCGCCGGCCTCCTCGTCTGCCACCGCCGCCGCCGGCCTCCTCGTCCGCAAGCGCCGCCGCCAGCCTCCTCGTCCGCCGGTTATTGCAACTTAGGTGATTTTTTGTGATTTTATTGATTTTAGGGATTTTAGGGTTTTAGTGATTTTAGGGTTTTTAGTGTTTTTAGTGATTTTACTGATTTTAGGGTTTTAGTGATTTTAGGGTTTTTAGTGATTTTACTGATTTTAGTGAGTTTAGTGAAATTTAGGTGATTTTAGTGATTTTAAGGTTTTTAGGGTAATTTAGGTTATTTTAGTGATTTTAGGATAAGTTAGGTTATTTTAGTGAACTTTAGTGATTTTAGTTCACTTTACTCATTTCAGTGAAATGTAGGTTATGTTATGCATATTTTAGGCTCTATTTTTTATGCATGTTCGTAATCTGTCATTCTTTGATAATTAAGAAACGTGTAAAAAGAAACGATGTATAATACCATAGTTAGTACGTACAAACAAATTTGTTTACAAAATTAATTAACTTTGTTATTTTTTAAGTTATTTGGACGATGTCTCTACATGGTGAACCAATGTCGACGACAACTAGTCAGTCCTCAAGGGCATGGAGTCGTAGGACAGGGAACAGAATCCCTAAGGAACGGTACACCATAGCAGAGGTGAACCAGGTTGGACTGCCGACGTGTCCTCGGAATGTCCTGGCCAAGTTTAGGTCGACGTGCGGGGTCGTAGCGAGGGAAAACTTCACAATCCTTGTTGATGACATCAAGCATGTGCCCGAAGCGGAGAAGAATGCAGCTTGGCTCAAATTCAAGGAGAGCTTCGAGTATCCTGCAGCCGACGAGGACAGGCTCAAGCGGGCTGCTTTCAAAATTATGGGCAATGCTTGGAAGAACTTCAAGAGTAGGCTGGTCACGGAGTTTGTCTTAAATCCGACAACCCCTGATCCAACAGAGCAATGGCCCTTCATCACGACTGAAGCTTGGGAGCAATTCTACGAGAAGAAGTCGACCCCAGAATCCTGGGCCAGAAGCAAAGCTTTTCGAGCACTACAGGCCAAGAACGTGCACCCGCACCGGCTAGGCACCGCAGGATATGTCGGGAAGCTAGAGGAATGGCAAGAGGAGGATGAAGCGGCAGTAGCAGCGAACACACTGCCGGTGTTTGCCGATATCCCACACCCACGTGCAAGGAATTGTGCCCGGGCGAGGTACCAGAAGAATGAAGATGGGACAGTTTCGCTTCCAAATCCCCAAGATCAACAAGTGTACGATAATATAGTAAGTGCCTAATCTCAATATTTGTTCGCACTGTTTCAGCCTGAACTTTTCATTGAATCCGAACTCAATTGAACTGCAGAAGGAGTTGGTTGCCTCCCAAGAAGCCTCGCAAGAGGTCAGCTCTCAAAGACGCGAGGACGACATCCTCAGTAAAGCGTTGGGCAACAAGGAACACCGTGGACGGACAAGGGGACTTGGCGCAAACGTACCATGGAAAGTTGGATTTCCGGACTACGCGTGGCAGTACAAGAAGCGGACAGTCACGAAGGCGCAGAAAGATGCCCGCCTTGCCGCCCAGATCCGGGAGCAAGTCAGAGCTGAATTGAGCTATGAATTCAACGAAAGGCTTGAATCAATGAGGGCCCGTATTAGGCAAGAGATTCAAGAAGAGCAACATCTCCCGATGGCTGCCGCTGCTGCTACGCAACAAGATTTAGCTAGTCCCACGCAGAGACGCAGCAGTTGTGCATCAACTGAGGCGGGGGAAGATCCGCCATCGGTCCCCGCCGTCGTCGACCAAATAACGGTACGATAATATAGTACACATAAAGTTCTTAACGAAACCATATGGTAAGTACTATTCTAACAATATTTATGAATCTATCGCAGGAACCAACTAGCTGCACCCTGACAGTAAGGGTGGTGCTGACCTTCTCGGTTCCTGCAGCTGAGGGCCTTGCTTTCAAGCCGACCCCGGAGACAAGAGTGCATGGGGCGCAACTTAGGACTGATTATGCGAAAGTGCAAGTTGACTCGGTGAAGCCCGAATTCGATCATTTCCCCCTCCCTCTGCCACCGAACGATGAGGTCCTAACCCTTGAAAATGCATGTGGAACCTTCATCCAATGACCCAAGGACCTCATTGAGATAAGGGTGATCCCGAGGCCAAGCACCGCACCAAGCGGTCGTCTGATAGTACAAACTGCCCCTGCTCCTTCAGCCCCTCCAGCTCCCAGTCGTCATGAAATTGATGATGTCCAGTTACAGTACGACACAGACTTTGGGGGCGAGCCTATGGAGGCCGACAGCATGGCGATCACTAAAGCCCCACGCATGAAGAAGAGCGGGAAGGCACATTCTTCCCCCCAGAGAAGAGCTATCGAAAAACCTGCTGCAGGGGTGCGAGGAAAAGGAAAGCTGCACCTCTCACGTCTTGCTCCAACAAAGTTAGATCTGAGCAAGGGGCCCGTCACACATAGGAAGCCCGTACCTCCATCGTCCTACCAACTAGGCATGCCATTGGTTGGAGACGACGTGCTAGCAACGATGGGCACCACTTGCAAGGAGCTACACATGTACTACATGGAGAAATCTAACGTGAGGAGGAAGAATAGAGAAAATGATATAATAGGCGAACACGCTAGAGCGCCATTCCTTGGGCCATCAAATTTTATCGTGATAGACTTCAAGGATCTGTTCGACCTCTACAGGCTCCGCTCAGTGGACACAACCCTCCTCAAGTGCTACTCCTTGTAAGTACTCTTGCTCACGAAAATTATTCATCTCAATCCGTGTAACATGCTTATAAGAGCGTTTGGCTTGCGTGTAGGTATAGTTGGAAGTGGTGTCTCAAGAATGCACCGGAAGTTGCCTTCCTTGATCCTCAGGTAGTCAATGTCACAAATCTTCAAGGGGACCGTAGTGGAATGGTAAACTACTTGTTTGACACCTTCTGGGCCCGACAAGACAAGGAGTACATCATGTGCGCCTACAATCAATAGTAAGTGTGTTCCCTAAATACATTGCATTACACGTCTAGCTTTAGTATTAACTTTAACTAATTTAATGCCGTAGTGGACATTGGATCCTACTGGTAATAACGCCTAAGTGGAGTACATGCCACTACTTAAACTCTAAAATTGACAAGCAACTGTACGATTGGACCCCGATACAACTCGCAATAGATGATGCGTGGGGCCAATATGTGCAAAAAGGAGGCCTTCGAAAGACAGGGCAGGACACTCTTATCCACAAGAAGGACTTCCCAGTCAAACAACAAATAGGCGACCAGTGCGGATTCCATGTCTGCCATAACATGCGCATTCTCTGCAAAGAAAAGGTGAAGACTTTGGTTGAATTGGAGGTTTGTGGTCTCCTTCCTGACATGTTGTAACTAAATTGAAGTATATATTTATATATATATGTATGTAAAGATCGTTCGACTAATTTCGAATTATGTACATGTAGGACAAATTTTCAAAGGATCCGGGTAGCAGCTTTGAGGACATTCGTGAGGAGATTGCTGACTTCATCCTCTGCGAAATTATTCACCCTAAAGGAATGTTTAGGGTTCAGGTTTAGTGATGAACATTTTTTAACATCCTATTTGAATTGTCAAACACATGATATTATGTAATATTGATGTTTATTATATTTGTTATTTCTGTAAAATATATGTGAATGACATATGTGAATGAGGATGCTGGGATGTATATATGTGAATGGCATATGTGAATGGGGATGTTGTGAATGGCATATGTGAATGGGGATGCTGGGATGTATATTATTTTTGTTTCTATTATTTTGCAGCGGGCATGGCTAGCACAGGCCTGAGGCTAGCCAAAAAACAATATTTATTTTTTTTGTGGTCATACTCATCAGTGACGGGCTATAAGTTAAAGCCCGATTGAGTTATAGTCAACCGTGACGGGCTGTAATTTAAGGCCCGATTGAGAATACAGTAATCTGTGACGGGCTATAGTTGGGGCCCGATTGAGAACAGTAGCCATCTGTGACGGGGTTCTGTTTAGGCCCGTTTGAGAGAGACAGTCATCCGTGACGGGCACTAGTTGTAGCCCGATTGAGATAGGTCATCCGTGACAGGCTATAGTTTGACTGGTCGTCTGGGTCAAAGCTATCGGTGACGGGCATTAGTTGAGGCCCGATTGAGATAGCTTCATCCATGACGGACTTATGCCCGTTTGAGATGATTCCTCACATCACTGACCTTTGCGCTGTGTCGGGCGCCATACCCGACACAGATGTGGGTTGCAGCCCGATACAGATGAGGGTTATCGTTGTAGTGTTACGATAAAAGCATAGAAAACCAAATTAATTTAAAAATTGTTAAAATAGTTATAAATAAGTGCGACACATTAAAAGATATGTTTAGAACTTTCAAAAAAAATTTAAACATGAATAATATGTTGGATTATTGTATAATTGTTGTATGATTACTTATATATAATTATTGTGCGATTATTTAATTAGTTTAACTTTCGTGGATTTTCTTTTTACGATTTTTGTGCATTTCAGGTAGATGGATCGGCAATGGATGTACACCGTGGACCGACGGTCACCAGAGTTTATTGAAGGCGTGCGTTATTTTTTGAGTGTTGCCAATGCCAACAAGCATAAGGGTTTTATATGTTGTCCATGCAAAAAGTGCAAAAACCAGAAAAAGTTTCTACATCCAAAACTATTCATGTCTACCTGTTTGAGTTGGGATTATTGGACCATGCACGGAGAGTTAAGGGTTGCAATGGAAGATGATGAAGAAGAAGACGCGAACATTCCTGTCTGGGCTCAATACGTTGGATTTGAAGGAAATGCAACAGGCGAGATGAACGGGGCTGATGAAGATAACGATGGTGCGGATGATCTTGGTTAGATGTTGTGCGATGTAAAGAAGGACTGCAAAAGTGAAAAGGAGGTCCAGAATTTGGAGTGTATGTTAGCGGACCACAAAACGTCCTTGTAGGTTGCAAACAGGGGCAAAAAAAGTTAGGTACCACGCTGGAATTCTTGCAATGGAAGGCAAAAAATGGTGTGAGTGACAAGGCATTTGGTGAGTTACTGAAGCTTGTAAAGAACATTCTTCTGGAGGGAAACGAATTGCCCAAAACAATGTACGAAGCTAAGAAGGTAGTCTGCCCTCTAGGTCTGGAAGTTCAGAAGATACACGCATGTTCGAACGATTGTATCCTCTATCACGGTGAGGAGTATGAGAACCTAGAAGCATGACCTCTTTGTAAGGCACTGCGATACAAGATTAGACGAGATGACCCAGGTGATGTTGACGGACAACCTTCGAAGAAGAGAGTTCCTGCTAAGGTGATGTGGTATTTTCCTATAATACCATGGCTGAAGCGATTGTTCAGGAACAAAGCGCATGCAAGAATGATGCGCTGGCACGCAGAAGAACATCAACAAGACGGGATGCTGAGACACGCAGCTGATGGGTCACAGTGGCGGAACATCAATAAAGTATATCAAGACTTTGGAGAGGATGCACAAAATGTAAGGTTCGATTTAAGTACGAATGACATGAATCCATTTGGAGAGATGAACAGTGGCCGTAGCACTTGGCCTGTGACCATGTGTATCTACAACCTCCCACCTTGGCTATGCATGAAGCGAAAGTACATCATGATGCTGATTATTATTCAAGGCCCAAAGTAACCTGGTAACGACATTGATGTGTACCTCAGACCATTGGTTGAAGATCTTAAAATTCTATGGAAGAAAGAAGGTGTCATTGTGTGGGATGAGGACAAACAGGAGCAATTTAACCTGCGAGCGTTGCTGTTCATAACCATTAATGATTAGCCTGCACTTAGCATCCTATCAGGACAGTCAAACAAGAGATACAAGGCTTGCACCCACTGTATGGATGAAACTGAAAGAATATATCTGAAACATTGTAGGAATGTTGTGTACATGGGTCATAGTTGATTTCTTGTTGCAAGCCACCCTGCCGAAAGAAAGGCAAGCATTTTGAACAGAAGGCAGACCACCGTACTAAGCCTAAACATCGTAACGAAAAAGTCGTGTTTACTATGGTGAAAGATCTAAAAGTAGTAAGTGGAAAGGGACCGAGCAGCAAACCTATAGCAAGTGAAGACGGTCACGCGGTGATGTGGAAGAAGAAGTCTATTTTTTGGGAGTTACCCTATTGGGAAGTCTTGGATGTCCGCTACGCAATCGACGTGATGCACCTCACTAAAAACCTTTGCATCAACCTGCTGGGCTTCCTAGGTGTATATGGGAAGTCGAAAGATACACTTCAAGCACGTAATGATCTAAAGCATATGAAACAATGCAATGCCCTTCATCCGGAACCAAAGGAGAAAGGAAACCATTTCTTGAGTCCGGCCAGTTACACTCTGAGCAAGGCAGAGAAGGAAATTATGTTTGAATGTTTGGAGAGCATCAAGTTACGATCTGGATACTCCTCAAATATAAAGGGAATAATAAGCGCGAAGGATGAGAAGTTCACAAACCTAAAGTCTCATGACTGCCATGTGTTGATGACACAATTGCTTTCTGTTATAATTCGAGGTATCCTTCCTGATAATGCGCGGACAACAATAACAAAGCTATATGCTTTCCTCAACGCAATTTCGTAGAAGTTCATCGATCTAGACAATTTAATAGCCCTTGAAAATGACGTGGTACAATGTCTTGTCAGCTTTGAGATGATCTTTCCACCATCTTTCTTCGATATAATGACACATCTTCTATGTCATCTTGTTAAAGAGATCCGTATTATTGGTCTTGTGTACCCACACAATAGTTTCCCTTTCGAGAGGTACATGGGCGTTCTGAAGAAGACGTTTGTAACCGTTCTCGTCCGGAGGCAAGCATCGCCAAGGGGTATTTAACAGAGGAGGTTATTGAGTTCTGCGTAGAATTTATTGAAGACTTTCGTCCAATCGGGATGCCCGAATCAAGCCACGAAGGGAGACTACGGGGAAAGGAGACTCTTTGAAGGAAAGCAATAATGACTGTAGATAACAATTTATTTCGTAAAGCACATTTCATGGTTTTGCAACAATCTTCGTTGGTGGCTCCTTACATCGAGGAGCACTTGGCGATTGTTCTCTCCAAAAATATCAGAAAGTTCGATGCCTAGATTACACGCCATCACATTGATACTTTCCCTGCTTGGCTGCGACAACATCTCATGGGTAACAAGACGATTGACAAACAACTAGCCTTCTTGGCGAGGAGACCATCTTGCTTGATCTTGACATTCCAAGGATATGAAATCAATGGGTATACATTTTACACAAGAGGCCAAGACACAAAAAGCACGAACCAGAACAGTGCTATTCGTATCGATGTCATGAGATACGATGGGACAACCAGCTCGTATTACGGTGGCATTGACGAGATATGGGAACTCGACTACGGACCTCTGAAGATGCCTCTGTTTCCGTGCCAATGGGTTAGGCTAACTGGTGGAGGCGTAATGATTGTTGACAGTGGGATGACAACGATTGTCCTTAACAAGGTTGGATACTCAGACGAACCATTTGTCCTAGCCAATGATGTAACGCAAGTTTTCTACGTGAAGCACATGTTTAGCAAACCAAAGAAGGGAAAAGGGCCCAACGAGCCAAAGTGCCACGTAGTTCTCCCAGGCAAAAGGAAAATCGTCAGAGAGGACAAGACTGATGAAAATTACGATCAGTTTGACGGGCAACCACCGTTCGCGGTGGCGGTTGACCTGAGCATCCTCCTATCAAATGAGGACATCCCTTACTTATGCAATGATCATAGCGAAGGAACATTCGTAAGGAGAAAGTACGTGAGGTCAACCATCATGCTGTAAATTATTTTTAATGTATTGACCTAGGTTGTTGTATGGACGATGTAAATTATTTTCAATGTGTTGAATTATTTAAATCGGGCACGAATTGTTTATATATGATTATTTAAATTTAAACTGTCAATTTTAAAATATTTAAATCGGGTATATGTTATTTATATATGATTTTTAAAATTTAATAACAATTTTAAACTATTTAAATTGGGCAAATGTTATTTATCTATGATTTTTAAAATTTAAACAATTTTAAACTATTTAAATTGGGCATATGTTATTTATGCATGATTTTTAAAATGTAATAGTAATTTTAATTATTTGAAATGTTTTAATTATTGTGGTTTGTAATTATTTAAGTTTTAGTCCTAGTTGTTAACTTAGCCGGGACAAAAAAAAAATTGGAAATAGCGGGAAAATATCTTTAGTCCCGATGGGTGGAAACATCCGGGACTTCTTTAGTCCCGGTTGATGGGCACAACCGGGACTAAAGCGCCCATCTTTAGTCCCGGTTGTTTCCACCAATCAGGACTAAAGCTCCCAGGGTATATATTGTAAGGCACATCGTCTTCTCCGGCACAGTCCCACACTTAGCCGTTTTCACTGATATCTTCACTGAGCGCAATCACCGGCTAGGGTATTCACCATCGCCGCCGTAGTCATCTCGCTGCCACCGTGCGTCGCCGCCCTCGCCGCTGCATTCGCTTCAAGGTTACGCCCAATATCTCACCTCTCCCGCTCCGATCTTTCTCTCCTCCAGGCGGTCACCGCCTCCACCGATCTTTTGTCGCACCGTCATCGTCGTCGTCGTCGCCGCCGCACGCCGCCACTGCTGACGCCACCGCGCCACTGCCGCCGTGGCCGACGCCGGCCACCGTGCGCCAAGAAGGTGTCACCGCCGCCGCGCGCTGCCACTTTCGCCGCCACTCCTGCCATCGCCGCCGCACGCCGCCACTGCCGTCGCGCGCCAAACGTGAACGACCGAATGACCGAACGACCAAATGTGAACGAACGAACGACCGAACGTGAACGAACGGACGACTTTAACGAGTTTAGCGACTTTCACGATCGAACGACTTTAACGATTTTCACGACTGAACCACTTTAACGACTTTAGCGACTTTCACTACCGAATGACATTAACGACTTTAGCAACTTTCATGACCGAACGAGTTTACCGACTTTAACGAGTTTATGGACCGAATGACTTTCACGACTTTAACGAGTTTAAGGACCGAACGAATTTCACGACCGAACGACTTTCATGACTTTAACGGTTTTCACGACCAAACGAGTTTAATGACTTAAACGAGTTTAAGGACCGAAGGACTTTCACAACCGAACGACTTTCATGACTTTAACGGTTTTCACGACCAAACGAGTTTAATGACTTAAACGAGTTTCACGACCTTCATGACCGAGCGACTTTCACGACCTTCACGACTTTCAGTACCGATGTTTATGCAGTCTACATGTTTTAATTAACTATTTTTTTATTGTCAGTATTACCTGGTCTAGGTGGTGATCGCCAATGTCGCTCAAGCTTACGTGGTCCCAAGGCCTCCAAGAAAAACTAAGGCAAGTTACATGAAACTATAAAAGTTTTCGTACATTCCTATGAAACGTATTAGCTATATTTAAAATGTACACATGTAGGTTTCATATTTCTTAACTGGGTGAAATTTAACGTAGGTTTCATATTTCTTAGGTAGGTAAAAATTAGCTGGTCATCGTAGTTCTCGAGAATGTCAATATATATATAATAATATACCTCATTCATGTTACGAACAGATGGCCAATCGCGATGATGAACAGATCATCTACGACTAGATCGCAGAGGGCAGCAGCCAATACTGGGTGGACGAGGATGGGAACGAGGACTCCAACCAGTATTTGAACAAAGAGGGCAATAAGAAGGGTAATGAGGAGGGAAACGAGGAGGGGCATGAGGAGAATAGTGACAGCCAACCGGCCATTGGAGAGAAGAAGGGACGCAGACAACGAGGTGCCGCGAGGAAGGTGGAGCGGAGACACATTATTACTAAAGTGAATCCATTGCAGGCCGATTCCACCTGGATACTCATGGGTCGAAGTACAACTGGTGGAACGAGGGTTCGAGGACCTTGAGCTAGACATCCCCGGAGGAGACAGGGAGACGAAACTAGGAGACACAACCCACGCCATTATACTATAGTTCAAGCGCTACATCGTATTTCCTGGGCGAGAAGTGGCGTCTGTTCCTACATCTCCTCCGCCTGCACCGTCTCCTCCACCTCCTTCGCTTGCACCGTTTCCTCAGCGGGCACCGACTCCTCTGAGGTCTCTGCCACGGGCATCGTCTGCTCCATCTTCAACGCCACAACCTGCTGCAAGTACAAGAAAGACTTGCCCACCTCATCCCGCGCTGTCAAAGTCCAGCGTACACACGAAGAAGCCAAGACCTGACGAGCCTAAGCTCCCCGCTCTCAAGACTAGGGCATACGATCGCATTCCCGAGGAGACTGACGAGATCGTAAGAGCGCAAGTGAAGACACACTTCAATCCACAGAGTCCAGTAAAGAAGATTCCTTTAGACCCGTCATCCAAGGAGTTCTTTAAGAAGATGAGCATATCGGTAAAAAAGACCTTACTATCCGACTGTGACCGATCAATAATGAAGTCTTTTAAGAAGGCAAAAGGAAAGTCCAAAGAGAATATGTTTTACAACTTGTAAAATTCATAATAAAATCATGCTAGCTCTAAATATTGTAAACTAAATTTTGTTGAACTTAGGAAAATACACTTTACTGCAGTAATATGAAACTTCACAGAACTTGAGCCTAAACTACATCTAAAATTTATTACGACATAATTAGCCTATGTCTAGTATAGAATTTATAAAATTCATAACTCACAAATTCAAAGTGATAAAATAAAAATTACTTCACCATAAATCGTGTTTATACAGTACCTATTCACAGTAGTAAAATCATTCATTTTAGAGCATCTTAGATTTTTGCATATTTTGATGTTTATTCGTTACTGTTATTTCTTATAGTGGACGAATTTGATATCAGTGAGAAGTTTAATTTTATTTCTGTCTATAGTGGGAATTCTAACTAAGGCAGGTGCCCTTTCCTATAAACACTTTGGATCCTATGTTTTATGGGCAAATATTTTGATTGTAAAACTTGCATGCGCTATTTAGTAGAAATTGTGGATAAAATGGTAGACATAACCTAATTGTTGCATGATCACCCTTGATTAAATTCACTTCTTGCTGGTTGTAACCATAGGATTGATTAGAGTGCATTGGTTGTACTCTAATGGGATTAACTATGCTCTACATATGATATATGCTTAGCCTTGCCTAGAACTAAATGGTAAAATGGTAACGGATTAAATCCTTTCTATATTTTGAAATCCTTTTGAATTTTTGAACAAAGGAATAGCTCTGCATATTTGTGAAATAAAATGATGAAATGATGAATTTTAGACTTGGGCGGCAAGTGGTGCACATATGGTGTTAGTTGTGCACCGATAGGGGGAGTTTTCGTCTGAGTCGATTAAGGACCGAACTTTGTGTCACTCACTATTATTTACCGTACATCCACATGTGCTATTTAAGGGGTGGCCTTAGCTAATTAAGTTATTTAATGTCTAATCTTGCATTTGTGACGTAGTTGTAGTAGAGGTAGCAGTCCCGGTTTGTGGAGCTATCTAGAGAAACTACCCATGTGTGTCTTTGATTATAGGATTAATTCCCTACGTGTGTGTGTGTTCTGTGAGGGGACTAAGGTTCCACCTCATAGCATGGGCATCTAAGTCTATCCAATACAACGATAAAGTGCCTCGTGAGGGAATGGTTGTGTTCGTCGCCATGGCGTTAGGTTAAGGCGTGGCCCCGCCACCTAACGGCTCTAGGACATATGCCTAGGGTGGATTCAAACTTATCGTACTCATGCAAGGTTAGGCATTAGGTAATGTAAACGCTACATTGTGACATCTAGACCACATTCAATGTGTGGAGTGTGGTGGTCCCAACGGGTATCGGACAAACTAGAGCGATTCACATCATGTAAGTAAAGCTGTACAAACTCAGCAGAGTCTAAAACTAATCAATTAGTCATACTCACTGTCATGAGCGACATAGTGTGTGTTATGGGTATAGTTTTATGTTTTAAGTTTTTTAAATGCTTTTGAACTTGATTTATTTTGGTTAAACTGATGAATTTGCCCGGTGTGGGTTGAAAATGAAACGTGTTGCTTGCTGCCATGGATGGGGCAAGAATAATACTTCCTCCGTCCCAGAATACATGTCATTTTGACTTTTTTCTTGTAGCGTTTGATCATTCGTCTTATTTAAAAAATTAGTGCAAATATAAAAAAGATAAGTCATACTTAAAATACTTTTTATAATAAAGCAAGTCACAAATAAAATAAATAATAATTTTATAATATTTTGAATAAGACGAATGGTCAAATGTTACAAACAAAAACTCAAAGCGACAAGTATTTTGGGACGGAGGTAGTATGATGACGAAATATATGATTTATTATGCTACTATTATGATGCCATGCCATGTTTTATATATATATATATATATATATATATATATATATATATATATATATATATATATGCTATCAACTTGCAAATGATTATCTAAATTATGTTGCAAAATGTTTTTGAAAATAAATTTAGCTTTATGCAACTATGAGACCGCAAATAGCCATTCCTTGATATTTAGAGCTTGCATGTATGTAGGATTGAATTACCTTGCCAGTACATTAACTGTGTTAATGCACTGACACTTGTATCTTTTGTGGATTGTTGGTTAAATTGTTTTGTAGGATTAGTTGAGTGCTGCGGGTTTCGTCGATCTCTTCAGGCTGATCCATTAGGGGTCTACCCCTAGTGTACTTGCTTATGGGTCTCAGGTAAATAAGCTTCTCTGTGAACCTCTAATTATAAGACCATTCGGCCATATGTGTCCTAGACTTGGATTCTAAATTATTTGTATTTTAGTATTCCTTGTTTATGAATATCATTTGCTTTGATGGAAGTGTCTAGGTATGTTCTAGCTTATAGAACTATATAGACATGAGTATGGATGTTGAACAAACGAGATGTTGTAGAGCTTAGCAAATTGTCAAGTCTCCTGGGATGTGTAACACAGCTGGTCGCTGCCTTCGTGTGGTTTGACGGGCACGTCTTAGGTTGAAGTTGACTGGCACGTTAAGTCCCAGCAATATCTCTTTTGTTCAGTATTCGGCACATTGAGGCTTGAGTGGCTATTATGCGTGTATAGATCCCACTCTCCCAAAACCTTGTGGTGATCACAAATGACATCGGACGGTATAAAATTCGGCGTGCTCCACAATCAATCTCTTGGATATAGTCTCATTCACCTTGGCCTGACCATAGACAAGATCTTTAAAGGAGGGTTGGTTAGAGGATTGAAATTAATGTTATTCCCTCCTTGGTAGTAGCGGCGCGGCTCCCCTCCTTGTGGATGGTACCCGTTGTTGTTGTTGTTCATTAAGAATATGGTCTTCACGGGTCTTGGGACAAACATTCCCCGAGTGTCTGGTATTGCCACAGGTCTCGCACATCATGGGAACATCCAAGGCCAGGACTGTACCGCACATATCCGCCTTGTCCCGAGCACGTTCTTCCAAACGCTTTAGGAGGAGGCCCATTTTAGCGGTGAGCATGTCTATTTCCTTGACGGTATCCATGCCTCTCTGACGAGACTAGAGCCGCCCTTCACTCCATCCCTGGTTGGAGACCATCTTCTCAATTAATCCCAACACGTGAGCGACGGTTAAAGGGAAGTAAGCTCCTGCAGCAACAGCATCCACATGATCACGAGCCAACTGCGTCAACCTGTTGTAGAAGTTCTGAATGATAAGCCAATTATCCATGCCATGGTGAGGACAAGCCATGATGTATTCCTGAAGCCTCTCCCATGCTTTTGGTATCGACTCATTGCTGGCCTGCAGGAAGTATGAAATTCTCTCGCGAAGAGCATTGGTCTTGCCCATAGGGAAGAATTTAGTGGGAAACGCTGTTGAGCACTTCTCCCAAGTGTCTATAACATCCCTCTTGGAGTAGAACCACTGCTCCGCTCTTTTATAGAGAGAATGGGAACAGAGGAAGCCTGATGGCGTCCTGGGTCACCCCCTTGATGACGATGGTGTCACAGAGCTCAAGGAATTGCTGGAGGTGTGCATTAGTGTCTTCACTGGCCTTCCTAAAAAACGGGGTGGCCTACACCATAGTGATAAGACCTGTCTTGATCTCGAAGTTGGCATCCCCAGTATTGATAGCTAGCCCAACGGATACATTTGAAGCAAAGGGAGCCGAGTATTCATGATGGGTGTTCTGAGCCATCGGCTGCAAGCGTATTGGTGCAAAGATGGCTGGTTCAGGTGCCGAGAGCCTGACTTGTAGAGAAACGACACGAGGCCGGACCCTTCTCACAAGCTTCTTTGGATTATCAATGAAATTTGTGGGCAAGCTGAAACCACTCATACACTACCTATTTTCACATAAAAGAGAAAACAAATCAAGATTAACTTGTTTGGACTTAGGTTTCATTAATCATAATATGATCAAAGATATATAAACAATTATCTTTATGGCAATGCCTTCCCCAGCAACGGTGCCAGAAATGCTTGTTGGTATTTCTTACGTTCACAGATAAATCCGCAAGCGCATGAATATCGCTGTAGCATTTCACCCATAAGTGTTCCCACGGGTATCGTATTTATTTCCATAGGAAAGATGGCGACACATAGATAATTGTTTTGTTATCTTTAATCAATCTATAATTATTCCACCATAGTCTAAACAGGGGTTAATATAATAATAATAAGGTAGTGGACAACCAAGGAGATTCACCTCATAGTAATAAATGTTAGTAGAAACTAGCACGAGAAAACTAAGCTACAAATGTAATTCTAATTTAAGTATGTCTAGTATATACTTAACATATGCTTGCTTACAACATAGGACTTAGTTCCAGGCACCCAGGTACTACCGAGAGATCACTCCCTGCTGGTTTGCTAGCGTGGTTATGGCATTTACGCACTCTTATGTCATACCCGAACGTGGAGGAATACAAAGGACGAACAGGGCTGTCACCACCTGCCGCCTACCTCACTTTCCATGGGACACACCCGTATCCAATGATATTTATCTAGCGTAAACATCACGTTTATGCTAGTAAATAATATCACTAACACCCTACGGATGAACAAGTTAGAGCTAGAGTAACCTATAAAGGTCATTGGACCGTTACTGTAGCATGGATCAACTAGCCTAGGATGAAACAGATATATAAAGTATATACTACTTATAGAACACATATTTAATAAAGAAATACATAGACTATAAGTATAATTAAATAAAGAAAGTAATTCTACTAATCCGACTATAATCTTACAAGAAGAATAAAGTATTGAAGACATACCCAAAACTCCGAGAAGACTATACTACCAAAGCTCCTATGCTTTATTTCTATTAAACTATAGAGGATACAAAATGAGGAAGAAAGAATAGTTCCCTGAGGTGTGTGTTCTAAGCGAAGAGAGTGAGCTCTATTTACAACTTCCAAATGATGGTATGATGATGGTTAGTGGCCACCGACCTCCCATAACCGTCATTGGGAACCAATGAGGAAGCCACACGTGAAAGGTGGAGATGAGAGGAGCCAATGGCGGTTCGGCCGAACCCCATGCCCCACCTCTCATAACCGCCTTTCTTCCAGTAGCTAACATGTGGGCCCCTAAGGCAGTTTCAACTGGTTTGGCCTCGACTTAACTCGGTTTGCACTAACTTGTGGGCCCATCAATCCTTGTCTCGCAAGTGATTCGCCGGAGGTGTGTTTCTTTGCATGCCGGCCTCATTTCTCCTTCACTTTAGTGTTAAATCTCTGCATCCACATTAGTTGTCCAAGTCCAGTAGAACTACATTATTAATTATTGGGATATGTGCAAGAAATGCTAATTTCCCTTTATTTGTGATACTAGTTGGTGGTCGAAATTGGTACTTAACGACTGTCAACACCAAGGACTACCGAGAGACAACTCCCTGCTGGTCTGCCAGCATGGTTATGGTATTTTATGAACTCTTACGTCATACCCTACATAGAGGAATACAGAGGGCAAACATGGCTGTGACCATCTGTCGCCTACCTCATTTTCCGTGGGGTATACCCGCATTTAATTAGTCTAAGCATCATGTTCATACTAATAAAAAGTGACACTAATTCCATCGGAACTCTCACCCTTTGGATGAACAAGTTGCAACTAGTGCAACCTGTTAAGATCATTATATCATTGCTATGGCATAGATCGATTAGCCTAATCAAGTGAAGGATATAATTGAAGTATAATCTAGTCATAGAGAAAATAACTAGTAAAGTAGTAAACGAACTATGAACACTAACAAGTAAAGACAATAATTTCTTTATTAAACTTATAGTCTTACAAGAAGAGTAAAGTACTAAAGACATATCTGGATCTCCAAGAAGACTACGGAACTGAGGACTACTCTAAGCCTAACTTCACTACTACTAGAGAGAATACAATATGGAATGAGAGAATTGCTCCTTGAGTGTGTGCTTTGAGAGTGTGAAGGCATCCTCTATTTGTAGCTTCCAATGACGGTTGCTTAAGTCGATTTTGGTCTGGGAAACATGCGTAACTGTCATTGAAAGTTGCTGAGGGAGTGACACGTGGAGGGTGGAGATGAGGGGTGGCCATGGCGGTTTGGCCGAACCAAGGATTCTGTCAACCCATGGGCCCCACCTCTCCCCACCGCCTTTCTGCAGGGACTAACATGTGGGGCCCTATGGTGGTGCATGGTAGTTTGGACCAACTTTAAGTTAGTTTAAGCTAACTTGTGGGCACTCCAATCTGTGTGGTCGCATGTGATTTGCCGGAGGTGTGTTTCTTTTCATGCCGTCTCATTTCTCGTTCACTTTAGTGTACAATTTATGTATCCATAGTAATTCTCAATGACAAGTGGAACTACATTTTTTAATAGTAATATACATGCAAGAAATTTTAGTTCTCCCTTTATATGTTGAGATAATTCACGGTCAAAATCGGTACTTAACTACCGTCAACAGCTAGCAAGCACGCGACCATCCTCTGCCACTGTAGCAGCACCATCAACGCCATGTGCTGCACGAGTTTCGGATTCTTGTACTAACATTTTGTTGGTATTTAACAACAAACAAGATAATGAAGAAAATAAAGAAGACGTAGGAAAAGAAGACCTTCCCATTGCTTCATACATGTTGCAAGAAAGTTTAATTGGGAAAACACCCACAATTTCTGAAAATGAAAATAAAGGTAAGGATAACGATGCTACATTTACTCAAGGTATGAATAGTTCTGATGTGCTAAATAATTGCTACATTAGAGCAACCCATAGTGAAAATCATTGCTGAAATACCTTTATCACAAAATAACTTGCTCATTGTTTCTGGTAATAAAGAAGAGTTATGTGACCCTTCACTTATATCTATGCCATAACTAGTGAATGAACATGTTAGTTCTATAGTTGAACCACCATGTGTTGAGTTTGAACATGTTAGCTAGAATGAAGAGCTTAGACTGCTATCTCCTTTAAATACTTGGGGCTATATTCAATTTGATGATCTTTGTCTACTCAATTGTTTAGAGAAGAAATTATTTGCTATATTTGAATTGCCATGTCCTTCTCATGTAGTTTTTCAAGTTATTGAAAATTATGATAATAAAGGGGAGAATAATGTGCATAGGGCATATATTTGTTCGATTTTGAATATACCTTCTTTTCATGATGAGATATATTGTCTAGATAACTGCATGCATATAAATAATTCTTTATCTAGTTTCCCTAGTTGTTTAAATGAGTTACATGTTGGTTTGCAAGAAGGGGAGTGCAGTGGTTATCCGACTATAAAGATTTTAGAATCCAACCATATGGCCATCAAGAAGTCTACCTCACGCTATGTTGTGATAGATAAAGATGAGTTCATTAGGATTAATCAAAAGGTGAAACCGAGGACGGTTTCCAATCAAGAAGGGACGAATGATGAGGTCATCACAAGTTCGGATATGACTATGGCTACTTTTTGTATTCATCAACCGCAGGTGCATGCTTTCTATGTGAGATTTATGTGTTATATACTTGAACAAACATTATTGCACTATGAGTTTTGTGTGTTCTCGTTTGCAGAGGTATTTGCCTGGGTAAAGGGAAAGAGAGTGAGTGCAAGCAATGCATGGATGATCAAAGAAATTTATTGGGGACCAAACCAAGACCTTCCTCAAGTTAAGAGATGAAGTTTTGCACGTTTTGGATTTGGATTCGAGCCTGCTGGCATCATCAATTTCAGATGGACCTAGCTGCTGATATAGAAGGAATCTCAAGACCCATGAGTACTTGTTGGAAAGCTTATGGAGTCTATTTCATACAGTTTTGGTCCCACATCAAAATTTCTCTTGAGTTGCTGGAATGTGAAAAACAAGCCATGTACCTCTCCTGGTCCAAGTCTGATTTGGTCATTGGGTCTTGTAATTTTGTCGTGGGCTAAACCCAAGGGGTGGACGTCCTAGGTTAACCATAGTACGCCCCTAATCATATATATTTTGTAGCTGTCATAGTTTACGATTGGGTTTAGCTTAGATTATTGATGCCATTGTAATTTCACCGCTAGTTTGGTTTGTGAAACCCCAACTATGATATCTTAATCATTCATCTACAAATTCTGTTGCAATTTATCTTGTTCTTGCTTATGTTCTTCGATTCACATGTAGAGATTAGCCTTCTTGGCAAGGTCAACTGGGCAGCGCACGGTTAATAACCAGAGAAAATGTTGTGTTGCGATTGTAGGGTTCGGATCATGTTGATTGAATGCCAGATCGTGTGTCAACTCTCCGTCAAATCGAGAGTTACCTGCACATAATGAAAGATCGGGACCCTAGTTTCTCATCGGTGATCCATCACAACAATCTTTGTTTCTAACATATTTTTTTAGTAAATTTCAAAAAACCTCATGTTTTTTGGTCAAAGTTACAGAAAATCACAGGTATTATGACATACGACACCTAACCCCATTTATTATGGTTTTAAAGTTTCACAAACCCCACCCTTATGCATTTGATCACGAATTTACTTAAAATTCTAAATCGTAGAGATTATATGAAAATTGTAACTATTAAGTTCTTTACTTGGATTAAATCTTCATTACTTTAAAAAATTGTTTAAGATATGTTGAAATTAATTAGGATTTCAACAAAGGTGGGGTTTTGTGAGTCATTTAGACCATAAAATATGTGGTTTTGTGCCACACGTCATAATACCAATGGTTTTCTGTAACTTTTTTTTAATTTCCTTGCTACACAACTTCGCCCACAGGATTATTTCGGTAGATCACCAAAATTCAGACCTATATTTAGGGTCCATTATATTCAAAAGGTACGCTTTGTGACATAAGCTGAGAACAAGTGAATACCACCCCGATAATCCTAGAATATATAGTTGCCGCTTGCCAACATCCCAAAACATTATTATGTGCCTCGTCAAGCTACTTTCGCATTTAATTTTATATGGATAAAATTAAAGTACTGTCACCGAGGCCTTTTTTTATTTTTTATTTTGCCAAAGTCAAGCTACAAGTCTATATAGACTATGCCTAACCAAGGTTGGACACGATCAAACCATTCGAATTATAAAAACTACGGGTGGCCATCTAATTAACGTTCCATTCCCGCTATTAGTACGAAAACAAACCCAAAAATTTCAGCCGTTGCAATTAGTATATATATAAGCACACATCGAGAACATTGAAAATCTCCTCTCCATATATAATCTGAAAATCTTCTGATCGCTTGCTGTCACAAACAACAATCTAACGACAAGGCTATGATGATCTTCATGATTAGTCTTAAACAATTAAGCTTTCTTGCCGGCTTCATCTTACGTGTGCTTAAAACAATTCGTACGTGCACTCCACAAAGTCAGCCTTCCATAAATCCACCATTACCATTTAATTAGGCACATATTCCTCGATCAATCAAGAATACCATGCATGTAAGATCGAATTGATCTGCCATGGCATCCAACAAGCAAATTGATCTTGAGTCCCAGAAGCCAGCGATGTCATCTCCGGCCGCCAGCGTTTCATCGGCAGCAGCTGCCACCGCGCCGCCATTTTCTAGCTCGGCTGTACCCGGTTCCGTTGGCATAACCAACGGCCACGACGTGCAGCAAGAGACGGAGCCTCTGCTGCTGCCGCCGGGCGGCGACGGCGACGGCAATGGCGGCCCAGACGACGAGACGACGCGGCTGGAGCGGACCATCACGAGGGCGTTCCGGAGCACGGCGGAGCTCGCCAAGCACCTGCCCACGGGTGCGGTGCTCGTCTTCGAGGTGCTGTCCCCGGTGTTCACCAACGGCGGCAAGTGCCACGACGTGAACCGCGTCATGACGGCGTGGCTGGTGGGGCTCTGCGCCGCGGCGTGCTTCTTCCTCTGCTTCACGGACAGCTTCCACGACCGGAAAGGGACGGTGCGGTACGTGGTGGCCACGCGCGCCGGCCTGTGGGTCATCGACGGCACCGCACCGCCGCCGCCGGACGTGGCCGCGACGTACCGTCTCAGGTTCATCGACTTCTTCCACGCCGTGCTGTCCCTGATCGTGTTCCTGTCCGTCGCCATGTTCGACCACAACGTCGGTGCCTGCTTCTACCCGGTGATGTCTTACGACACGAGGCAGGTGCTCACCGCCGTGCCGCTCGCCGGCGGGCTCGTCGGAACCATGCTGTTCGCGACGTTCCCGTCGACGCGGCACGGGATCGGGTTCCCGGTACACGTGGCGAAATAAGAACGACCCACGTGGATGTTTTCCTTTCCAGCAGCTGCCTCCTATCTTGCGTACTTTGCATCTCATAGTTCTCTTGTAAAGTTATACAATTGACGTACACTCTGTCCTGATAGAGATGGTAAACGTGGCGTGGAATTGTGGATAGATATACAGTACTAGTTGCTTATTCGGATATGTATGTTCATTTTATATTTTAAGTTCATTATGCAATTGTTGATGTAAACAAGTAATAATAATAATCGTGATTAATACATCAATCATCTGACTATTGTTTTGAGTTGATTTCAGTTGAAACCTCCAGAAAAGGAGGCTTCGTCGTAACAATGAACTTTATATATAATCATCAGATGTGATATCTTACTATTGGAATTTGGAGGTAACTCTCCACAGGTGGAGTATTTTCTCTTTTGTACATACTCAACCTTTGCAAGGTTGATGCTTATGAGGATTATGCATGTACCAAATATTGATGCTTTTGAGGATTTTATTGTTTGGAACGCTATCAGAACAGGACAGTTTAGCGTCAAAACTGCTTATCACCTTGAATGGCAGCATCAACATGGAGGAAGATGGTTGAATGCGAACCTCCAAGGAAGTTCTATAACACAACTGGCCGTGTTCGTTTCCCCTCTTTCTAACTTCTATTCCTTCGTATTTCATACGCACATTTTCCGAACTACGCACGTTTCTCGAATGGTTAGACAATATGTATTTTTTTAAAAAAAGTTCTATAGGAACATTGTTTTAAAAAATATATCAATTCATCTTTTAAGGTTTTTTAAGTAACCATACGTTAATAATAAGTTGTTCTGTTTTACATGTGTGAAAAAAGCGAAACACAGCCCTACTTTAGAAGTGGTTATGGCTATTATGAGTACGAGCACAAATAAAAATCTTTTGTTGGCGAGCATTGCATATTGTCATTCCAAACCGAGCAATAATGGCAAACCGTCATGTTGGAAATAATACGAGCTGTCCGGACTGTACCCGGGGTGCTGAGGACATTCAACGCATGTTATTTACAAGTCCAAGGACGAGGGAAGTATGGCGACACGTGTGAAAAAGACCGATTTATATATAAATACAAGGATCCCTCGTCTATGGAGGTGGATTAAGGTATAAGCCATAGCCAATGTCACGCCCAGAAGCAATCCAGAGGAAGTCAGCGTCGTATTTGTCGAATAGATCTCGTCGGGTCGTTCTCGGCAGCTTCAAGTTAGCGGATTCATCCAACTGTTCTATTCTCCATTGTACTCTGAACAATATTCCAATCCATAATACATATAAACTGGAGTAGGGTTATTACTCATCTTGAGGGCCCGAACCAGTAGAAACACCTGTCCTATGTCTGCTTGATCGATTCTCGTGTATACCCTGGTTTCAATGATCCCCATACTCTACAAATACTATGGTCGGCTTATAGCCCATCGACAGTGACGCGTCAGGTATGAGTTTTGTTGCTAAAAGGTTTCGACGAGATGGATTTAACAGCGGGATTTTTCGACGAGGGCTTCTAAGACCAACTTGGCCTGGGAGATGCAACCCAGCCAATCTTAAACATGGTCCAAGTTGGCTCCATCGTCTTTTCAGTCTTCGCTGCTGTATCGATCTCGTCGCCCTTAGCACGTACTGACGATGAGGCCAGGACAACGGCACAAGCGAATACATATCCTCCAGCGGCCGCCACTCTAGTTCTTTCCGAGGACGAGACGCCAAAGTCTCAATTTGTTGATAGAATTCCTAAAGCAGCCGATCTTCGGCTCCTGCCGATAAGCGTGCGCTGACAAGGAAGTCCAATCCACAAGACTTCTATTCACCCCTTGGCTGGATGTCGTGTCATAATCCAAGCAAAAGCTGAACTCGACGCTTGCGAGGAGCGTGGGATTTAGTGCATTTCTCCATGCAAGGCATGGTGCCCAATAAAGAGTAACCGCCTAACTAGCTATGAGATATTCTTTAACCTTGCGGAAGCAATTACTCGAGTTCCATTTTAATCGATCCACTCTTGTAGAGAATGATCTCTTATAATGCTTGTGGATGACAACTCTTCTAGATCGTATCGTGGGTTACATCGGAATTGATCCCGATGAACCATCTATTCTCCATAGCCTGGATAGCATGGAATCCTCTAGTTTAAGTTCTCTGTGCGACATGAACATGGTCGATGTCGAGATCGAAGTTAGGGGTCCAAATGACCATACGCCACGAGGTTCCACGAAGGAGGGCGAGTTCGTTCAATCTCGAGATGGAGCCCCTCTCCAAGCTGAACCTATCTACACTCCCGCTAAACACTTCACTACCGGCAATGATCTACTTCGACAACATCCTTTCGATCCAGTAACCCACCCGAAAGCGGATGTGTGGTTAAAGCAAATAGAGTCTACTATCACAAACCTCAACTCTGCTTTTCTTGCGGCGACTGGACCGCCATCTCCAAACATCCCCCCTCGGGTTGACGAGGTTGCCAAGAACGTTGGTGCTACTAACAGCCCTCGAAACGGTGAACCCCGTATTCTAATAACGCATCGTCACAACGGCATGCCCAACAAGTGCCTCCCCGATAAGATGCTCGCGATCTCCTCGAAAAACTAAATGGCCGAAGGTGACAACAATAGGATCACCACAACGATGGACGCTGACAACCCAAAGATCATCAGTGTGCGGGTTATTGTCGAGACAACAATCGTGATGAACACAACAACCTTGATTGTGCTCAAGCTTGTGATCACTAGGCCGAGGTGACAACGAGTGAGCTCCACGTCACCACCGTGATGAAGAAGAAGACTGCCGAAGTCGCCATCACTGACTTCGTGACCGCACACCCGACTACGAAGATCCCCTGTCATCCTCTTCGTCATCGTCTATAGGCGGTTCACGTGGTCGACATGGCCGCCAACCACCCTTCCTTCCCGGAGGTAGATACAGAGCTTTCCTTCCCTTCAAGAAGTAAATTGGCACCCAAAGTTTTGTCCCACACCGGTAGAGAAATACGATGGGACCACGAATCCAGAGGAGTTCTTACACGTATACTCTATTGTTCTATATGCTACCGGCACATACGACAATGCCCTTGCAAACTACTTGCCAGTAGCATTAAAGGGATCCACTCGGTCATGGCCTGTTCATCATCCCTAAAATTCAATATCTTCTTGGGCAGAACTTTGAAAAGCAATTTGTTGCAAATTTTGAAGGCACCTATAAGAGACATGCTGTCGAAACTTGGTTTCGGCAATAAGAAATTGGGGGTAGCAGTCAAGCACCAAACACGATGGGTTAGTAGACAAAAGGGTTTAGACAGGTTCAGGCCTTCTATAAAGAAGTAATACCCCACTCCTGTTTCGGGGATTAGATCCGCCGGGTGGTTTATTGATCTCTTAATCTCTTTTTTCTTTGTTTTCGTATATCCCTCAAAGGGCGTCCTATCCTCCTTATATAGGCTTAGAGCATAGGCTCACAAGTCGGAGACCTAATAACATACTGTATAGGACTCCATAATATTTCCAACTCAGGACTATAAGCCATTCCTTATTACACAAGGTAACGTAATACTCAAGTCCTAAGCCGATTACATAATCATGAATCATAACCTATCCCCTATAGAGAGTCGGATATGCTAGCCATGTGGGTATATGGTATCCATAATCTCCACAGTAGCCCCTGAGACCTTCACAGTCGACGAGATAACTTTGCCTCGAACCAGAATAATACATAGCTGAGTACCTTCTTAGCCGAGTACTTCAACCGCCAAGTGCTTCCATCATCTCTGCGCAGGTCTCCCGAGTGCTTTATCATCTAATAAAAAGGCTATGAAGGGCTGAAAACATCTCAAAAATTACCAATAATATATACTTAGGTGCATCGACTAGATGCACCTAATTAGCTGTAGCCCCTGACTATGTGTTTAGTTAAACAAACTAAGCATATAGTCAAGAACTATAATAATCATACTCATCCGAGTGATATAAACAAATGTCTAGCCTAAGCCAAAAGCAATCATAAAAAATCATATAACACATAACCTTATAAACAAGGCGTAGTGTATAATGACCCCGAGTACTCGTAACCTCATGCCATCCGAGTTATTCTGCCCGAGTCTTCTCAGAGCAATCAACTCTCCCATCCTCAGGAATATGTTGTATAAACAATAGAAAATCCGAGTTAATAAACCTATAATAGATTTACCAATCATCCGAAGAATATGACCAAGATATTAAATAGCCTAAGCCATAATACTGGTCTTAATCAGAAAAGCACACCAAGGTGGCAAAATTGCATTGCTATAATATAAAATCAAATGCTTTATAAAAAATGAAACAACTCCTGCAACCTATAGAAAAGTTACCAGGACAGCTATAAAAAACTTTACTGTTGGTCACCTCCCAAATTGCATCGTACCAACTCCAAAAAAGTTGTGTAACTGCTGTGTGAAAGGATTTTGAAGGCATCGGGCAGTAGATCATGCGCATATTGCCAGGGCAAAACTGCTTAAGTTCCTAGAGACACATGTCAAGCCACACCTGAATTATGGGCTGTAAGCTTCTCATTGGCTTCGGCCCAAATACGAGAAAACCTACTGATACGCTAAGAATCACTGAAGCGTCGTCGTCTTCCCCGCCGCTTCATCTTGTGAAAATTTCCCCTTTCGCGCTCCTATTCACAAGCTCTTCCGAAGAAACCTAGAACACGAGCTCATCCAAATCCATCCATCCAGAAATTCAAAGCTCCATCAAGATTTGCTACGCGCAACCAGCTCACAACATCTCCTCTAAGAATCCTCACTCCCAACACCAGATTCGCATTCCCTCAAACCACATCCATGGCAGAAGAGAGAGAAATCCCCTTCGACCAAAGGGCAACATCAGATGTGAAAGAATCAACCATGCGGGAAATGGTGAAGGACAGAGTTCTTCCTTCCAAGGAAATGATCGTCTGGCGCCCAGCAGACGGCGAAGAGTTCCCAACTCCGAACACTGGTGAGATCGTAGTTTTCACCCACTTCTTCTATTGCGGATTTGGTCTGCCCACTTTCGAATTCTTCCATGGTATCCTCGATTACTACAGTCTCCAAATTTATCATCTGAACCCAAACTCTATTATGCACATTTCCATCTTCATCCATGTGTGCAAAGCCTTCTTGGGTATCTATCCTCACTTCAACCTCTTTCGCCACATGTTCTCTCCTAAGGCACACCCAACCAAAGATAACCCTTGCGTTGTTGGAGGCGCCGGATTTCAACTCCGCGGTACTCTTCGCAAAGACTACTTTCCTCTTCCCCTGAAATCTTCTAACAAGGGCTGGCATGCGAACTGGTTCAATATCTCAAACCCAGCCCCCAGTCTGCCCAACTTCATTGGTCTCCCTCCAATCGAACGAGCCAACTTGAATACTCTGCTAGAAGATCAAGATTGGATAGAAACTAACAACCTTCTGGCTAAAATCCTTGAGATGAAGAATAAGGATCTCTAAGGAGAACAGATCACCCGGCACTTCATCAAATGCCGACTGGCTCCTATCAAAGAAAGGTCTAAGCCAGCATTTGAATATGAAGGCCAAAGTGATCCCAATTAGGAAGACCGTGAATCCCTGAATTTCCAGGTCTTCTGCGTTCGTATGTACAAAATCTTCTCTTTTGGAATTGCAGTGGATTATAGCAATAAACTGCCGGTTGTTCCCTTCAATCTTCATCGACCACCTCCTCCGGTAAGTAGACTCTAAATCTTATACCTCTTTCCAACTTATCCATGTTCCTTAATGCATCTTAAGAATACTGCTTGCAGGAAAATGCTCTGATTATCTCTCGGCCACACAAAGTATATCATGAAGATATACCGACCCAGCCAACTACCAAGAAGCCAACTGGCAGCCCAAAGATCAAGCCTCAAACTAAAAGCAAAAGAGCTACTGCCGTTGAAGATACCAGCAAACGTGCTTGCAAACAGAGGAAACTGGTCATGAATGACTTGGATGAAGAAGCTGAGGAAATTCAGACTCCAAACGCCAACATAAGCTCTCCCAGGCCATCCACAAGATCTGCTCCAAAAATCAGGAAATCCAACAGGTATTCTTCTCACAACCAAATTTATCTTCTTGTTGAAAATCCGCTCGATTCCATCTTAATCATCTTTATCATCTTCTACAGAAAACTTCAAGACATAGATCCCACCGGGCAGACAGAGAAAATCAATCCATCCACAACGCCAGAGAAACCAAGGTCTGCAGAACAAGGGTCTCAGAACCCTCTCTCGAGTGAGGACATCCCTGAGCAAGAGCCCCCGACTGCCAGTCAAGATACCCCGATTGGAAACCAGTCGGACGAGGAAAAACAAGGCCCATGCAATCAAGAAACTTCGGTTGAAGATCCAGCACCAAGGACAGGTAACCTTCAATAGTCACAAAACTCCTATCTTGAACATATCTTTTGGCTTCCATCTTTATTCATCATCCTTAGAGCAAACAACCGAAGAGGAAGAAATTACCTGACTGAAATCCAGAAAAGACTCAATTCCTCCAATCAAGATCGAGTGGCGAAATGCCGAAGGCAAAAGGCAGGGCATCGTTTTAAACAAGCAAAAAGAAGCCGAAGAACGCGATATGCTTGTCGCCAACCTCAATGAAGCAACTTGACTGATGAATGTATGTATAAATTTCTCATATCTCAACCGCATAGTCTTGTGTAATCAACTGACTCAATCTCCATAATGCAGAGAATATATCGTCACTCATTGGCTAAGTCAGACACCCTAGAGAAACTCGTACCTCATGTCAATTCTTTGGAAAACATCCAGCAGGATCTCAAAGAAGCCAGAGAAGAAGCTGCAGCTAGAGAAGTCGTCCTTAGGGAAGAGATCAACAAGCTTCGAGATATGAACCTAGAGCTTCGTGGTTTAATCGGAGGTAATAAAAACCAACTCATCTGCTGTTGTTTAATTTGTTTGATTCCAACAATCCCAAATCTTCATGCTGTAGCCAACATATCCAAGATTGATTCCCTCAAGGCTCAATTAAAGAAAGTCGAGACTGATAACGCCAAGCTTGAGTCTGACAAAAATAAAGCCGTAGAAGAAATTGAAGGTAACCCTTGAAACTTATACTCCTTGATCTATCTAGTCTTGGTTATTTGTGTAATCTGAATCATATCAAACTTGTAGTTAAAAAGATTAAATCCTATGCTCAATTTGAAGTCTTTGCTGAAAAAGTCCGGAGAGCCGAAAGAGTCAGGGATGACATCGCCAATGCAGCTACGCCAATATTGTCAGCACTTTATGAAAACGGCCTTGGAACAAGCGCTATGGATGCTGTAGAAATCTTTGATAAACTCAGGATAGCTCCAAAAAAGTACATAGAGAATATTGCTGATGCTGCTGTGATGAGCGCAAGTCAAACCCTAGCGATGACGAAGTCGCTCTATCCCCGAGTAGACATAAACTCTATAGGAGATGGCTTTGCTGATGGCACCATGGATGAACAAGCCATAGAGCTGATAAATGAAGCACAGGAATCGGCCAAAAAGATTGCTGCCGATGTAGTTGAAAACTTCTAGGGATAACTTTTCTGATGTAAATAACTCTTGTAATCTAACTTGTAAATTCTCAGTTTATTTATGTTTATGCCCTAATTTGAGTCTTCGTATTTAATTTCTTAAAAATTTCCGTCCAACTGTCACCAAGCCTAGACTTGATTAAGCCATCAAAAAATTTTCAGTCCTTATTTACTTAACTCAAACCAGAACACTAAACAATGATAAACTAAGTATCAACAAGTTATTATTAATAAAAAACATCACACTTTATTGATACGTATAGCCCCCGACTGACAACTTAAGAAGGCAACCTACATGAAGTCAGCGGTCGAGGAGAACATGATACAATAAATCTAAGTATAATATCGACGAAGGTGCTCAATATTCCACGAATTCTCTACCATGGTCCCATTTTCGCGCTTCAAACGATATGCTCCTGGCCGAGTGACTTCGGTAATTATATAAGGTCCTTCCCATAATGGAGATAACTTATGTCTATCCTTCGTAGTCTGAATCTTCCGTAAAACCATATCGCCAACAATGAAAGCTTGTGACCAAACGTTTCGATTGCGATAACACCGAAGTCCTTGAAGATACCTTGCCGACTGAACCAATGTAGCCTCACGAGCCTCTTCCAGTCGGGTCAAATCGTTGACTCTATCTTGATTATAGCGTTCATCATTAAAACTGCGAACTCGAAGAGATTCAAACTCCATCTCACTCGGCAACATTGCTTCAGCCCCATAAACCAAAAAGAAAGATAATTGGCCAGTAGCCCGACTGGGTGTAGTCCGCAATGACCATAGTACCGAAGGCAACTCTTGGACCCATCTTCCAGCATAAGGGTGTAGCCTGTCAAACACTCGGGTCTTAATTCCTTGAAGAACCATACCATTGGCACGTTCAACCTGTCTATTGCTTCTGGGGTGTGCTACCGACGCATAGCAAATCTTGATTCCAAAATCTTCACAGAATTCTTTGAAAACGCCTCAAGTGAACTAAGTCCCATTATCGGTTATAATCCTGTTTGGAACACCAAACCGATGCATAATATTTAAAATAAAATCTTGCGCCTTGTCCACAGTTATTGTAGCAATCGGCCTAGCTTCAATCTGCTTGGAGAACTTATCAATTACGACTAATAAATGTGTAAATCCTCTTGGAGCCTTTATGAAAGGACCAACCATATCCAAGCCGCATACCGCAAAAGGCCATGACAATGAGATTGTTTGTAGCTCTTGGGTTGGAACATGGCTTTGCCGAGCGAAGAACTGACAACCTTCACATGTGCGGACCACCTTATCGGCATCGGAGACCGCCGTGAGCCAGAAAAAACCTTGCCTGTAAGCCTTGCCCACCAAAGTTCGTGCTGCAGCATCACTGCCACAAATTACCGAGTGAATATCTTGTAACAATTGTCATCCCTCCTCAGGCGTGACGCACCTTAACAAAACTCCAGACGGGCTTCTTTTGTATAATTCCGAATCAACCATGACATAACTCTGACTACGATGTCGGACTCGCTTTGCATCATCCCGGTCTTCGGGTAGCTCCTGCTGAGTCAGAAAATTGATAAACGGTGTTCTCCAGTCGGCGTCGAGCATGGCGACCTGGTCTACAACTTCTTCATTGGTAACTTATTTCTGAGTAATAGTTGGTTCGTAGAAGTGTTCTACAAAAACATCAGCCGGGGCTGCTTCTCGCTTGGACCCAAACTACGCCAATTGATCTGTCGCCTCATTGTTGTGCCTTAAGACGTGACATAACTCCAAGCCATCAAACTTGTCCTCCAACTTGCGAACTTCGTGACGATAGGCCACCATATTATCATTTAAGCAAGACCAATCCTTCATTACCTGGTTTACCACCAACTGGGAATCTCCTCGTACAATCATCTGACGTATGCCGAGTGACACAGCCAGTCGTAGGCCATGAAGTAAAGCTTCGTACTCGGCTACATTATGTGAGGCAGGAAAATGTATATGAAGAACATACCGTAGCCTCTCCTTAGTCGGGGAAATCAAGACAACTCCTACTTCTAAACCAGTGACTCGTTTAGACCCGTCAAAATGCATGGTCCAGTATTGCAGCTCCTCCCTAGGTACATCTTCTTGACGCACGGTCCACTCGGCCACAAAGTTAGCCAAGATTTGAAATTTTATAGACGTTCTGGCTTTCAAGATAATATCCAGTGGTATCAATTCCAAGGCCCACTTCGAAATGCACCCAGTAACCTCCCGGTTATGGATGACATCGCCGAGTGAAAAAGACGTGACCACGGTAATCGAGTGAGTTTGAAAATAATGGGCTAACTTCCTGACGGTAATTAGGACACCATATAGTAACTTTTGTACCTGGGGATAACGTGTTTTGGATCCGGCTAGCACCTCGCTAACGAAGTAGATCGGCCTTTGAACTTTTTGAGCTCGTCCTTCCTCCTCGCGTTCGACGATCAAAACCGTGCTAACCACCTGGTGGGTTGCGGAAATGTAGAGCAACAAAGGTTCTTGAGGGTAATTTGACGCCAACACGGGTGGCATAGTGAGGAATTCCTTGAAGTCTTCAAAAGCTTTCTGGACCTCCGGGGTCCATTGAAATTCGTTCGTCTTCTTGAGCAACTTGAAAAAGGGCATGCCTCGTTCACCAAGTCTAGAAATAAAGCGACTTAGCGCCGCCATGCAACCAGTAACCTTTTGGATGTCCTTCTAGGTACTCGGGGGCTTCATATTCCGGATAGCATTGATCTTCTCTGGATTGGCTTCAATGCCGCGATGAAACATCATAATGCCGAGTAACTTGCCTGATGGCACACAAAAAGTGCACTTCTCCGGGTTTAACTTTATTCTGAAGGCCCGGATATTTGCGAAAGTTTCTTCTAAGTCAGCGATCAGGTCCTGTTTCTGCTTGGTCTTGATGACGACATCGTCGACGTAAGCTTCCACGTTCCTGCCGATTTGAGTCTGAAGGCATCTCTGGATCATACGCTGATAAGTAGCTCCGGCGTTCTTGAGGCCAAAGGGCATCGTGACGTAACAATAAGCTTCGAACGGTGTAATGAATGATGTGTTCAGGCAGTCGAACTCCATCAAGCTGATTTGATGGTATCCCGAGTAACAATCCAAGAAGCTTAGAAGCTCGCAGCCAGCTCTTGAGTCGATGATTTGATCAATACGGGGCAAACCAAAGGGATCCTTGGGACAAGACTTGTTGAGGTCGGTGTTGTCTACACACATGCGCCATTGCCCTGTCTTGTTCCGAACCAGGACCGGGTTAGCCAACCAGTCGGGGTGGTAAATTTCCTTGATGAATCCAGCCGCCAAGAGCTTGGCAAGTTCTTCCTTGATAGCATCCCTTCGAGCTTGGCGGAGTCGTTGTTTTATAGGTTTCGTGTCCTCTTTAACATTTAATGAGTGCTCAATCACCTCTCTAGGAATAACCGGCATATCAGACGGTTTCCAAGCAAATATATCTTTATTGTTTTGTAGAAAGGTGATGAGCGCGCTTTCCTCTTTGGGATCTAACTCGACACCTATTACAGCAGTTTTGGAAGGATCAGAGGGATCAAGGGGAATCTTCTTTGTCTTGGCGTCGCCTTCTCCCAACTTGGCTATCTTCTTTGCTGGGATCTCGCCTTCGCCTGCTGTCGATGTAGCCAGTCGGACCTCCTGTTGGCCGAGTAATCTCTCACGAGTTTGGGCCATGTCGCAGCTCTCCATGTCGCAGGTGAAGGCTTGCTTGATATCACTGCGCAAGGACATGACTCCATTGGGACCGGACATCTTCATCATGAGGTAGGTGTAGTACGGGACCACCATAAACTTGTCAAGCACAGGTCTTCCAATGATTGCATGATAAGTTGCTTCAAAGTCGGCAACTTCAAAGCTGACGTTCTCTGTCCGGAAGTTTTCCTGAGTGCCGAAGGTGATCGGAAGGGTGATTTGCCCGAGTGGCGTAGATGACAGTCCTGGGATGACTCTGTGGAAAGGGGCTGAACTCGGCTTCAATTCTGATCTCAGGATTTACATCTCATCCAAAGTCTTGGTGAAGAGGATGTTGAGGGTGCTACCGCCATCGTTGAGGACACGCTTGAGCTTGACGTTGCAAACACTGGGTCTAGTACCAGGGGGTATCACCCCGGGTGAACCACTCGGTCAGGGTGATCCGAGCAGTTGAACGTGATGGCCACCTCCGACCATCGTAAGTAACGTGGGACTTCCGGTTGTACTACGTTGATTTCTCTGTCGGTCAACTTCTGCTTCCTCTTTGACTCATACGCTAGCGGTCCTCCAAAAATGTGGTTTAACTCGGCCCTGTGATCTTGGAAAGGCTCTGAGCCACCAGCTGGGTCGTCCCTCTTGGTTCCTAAAGTGCCGGCTCCATCTGACGGCTTCTGGTGTAGTTGAGTTGCATATTGCTCGGTGAACTGTTTGTAGATGAAACAATCTTTGGCCACGTGCTTGTGATTCGGGTGATGAGTGCATTGGGCGTTCATGATCTTGTCGTAGGCGACGACTTGGGGACGCTGTTGTTGGTAGTTGGATGTTGCGGCGACCAGATCCTCGGGCTTACGCTTGCGATCTTTTTGGCCGTTATTGCCATTGTCGTTGTCCTTCTTGGGGTTCCAGCCACTCCCGGATTGCTTGCCATGCTTGTCCTGTAGTGAGGATTTGATTGCATCATCCGATTTGGTGTAGGAGTTGGCTATCTCGAACATCTTCTTGATCGTCTTCGGAGGCTTACGCCCGAATTTGCTGATCAGCGGCTCATCGCGAACACCTTTCTGGAACGCGGCTATGATGACGTCGTCGGTGATGTCGGGGATCTTGTTTCGCTTCTTCGAAAAACGCCGAATGTAGTCTTTCAATGACTCGTCGCGTTTCTGAATCACGTTGTAGAGATCGAAGTGGGTCCCGGGCCTTTCGAAAGTGCCCTGGAAATTGGCGATGAAGTGGTCCCGAAGCTCGCTCCATGAATCAATCGAACCTCTTGGTAAGCTTGTAAGCCAGTTCCTGGCTGAGTCGGCGAGAGCGACGGGCAAGTAGTTTGCCATGGCTTTGCTGTCTCCTCCTGCTGCGCGGGTGGTGAGGGTGTATACGGTTAACCATGACTCGGCGTCGGTTTTGCCGACATACTTGTCGATCCCTGTGGGCTTGAATCCACTCGGCCAATCCACTCGACGCAGGTCTCGAGTGAACGCGGGTACTCCGTCGTCATAGTTGCTGGGTAAACTCCTTCGGTCTTCATAATAGGGCCTGTTGCACTCACGATGACGCCGGTCAAGTACCTCCCTCAAGTCACTCGGCGGAGGCCTTTGAGAGCTGCTCTGGTAGTTGGAGTTATTACCAAAACGAACCCGATCGTGGATGGGTGGCTGGCCATGACCTCTCTCACGAGAGTCGGCCGATTGATCTTGATGCTTCCATGCCGCGTAATGACGAGGGTCTTTGGACTTGGTGGGTGTCTTGCTGAGCTCGGGTCTCCGGTAGTCTTTAGATCGCATCGGTGGTAGGCGGCTGCCCTCGGGTGTCTTGGCGGTGGACTCAGTAGCTTTCCGTGCAGAGCCCGTGGGAACACCAACCGCTGTCGTTGCGACGATAGTCTTGACTTTGTCTAGAATTGGAGTTAAGGCGGGGGTGCCACTTCGATGACGGTGTCGATGAGGGTGAGAGCGGTGACCGTGTTCTGTTGAGGCGTGAGGAAGATGTTGGCGTTGTCGACTCGGGTCTAGAGTATGGTCTCGCGAGTGGAGCGTCCAGCTGCCCTCAGGTCTTGTTTTCTCTCATCAGCTTCTTCTTTTCGCTTGAGCTCCCCCTCCTTGCGCTTGTTTTCCTCCTCCATACGCTTGCGCTCCTCTTCGTACTTGGCTCGTTCCTCTTCTGCAACCCTATGGGCCATGGCGGAGTCCGTCTCCGCTACTTCGGCCATGAGGACATTGAAGAACATCGGAGCGTAGTTGTTGTCGAAGTCGGAGTCGTTGACTTCCTCCGTGGAGATGTCGTAGAGGTCGTCGAAGTCAGAAGAGCTGAGGTAGTCAGTGATCTCGGTAGATGAGCACGATCCGAGTGGCTGAATCATGACGGCGATCTCCCTGGAGCTTGGACCGCAGCACGACGATGATGAAGAAGATTCCCCGAGCAGATCGATTCCAATTCTGAAGACATAAGATTGGTAACTCGAACGGCGCTGAGTGGTTTTCCCCTCCCGACTGGTTCGAATCCGAGTCAAGGAGGGAAATCTTGCCGAAATTGTCGGTGATGAAGTCAAGGCTGCCAAAGCGGAATGCCTGCCCAGAAGGGAAGGCAAAGTCGTTGATGCCTGATGAAGATCCCATCGCGCTAGTCGGCGAGATGAAGAAGAAAACTTGACGCAGTCCCCTACCTGGTGCGCCAACTGTCAAAACATGGTTTTGGCAATAAGAAACTAGGGGTAGCAGTCAAGCACCAAACACGATGGGTTAGTAGACAAAAGGGTTTAGACAAGTTCAGGCATTCTATAAAGATGTAATACCCTACTCCTGTTTCGCGGATTAGATCCACCAGGTGGTTTATTGATCTCTTGATCTCTTTTTTCTCTGTTTTCGTGTATCCCTCAAGGGGCGTTCTATCCTCCTTATATAGGCTTAGAGGATAGGCTCACAAATCGGAGACCTAATAACATACTGTATAGGACTCCATAATATTTCCAACTCAGGACTATAAGCCGTTCCTTAATACACAAGGTAACGTAATATTCAAGTCCTAAGCCGATTACATAATCATGAATCATAACCTATCCCCTATAGAGAGTCGGATAAGCTAGCCGTGTGGGTATATGGTACCCATAATCTCCACACATGTGGTCGAGGACGATCTACACGCCCTTAGGCAAAAGCCCGGTTGTCACGCCCAGAAATTCGCTAACCCAAATTCCAAGCAGGATGTGTATTAAATCCCTGTCCAGGACCGGCCAGGTACACAAACGGCAAAGTTGACATACAGATCCACGTCTTACAAACACCATAGAAATCTCTTACAAAAATGCAGCGGAAAGGGAAAATCAATCTATTCTAGAAAACTTGACGCTCGCAGCGTGGCAACTCCATTCCACGGGCATCCTTGACGGCAACCACAAGCCTACTCCTCTGAGTAGCCTCCATCTGACATGTACTCCAACTCTAATGTGGGAGAAAATAAAGCAAGATTGAGTACTACCCACTGTACTCAACAAGTCATACCAGAAAGGGAGTAATGATGCAAGTAATAGCAAAGGAGGTTGAAGGGGTTTATTTGCATGAAATATGCATTTAAAGACAATAGTTGAATGCGGTAAAACAGTTGAGTGAATTAATCAAAATTGAACCATCACTGCCCAACGCTACACCACGTTGCGACAGGCCCAAACCACCACCTGAACTACACCAGTTTCATTAAGTCAGGTTATTAGAAGTGTAACTAATCACGGTGAATCTGGTTCATCGCCCATAACTGCGGACACGACTATTCGAATAGTTTTACTCTGATCAGAGGTGTACAACTGTACCCACAAGACACAGCCCCATGGCACATTACCGTGCGCCAGCATACCATGACGGTACACCGGAAAGGAACTGCGACAAGACCCTTCGCACAACCCTTCCTAACCAAGCACACCACACCACAGGTTTCGCCCCCACCTTTAAACCAAGACAGGGAACCCCCTCTCGTGCCTAGGTGAATCCGGCAGCTGATCAACGAGTAAACCCCCGCCGACCCAACTCCATCACGCCCAACCCTTGCCTGGATGCGTCGACTAGGAAAAGCCATACTACAAGCTCAGCCATTACCCATGCTGGCTTGTGGAAAGTACGGTAATTCTTCCAGGGTTTCCCACAAACCGATCCTTAATTGTTATGAGCACGACCATCAAAACCATGTGCTCACAACCCACCATTATTCAGTTTTAGTTGGACCAATTATTTAATCATTCACGATTAATCATCCTGAGCTAACCTTAAATAACCATCATTAAGTAATAGTGAGGCATTAGTTATTCCAATAGTGTGCTAATGTTTCTAAGCAAGACTAAGCATGTTCTAACCTAGTGACTGCTCAAATCATTTCCCAAGTTACCAAAGGAACGAGATAATTAGAACATAAGGCTGAGTACAATAGATAAATAAGCCCAAAAGGACACTATAAAACAATGCAATATTTAGAGAAAAATAAGACATTCACAATTTAGGTACAATATGTTCAAGTGAATAAGCATGACTTGCCTTGCTCCTGTGCTGGATTGGCCTTTGCAAAAACCTCGAAGTAAATCGAAGAGTCGGAATTACCGAAATCTAAATGAAAAACAAAGCACACAAGCAAATAGGCTATAAGTCTACTGAAATAGAGAACAAAACTATTTTAATTTGATTCTAGACATTTTTATGAATTTTTTGCAAATTGAACGGACTCAAACGGGGTCCGGATGAATTAGTTATGAATTTTAGAAGATTAACTGTGTTTTTACAATAAACAGAAAAGTCCTTATTCTATTATTGTGGGCTGACGTCACTGACGCTAGGGCTGATGTCAGCAGGGCAAGGGCTGACAACAATGGAAGGGTGGCGGCGCTGACAGGTTGGCCCTACCTGTCGGTGGCTTGGGGTCCCGGTCCACGGAGGACTCGATCCACCGGACGGTGAGCAGGCGGCGCACCACGTAGCATCGACGCGGTAGCCACGAGGTGGATAGCGTAGCGGCGCGACGCCACGCTGCGCACGCGTGGCGCCGATGCGGCGACCACGCGGCAGCCCCGCGGCGGTCGGTGCGGGAGGCAGCGGGCGGCGGCCAGATGTGGCGGGCGGGCGGGCGCGCGCGAGCGGCGGCCTAGCGAGCGGCGGCCGAGCGGGGTGGCACGCTAGCGGCACCCAGAGGAGTGAGAGAGAGCGGAGGCGAGTGCTCACCGGAGAGGCAGAAGACGATGGCGGCGGCGGCGGCGGTAGGGTGCACGGGAGGCAGCGGCGCTAGGGGAAAAAGAGAGAGGGGAGCACGGGGAGGAAAATTTACAGGGGGCCGGGGGCTAGGGTTTGGCCGGCGGCTCCGGATTTCTCGCCGGAGTTCGGCGGGGAGAGAGGAGAGAGGGCCGGGATTCGGTTGCGAATCCCGGGCTCTACGGTGCGGGGGAGAGAGTGCGGAGTGGGGGAACGTGTGCGGGCGGCGCGGACGATGCGGGAAGGTGGGTAGCGGCGGTTGCGGAGGCGCGTGCGGTGCGAGAGATGCGGGTGGCGTGGGCGGCGTCGGCCGACTGCGGGGGAGACGGTCCGGGCGACGGCCCCACCTGTCGGCAGTCCGGGAGGGAGAGGGAGGCAAGGTGGACTTCGCGATGGCTCGGGCCGCGGCCTTGGGCCGTCCCGGGAGAGAGACGAGGGGGCGGTGGGGCAGTGCGGGCGGCCTTGGGCCGACCCGGGAAGGGGAGGAAAATGGGCCGGTGGCCTGAACAGAAAAGGAAAAGGAAAAAGAAAAGGATAACGAATTTCCCAGGGATTTAATTATTGCGGTGGAGGTTTTTTATTGATTATAATTAGTTCTAGGGCTCTGAAAATTGCACTAAAAATCCTGTTAATGTATTTTAACATGGGGAAGTCAAGAAAAATCCTACCATGTCATTTCCACTTGATTAAATATATTTTTAAATTAGAATTTTGCTCTAGGTTAAAAAGAAATTTTATTTTAAGCGATTTATTAAACGAATTTTAACCTGGAAAGCAAACTTCGGGGTGTGACACCGGTGAGCCACTCCGAGATTTTATTCAACGTTTAACCAAATGTCGGAACACAATCCCCGATATCACCGACGCATCCGTAATACAAGCCTTCAAGTCTAGAGTCCGAGATTGCTATACAATTTAAAAACTGGTGACAAGGTGGATCTCGTCTGTCATGAAGTTGTTCGATATCATTGATAAGTGCGCCCATGCAGACAAAGCCATCCGAAGGAATGACGGGAAAGGGAAAGCGGCGTAACAGAAGCAGTCGGCTAAAAAGGAGAACCCGGAACAGTGTCAAACCAGTCGCAAGAAAGGAGTAAACAGAAAGGCACAGTCGGAGGTTCTTGATGCAGAACAAGATAAAAATGCTCCCCAAAATTTTTCAGAAGGCTATGGCTCGGAAGATAGCCCAAGATAAGAGAAAGAGGGTTCGCTTGGTAGAGAAGGGCAATCATGACTGTCCATCCAAGGACAAACCAGATTTCCCTGACTACGACCAACACGTGGCCCACATCTTCAGTGGCTCAACCTCTTATTCATCGAAAAAGGAATACAAGAAGGTGAAAAACGAGGTGTGCTCCACAACGTGGAGGACGATGTCTAAAATGAAGTGGTCAAATCAAAGGATCGAGTTCTCCAACGCCAACCACCCAACTCTGACGACAGGCCCTAGGCGATATCCGATAGTAGTTGAACGTACTATCTAGAATGTTAAAGTTGCCTGAGTTCTTATTGACGATGGCAACTCCATCAACCTCCTTTTCGACAATACTCTTGATGCAATGGGGATTCTGAGAAGTGAGCGCATCCTTTTAGAACAGTCCTTCCATGGCATTACCCCAGAATCATCGTCAAGGCCCCTAGGAAAGATCACGTTGTCAGTAACCTTTGGCAGAGCTGATAACTTCTGGATAGAGCAGATCACGTTCAATGTGGCAGAGTTCGACACCGCCTACAACGCCATTCTTGAAAGAACAGCACTTGCCAAGTTCATGACAGCTTCGCATTACGCCTATCAGTTGATCAAGATACCAGGACCTAAAGTGATAATCACGATACCGGGGAATGCGAAGATGTTCGTGCAGTGTGACAAGAGGAGCCTCGATATGATCGAGCAAACTCCCACCATGCCCGCCCCAACTGAACCTCCTCGAAAAGTGATCAAACCAAATATGGCGCCCAAACTAGACGACACTATAAAGATAATTCCGTTGTCCAGTAGCACCCCTGAATAGATGGTTAAGATTGGGGCCGAGCTCGACAGCAAATAGGAACTCGAGCTCATCACCTTCCTCCGTGACAACGTAGACGTGTTCGCTTAGCAACTGTCCGACATGCCTGGGGTCCCCAGGGAGGTGATTGAGCAAAAATTGATGGTTTGGCCCAATGCAAAACCCAACAAGCAGAAATTGCGTCGCTTCGCTCCAGACCAAAAAGAGACTATATGAGAAAAACTTAACAGACTTCTGAAATCCGGTTCCATCAGAGAAGTCTTTCACCTAGAGTGGCTCGCAAATCCAGTCATGGTGCACAAAGCCAACGGCAAGAGGAGGATGTGCGTAGACTTTACCGATCTCAATAAGGCGTAACCCGGAAGACTAGTTTCGCCTTCCACGCATTGACCAACCGATAGATTCTACTGTTGGATCTGAATTATTGAGATTTCGCAACGCATACTCTGGGTACCATCAAAACAGCATGACCAAGGAACACAAGAGAAGATGGCCTTCAGCATGCCCTTTGGTGTATTCTGCTATGTCAAGATGTCGTTCGGCCTGATCAGCGCCAGGTCCACACTCTAGTGCAAGATTCAAGGGGCTTTTCCATCTCAACTCGGCAACAATGTTGAGGCGTACGTTGACGAGGTCGTAGTAAAAAGAAAGACGCGAGATTATCTAATTGATGGCCTACGGAAAACATTCAAAAATCTCCGATGACACCGGCTCAAGCTGAACCCAGAGAAGTGCATGTTCGGAGTACCATCGGGCAAACTGCTCGGCTTTTTTGTCTCCGGGTGAGGTATCGAAGAAAACTCGTGTCACGCCCGGAAATTTTTCCCAAATTTCCAGACCATTTTGTGTGTTAAGTCCCTGTCGAGGCATCAACCAGGGTACACAAAACGACAAATCAATAAACAGATCCAAACGTAAATAAAGCGATAAATACTTACAACAGAGGCACTTAGTCCTCACACCGAAAAGAAAACAGCAGCGGAAAGAAACGATCCTAGCGGGGCTTTAGCTCCACTCCACAGGCAAACTCAACTGGGGTCTGAGCCTTGATCCTCTAACTTCATCTTCAACTCAGAAGTACTAAACTTCTGAAAAGGGGGAAAAATAGCAAGATTGAGTACAACCACCGTACTCAACATGCCACACCAAATATGCAAACGTGCAAAGGGGAGACAAAGGGAGGCTTATGGCTATTTGCAGAAAAGTGGTTGCAAACCTTTACACTTTAAAACAGTAAAACAGTTGTTTAATTAAGACAATATTAACTCTCCACCGAACAACGCTACAACCACGTTGAACAGGCCCAACCATTCCACCTGAACTACACCAGTTCATTAAGTCAAATTAATTAAGCATGTGGGACTAATCACGGTGAATCTGGTCGATCGCCCATAACCGCGGGCACGGCTATTCGAATAGTTTTACTCTGATCAAAGGTGCGCAACTGTACCCACAAGACACGATTCCACACATGTTACCATGCCCCGAAGTATCACCACGATACTGCAAAGGGGGAAATCATGACAAGACCTTACGCATAACTCCTCCTAACCAAGCGCACCACACCGCAGGTTTCGCCCCCACCCCTCAAAAGGCAGTGGGCAGCCCCCCCTCGTGCCTTGGTGAATCCGGCAGCCGATCAACCGGTATATCCCCGGCCGAACCGACTCCATCACGCCCACCCTTTCCGGGGAGCGTCGGCTAGGAAAGAGCTATACTACGAGTCCAGCAGTTGCCCATTCTTGCTTGTGGTAAGCACTGTTATTCTTCCAGGGTCTCCCATGAACCGGTCCTTAATTGCCATGGGTGCGACCAGCAAAACCATGCACCCACAGCCCACCATTAGGTCATATTTTAGTTGAATAATTACGACCAATAAAACATGGTCGGGTGTCTCGAGCGAACTGCTCGTTAGAAGCTAATTGTAAACAGTGTAATTATCCCATTAAATGAGCTAGTGGTAATTAAGCATGGCTAAGCATATATAATTCTAGCAAAGTCAACATAAGTGACTCACGCTAGTCAGATTATCACCCAAGGATAACAAAGGACGGTTAACAAGTAAACATGGCACAAGCAGACGGATAGGTAAACCCTATTCCCATGTAATTAGCAAAACATGCACTTTATTTGCAAACGTAAAACATTTCATAACATAGGTACAACATGCTCAAGGGAAATGTGTGACTTGCCTTGCTTCTTCAAACAATCATCCGAGCTCTTTTCCTCGCGAACGCAAACTTCCGAAACGGCGGAATCTACACGCTGGCACGCAAAACGAGGAAAAGCTCTAATAAAAACCAAGTAAACAGTACATAAAAAGTAAACAAACATGTAGAGCTCAATTTTAGATTAATTTTGCAAGTTGAATGGCTCAATTTGGAGTTCGTATGAATTAGATATGAATTTTAGAAGTTTTGAGCCATTTAAATGAATTTCTGGAAACTAAATCGATTTATTGCGCAATTATTAATTAATTTTACAAAGGAAAGGACTACGCTGACATCGTCAAAGGGAATCGGCGCCGGAACGGCGGGTCCCACGTGTCAACGGGTCAAGGGGCGGCTGATCAAGGGTGGACCAAGTTCACGCACACATGGGTGCGGACGCACCACGTGGCACAGACGTGGCGACCACGGCGGACGAAAGGGAGAAGGTAGCGCCGACGTGGACGCCAATGTGGCGAAGCCGCGGGCGGCCACGTGGTCTGGGTGTGGATTGGAGTAAACAAAGGGGGCCCACATGTCGGCGACATAAAAGTTGGCGAACCGGGGAGGTAAAGGAGGTAAATTGGACTTGTAGGAGGAAGGGAAAAAAAAGACTGAGAGGGAGGTAAACTGGACTTGAGGAGGTGAACTGGACTTCCTCGGAAAAAGTTAAAAGGGCCGAGGGACATAAAGTAGACTTTTGTGTGGACAAAGGATAATAGGCCGACGGCCCAATAGAGGAGAAAGGGCTGGGAGGGACTTGAAGTGGACTTTTGCGAGGGAGATGGGCCATTTGGGCTGACGGCCCAACGGAGAAGGGGGAAGAGAGAGAGGAGGCGAGGAGGGAGCCAACAAGGAGTTCTCGCGAGAGAGATGGGCCAAACGGCCCAATAGCCGCTGGGCCGGCCCGGAAAAAAAAAAGGGTCGGCCCCTAGGCCGGGGCGGGCGGCTAGGGTTCGGCTAAAACCCTAGGACGACCCGGTGAGGGCACGGCGGTGGCGTGGTGCGGCGGCGGGCGGCCACCGGCGGCAGCCGACGACGCGGCGCGGGAGCGGCGGAGGCGCTGTGGCGGCGGCGGCGCGCGCCGGGGGGAAAAAAATGAAGAAACGGGGGAGAGAGGAGCTCTCCGGGCGGCAACGGCGACGGAGTCCGGCCAGAGGCGCGGTCGGGAAAACCGCGGCGTGGCCGCGGCCGGATGCGACGGTCGGCGCACGCGGGCGGCGACGGAGCGGCGGTGCGCGAGAGAGACGGCGGCACGGGCGGCGCGCGCGGCGGCGGCGGCCGGGAGGGAAGAAGGGGGCGGTGGCGGTACTCACCGGCGGTGGAAACGGCGGCGTCGGCGGCGGTGCTAGGGTTAGGGTTTGGGGGCGGCGGCGGCGGCGTGGAAAACGAGGAGGAGGCCTCGGGGGGAAAAATAAATAGGAGGGCCGATTAGGGTTGGCGGTGCGGCGAAAACTCCGCCGGGAAATGCGACGGAGCGGGCGCGGCGGCGGGCGGCGTGGCGGCTTGGGAGCGGCAGCCGAGCGACGCGGGTGCAGCGGCGGCTGTCGGGCGGCCTTGGGCCACGGCCTCGGGCCGGCCCGAGAGGAGGAGGGACGCAGAGGCGGGCGGCTTGGGCCGCCTTGGGCCGAGGAGGGAAGGGGCGCGGCGGCTCGGGTGGCTGGGCCGGAGAGGGGAGGAAGCCGCTTGGGCCGCGGGAGAGAGAGAGGAGTTTTGGGCCGCGCAAAACAAAAGGGACCTTTTTATTTGTTTTTCAATTAATTTAATTTAATTTGTTAAATGAACTTTGTGACTTTAAAATTATTTCTTTTGCACCAAAAATTCACGAAAAATTTTGGAGAGTACTTTAGGGCACGGGGAATATTACAAAAATATTTCCGGCCATGATTTTTAAAGGAAATTTTTGATTTCCTTGCTAAATTCAGTTGTTTAAATTGCTTTAAATTTTTATTAAATTTCTGGAAAATGTATTATTAGGTAATTTTTAATCCCGATCGAAAATCGGGGCGTGATAACTCGGACAAAATCAAGGCCATTGAGAACATCAAGTTGCCGACAAGGCTCAAAGAAGTTTGCAAACCTACAGGATGTATGACAGCTCTTAGTCGATTTGTGGCCAGGATGGGAGAACGAGATCTACCCTTCTTTAGTCTCCTAAAAAAGCAAAACAAGTTTGAGTCGACACCAAAAGCCGAGCAGGCATTCTGCGCACTCAATCAATACCTCGCCAATCCACCAGACCTCATCGCTCCATAACCACAGGAGGAACTCTTCCTCTACATCGCTGCAACACCTTACTCCGTAATCACCGTCATTGTTGTCGAGCGTGAGAAGGTACAACGTCTAGTCTACTATGTCGGTGAAGTGTTGCATGACGCCAAGAGCAACGACCCCCAAATCATGAAGCTGCTCTATGCTATGGTCATGACATCCTGAAAGTTGCACAACTATTTCCAGGCCCACAAGGTTACGGTCGTCTCTTCATACCCCCTTGGTGAAGTTATTCGCAACAAAGAAGTCGCAGAACACATTGCCAAATGGGTCGTCAAGCTCAACCAATTCAATGTCCACTTTATTCTACGAACAGCCAGCATGTCCCCGGTACTCGTAGACTTCATCGTCGACTGGACCGCCCCCAAGGACGGCAAAGTCGATCGAGCGAACAATGAGTGATGGACAGTGACCTTCGATGGGGCATTCAACAACCAAGGAGTAGGAGCTGAATTTATTCTAACTTCACCGTCCGGAGATCAGTTTTGACACACCCGGCAGTTAGACTTCTGGGCAACTCACAATATTGCCGAGTATGAAGAACTTCTCAAAGGTCTAAGAATTGTCGTTTCACTTGGGGTCAAGCGACTAGTTGTGAAAAAGGACTCAGAAATAGTCAAAAACCAAGTGCATAAGGAATACAAGAGCTCTAAACCCAATTTGTCCAAGTATCTCACTGAAGTTAGAAAGCTAGAACGCAACTTCAACGAGTTCGAGGTGCACGATGTCTATTGCAAAGATAACACTGATGCTGACAACCTCGCTTGCCGAGCATCCAGAAGAGAACCAATGGAGCTCGACACATTTTTTGAAATGCCAACCAATCCATCAGTCATGAGTTCGCCAAACGATGACATCGATAGCACCATCGACATTGGCTCAAGGTCTACTACTCAGAATAACAAGCTCGTCACAGACATCGAGAATATCACGGATTGGCGCACACTACTAATCGAATTCTCCAACCCCGACAAGCTGCCGGACGATGACACAAAAGTAGAGAAGCTTTCCTGACAAGCCAAGGCCTATTGTGTGATCGGGAACAAGCTATACAAGAAGGCTGCCAATGGAGTACAGCTAAAGTGTATTACGTCCAACGACAGCAAGGAGCTACTGTTCGACATCTATGAAGGAATCAAGGGATCATATATCGGAGACGAAACGCTGGTCGACCAGGCATTCTGACAAGACTTTTCCTAGCCATCGGCTCTCCAAGATGCCTCTGATCTGGTACAACGGTGTGAGGCTTGCCAGTTCCACAGCAAGCACAACAGGCTACTAGCCCAAGCTCTCCAGATCAACCTTTTGTCCTGCCCATTCTCATTTTGGGGGGCTTGACATTGTCGGACCTTTTCCAAGAGGACTAGTTGGCTACAAATTCTTCTTCGTGGCTATCGATAAATTCACTAAGTGGATAGAAGCGAAGCCAACAAGAGAAATCAGAGTCAAGCATGCAATCAAGTTCATTAAAGGGATATTTTGTCGATATGGGCATCCAAACCGGATATTGACAGACAACGGCTCCCAGTTCACGAGCATCGATTTCCCGGACTACTGCTCAGAATACGAGGTCAACATCTTTTTTGCGTCGGTATCTCATCCCCAGAGCAACAGGCAAGTCAAGTAGGCAAATAGGATCATGCTTCAGGGGATCAAAACACATGTATACGATAGGCTTATGGCCTACAATACACGATGGATTGAGGAGCTTCCTTTTGTTCTATGGGACGTCCGTACTACTCTGACTACACCAACCAAAGAGACCTCGTTCTTCCTTGTGTACGGATCTGAAGCTATGCTCCCTACCGAGCTATGCTATCGATCAACATGAGTTCGGGAGTACTCAAATGAGGACCAGGATGACAGGTGACAAAACGACGTCAACCTGCTAGAAGAACACTGAGAATGTGTTGTGATCCGAGCAGTCAGATACCAGCAAGCCTTACGTCGCTATCATGAGAAGCGCATTCGAGCACGTACATTTGACATCAGCGATTATGTCCTCCGATGAGTACAAAACCAGGCAAGGCGCAACAAGCTGTCACCTAGCTGGGAAGGACCATACACGGTGGTACAAGTGTTACGGCCAGGTGCGTACAAAATTGCCGAAGAAGAAGGCCACGAGTAATCCAATTTTTGGAATATCAATCAACTACAAAAATTGTATGTATAAGAGCAATGACTAATCTATAAGTTGATTTGTGTCAATTCATATATATATACATCATTTGCTTCATATATTACAGTATTTTCTCCAATGAACCCCTCTTGCTTCATAACGCCACAAATTGAAGTCGTTTCCAAGTCTCAGCACCTTGGCCGGGGAGGCCTAACATGATTGGGCTAGTCGGACACTAAGGGTCAAATGACCATGTCAGATTTGGTCATGTCAGAGTACCCATTGTAAGATATTAACTAGCCGTGTACTTGGGAATTGTTCCCAACTTCATGGTCGGGGCTAGGAATTCACTGCTTCAACAGGGTCAAGTAAGAAAATTCATGGCACTTTTTTGGAAATACCATCCTTTCCATAAAACTAGCTGGGGGCTAGTAAGGGTACCAAACTTAATAATGCCAACATCGGCCATATAAGAAGTACTATTTTACTGCTACGGATAAAACATGCTTTAATACTTTCCAAAATTTGATCAAACTTTACTGTCTACTAATGTCTTGTCTAGATTGCTTTACAGGGCAGTATGACAACTAAGCCTACTAGGCAAGGCATTGCCACTGCATCGAGGTGAAAACGTCCTTGGCAAGCTGAGCAAGGGATTGCGACAGTTGGATGATCTCGATGGATATTCCCTGAGAACGAGAAAATCCCTCTGGGGGTGTAACTCACGGATACAAGCAAGGATGTGTCTAGCTACGTACCGACTGGCCCGACGACACAGACTCCTCAAGCTGTTGTCGATCCTTTCGGCAATACCGGTGAGCCCTTCACATGTACCACACAGCCACCCTAGGTGGCCCGAGATCGACTTCTCGGGAGGAGGACAGACCACGTGCAGCTCTTGACACAATCGATGTAGGGCAAAGCAACTGTTCTCTAGTTGGGACGATATCCACATCTCCATGCTTTGCTCCTTCCTGGCATTGTCAGAGGCCTGCTCTAATTCTTGCTTTTCGTACATCGTTTTCTAGCATGCGGCTTGCTGTCCCGCCTCTTTGAGAGGGTCCTCAAGGACTGAAAAGGCTAACGACATCGTTAGCAAACCTAGATCTGAGAGCAAGAGCAATGAGGTACAATGTTGTAGGTTTCTTACTTCGGCATTGTTCACGAAGAAGGGCATTTTTTCTCCCTTATGAGGCCAGCGTGTCATCGGCGGTTACAGCAACCAGAGCACGTTCATCACCACTTGGGGTAGATGAAGCCTGGGGCGTCGAGAGCCTGACGATTAGGTCCAAGGAGCGTTTTCCTTGTTGGACATTTCTGTCCTCAACTCCAAAACATCTGTAGAACACAAGATGATGGGAAAGAACAAAAAGACCTTAAGAAGGATAAATCAGAAAGGAAGTCTTCTCGCACACCAAACCTAACACTTATCATTAAGGCTTAAAAAATAAAAATTAGGACATTACTCTTGAAAATAAGGGATCATGGAGGCCCTAAGGTCCTCCATCTCAGACATGATGTCTTCGCGACGCTCGTCGGCTCCTGCCTAGGTCATCATCTCCTCAATGTCGACCTTTGGGTGCATGAGCTTGAGGCAGGCGAGGACATGGCATGCTCTAGTCTTGAGCCCAGTCCGCGTGCGGTCAACCACCTACCGAGCGTGAGAACTCGTGGCCCCCTCAAGTGCTATGATAAGCGAGCCTAATGACCCCATCACCGTCGTCTCATCGGAGAACTCTAGTTGTTGGACATCTTTGCCAAGATTCTTGGCGACCATGTCCAGGCGACCGTAGTTCTCCTGGAGGGCATGCCGACGGGAGGCTAAGTCCTCCTTGGACTCAGCCGGCGAGTGCTCAAGTCCTTGCCGCTACCGCTTGAACCCAGCTACAGCCTCCCGTAACATTGCATTATCTGCATGCGCCTCCCTTAATTGAGTTTCCAACGCTGCAATCCGATTGTCAGCGGAGGAAGCAATTTTCGTGAGGCACCCGACTTCGGCAACGATGTCGCAGCCACTCGTCTCCAGCAACCGACAAGTATGTAGTAGCTTGTCGGTAGCTGAGGACGATCCCGAGACGACAACGGGGCCTTAGGACAAAGGGGGAGTGGGAGCAATGGTGGTGGTCGTCGCCGAAGATTTGGAGCTCACATCATCGTGGCCACCCATGCTTTGTTCTGAAGTTGTGGGGAATGGGCTGCAAATAGAAGGTCTGATGATTACAAGGGATAGAAGATAACAAACAAAATACCAACAAACTGAGGATGTTCTTACCCATTTTTTGCCACTTCAGTAGCAACACCATCTTCAAGGAGGTCGGCTTTGCACTGGATGTTGTCTGCAGAAAAAGATGGGTAAGGACGAGAATGGCTACCACAGTTGTAAGATGAATCTAGGATCAAGGCCTCACCTCGGAACCACTTGTGTGGACCAGTTTCCTTGCCCCAAAGGTTTTTGCCAAGGTAGGCCAGCGTTTCCTTTTTGACCCACTACCTCCGGGGGCAAGGTCCCAGACAGCTTGTTCAGAAAACGCGTACTCCTTCAAAGAAATAGACGCCTGGTGATCGACAAGCGGGACAACCACGTCCCGGGCCGCGCCGCGCAAACCCTAGCGCCGCCGCGCGCCATGGCCGGCTCGGTCGAGCCCGAGCCCGGCCGCTCGGCCGCCCGCGCGCCTCAGCCGCCCGATCTGGGCCGTCCGCGCTCGCCCGCGTGGCCGCCACGTCCCCCGCGCCGCCCCGCCGCGTGGCTGCCGCGTCGGCGCCACGTGTGCGCCACGTGGTGCGCAGCCGCCGCCGCCGCGGCTGACGTCAGCCCTAACCGTGACGTCAGCATGACGTCAGCCCTAAGGGTTTATTGCGCAATAAATAATTAAGGTTTTTTCTGTTATAGTAAAAACACAGATAACTTCAAAAATTCATAACTAATTCATCCGGACTCCGTTTTAGTCCGTTCAAGTCTCAGAAAATTCATAAAAATGTCTAGAATCCATTAAAAATAGTTTTGTTCTCTGTTTTAGTAGACTTATAGCATGTATTGTTGTTTCTTTGTTTGTCGCGTAGATTCCGGTAATTCCGACGCTTCCGTTTACTTCGAAGTCGTTGCCGAGGTCGACCCAGTGCAAGAGCAAGGCAAGTCATACTTATTCATTTGATCATATTGTACCTAAATTGTGAAACAGTCTTATTTTTCTCTAAATACTACATTGTTTTATAATGTCATCTATGGGATAGTTTACCTATTGTACTCAGCCTTATATTGCACTTACCTTATTCCTTTGATAGCTTGGGAAATAATTTGAGTAGTTGCTACAATAGAACTTGCTTAGCCTTGCTTAGAAACATTAGCTCACAATTGGGATATTTAAAGCTTCATTAATACTTAATGATGGTTATTTCATGTTGGCTCACGATGGTTAATCGTGGGTGATTTAATCATTGTTTCAACTAAATCTTGATTAATGGTGGGTTGTGAGCACATGGTTTTGATGGTCGTGCTCATGACAATTAAGGATCGGTTCGCGGGAAACCCTGGAAGAATTACCGTACTTTCCACAAGCCAGCGTGGGTAATGGCTGGATTTGGAGTATAGCTTTTTCCTAGCCGACGTTCCCCGGAAAGGGTGGGCGTGATGGAGTTGGTTCGGCCGGGGATATACCGGTTGACCGGCTGCCGGATTCACCAAGGCACGAGGGGGGGCTGCCCGCTGCCGGGAAAGGGAGCGGGGACGAAACCTGAGGTGTGGTGTGATTGGTTAGGAAGGGTTATGCGAAGGGTCCTGTCACAGCTCCTTTTCTGGTGTACCGTGGTGGTATGTCGGCGCACGGTAACGTGTTGTAGGACTGTGTCTTGTGGGTACAGTTGTACACCTCTGATCAGAGTAAAACTATTCGAATAGCCGTGCCCGCGGTTATGGGCGATCAACCAGATTCACCGTGATTAGTTGAACTTTCTAATAATTTGACTTAATGGAACTGGTGTAGTTCAGATGGTGGTTTGGGCCTGTCGCAACGTGGTGTAGCGTTGGATAGTGATGGTTTAATTATGATTAATTAATTCAACTGTTTTACTGTTTTCAACTATTGTTTTTAAATGCGTATTTTATGCAAAATAGCTTTTGCAGCTCTCCTTTGTTATTACTTGCATCATTATTTTCCTTTCCGGTATGACTTGTTGAGTACAGTGGGTAGTACTCAGTCTTGCTTTATTTTCCCCACACCAGAGTTGGAGTATGTTTCAGAGGAAGACTTTTCAGAGGAGTAGGCTTGTTGCTACCGTTGAGGAGTGCCTGTGGACTGGAGTCGCTTCGTTGCGAGTGTTTAGTTCTTTTAGAATAGTTTGTTTCCTTTTTCCGCTGCAGTTTTGTAAGAGATTTTTATTGTTTTGTAAGACGTGGATCTGTATGGCAACTTTGTCATTTGTGTACCCTGGCTGGTCCTGGAGAGGGATTTTAATACACAATTTTGCTTTGGAAATTCTGGTAATGAATTTCTGGGCGTGACAAGTTGGTATCAGAGCCGACCTTGACCGTAGGACAAGCCAACCGGAAACCCTAAGAGCCCTCTAAAACTTTTTCATGTGCATTTTCCCTTAAATTTTAAATTGTTTTGGGAAAAATTCGGGAACTGTGGTCTTTGGGATTTTTGAAAAAAAAATGTTTCTTGCATCAAAAATTTTCTTTTGTAACCTGTGTTCTTTAAAAAAATTGTTTTTAAATTGGTTTTGAACATGTGTTGAGTCCCGTTCCTTTGCCCTCTGTAGATGGTAGGTCATTCCCCGACGCACCGTGGTCAGAATATGGGTGGCTTCGTGGCAGAGCTTGCCCGTATGACTTTGGTTGTAGGGTACCTTGAAGCTCCGGAGTACACCACGATCGAGCCTCTCAGTGGTGAGTTCCCGTTCCGAGTCCGTTTGGAAGTACATGGCTTCGTGGGCACCAGTCTCCCCAATATGGTGGTCACCGCTTCAGGAGGATCTGACGAGCATGCCTGTCAAGAGGCGGCTTACCTGATGATGGCCAGGACGCGAGAACTGCACGACCACGCTCTACACCACTCAGCGTACCGTTATCACCCTCGTCGCGGTAGCTCTTCTAACAGCAGCACTTACCGGTCTGCAGCGGAGAAGAACGACACTACCTTCGGACGGATGATCACAGTGATGAAGGGTCTAGACAAGATGCACGCCGATCTTCACAAGGCATCCAAGGCTCTTAATGACCAGAAGTTGATCAAGATTGCCCACTTGGAGGATGAAGTCGCGTGACTCAAGGCCGATAATGCTAGGTTGCGAGGACACCCAGCATCAGGAGGACTCAGGATTCGCACCATGCCAAGGAAGAGGACCACCGCTCCTGTACGTATCCAGCTTGCGCCAAGGAATTCACCACCCGCTCCTACACCAGTTTCACCGCCAGCACCGGGGTTCGCCATCACCTTCGCCTCAACGTCTGCGTACTTGGGTCCAGCCAGTGGTAGCGGAGGTTGGTTGCACGCCACACCCAGTAGTAGCAACGGCAGTGGTTCAAGTTCAGAGCCAACAAGTGGAGACACTGCCATGGCGGATTCTGGAAACCGTTCTGAGCATTAGGCTCGTTACCCTTAGTTTTTTTTCGTTTTTGTTAGTTTGATTTCTTGTTAGATGCTGTGTGCTAGGTTTGTTGCTTGGGGTTAGTCGATGGTCGATACCATGTGCCTATGGTATGGCTATCTTATTAAGGATTTTTGCGTGCTGTTTTGGAAGTGTTTTAAGTTAGATCAGAACAATTACAGTTAAATTAATAATATATTAAAGCTTAGTTCTAAGCAATCTGTTTTCTTTCTTGTCCATTTCTTTCTGCTGGTTCTTCTCCTTCAGATGGTCAACACCAGGACAAGTGGTAACAACAACGGACAAGAGGGATCCCAGGCTAATAGAACAAACACCAACGCTCCTCCTCCACCACTGGATAACCCCACTCTTGCTCAAGTGCTAGCTAGCCAGACCCAGATGATGGCAGCAATCATGCAGCAAATGCAGCAGCAGCATCAACAAATGCAACAGCAGATGTTGCAACAGATGCAACAACAAGCCCAACAGCAGCAGCAGTAGGCCCAATAGAATCAACCACCACCCCAATCCAAGTTGCCAGAGTTTCTTCGTGTCAGACCGCCAGTTTTCTCGAGTACTACCAATCCCATGGAAGCGAATGATTGGCTTCATGTTATTGAGAAGAAGCTTAATCTACTCCAGTGCAATGATCAAGAGAAGGTCGCTTTCGCTACCCATCAATTGCAAGGTCCCGCTTCGGCTTGGTGGGATAACTATCTGGTTACCCGTCCACCCGAAACGGAGGTCACTTGGGCGGAGTTCTGCCGTAGTTTCAGGAAAGCCCAAATCCCTGACGGCATAGTAGCCTAGAAGAAGAGGGAGTTTAGAGCACTCCACCAAGGTAATAGAACAGTGACGGAGTACCTCCATGAGTTCAACCGTCTCGCACGTTACGCTCCGGAGGATGTGCGCACTGATGCGGAAAGGCAGGAAAAGTTTCTTTCCGGCCTGGATGATGAATTGGCAAACCAGCTAATCTCAGGGGATTATGCTGATTTCGAGAAGTTGGTTGATAAGGCGATCCGTCAAGAGGATCAACGCAATAGGATGGATCGAAAGAGGAAGGCAGTCCAGTTCAGGGCGCAGCAGGGAAGTCAATAGAAGCCCCGGTTCACCGCCGGACAGCAGGGTGGACCTTCTACAATGATTGTTCGTCAACATCGACCCTACCAGCCCGGTAACTTCAACAACAACAACGGGGGACAGCCCAACCGCAACCCGGTTCCGCGCCCGCCAATGGCCGCAGCTCAGCCAACTCCAACAACTCAACCCAGGAAGGAGTCCGGCGGAAAATCATTTGTCTGCTTCAACTGCAACGAGCCCGGACACTTCGCCGACAAGTGCCCGAAGCCAAGACGTGCAGGACCCAAGTTTGTTCATGCCCGTGTCAACCATGCGTCAGCAGAGGAGGCACAGGCTACACCAGAAGTGGTACTGGGTATGTTTCCTGTCAATTCAGTTCCAGCCATCACTCTTTTTGATTCTGGTGCTACACATTCCTTTTTATCAAAGCGTTTTGCTGGGACATATGGGTTGTCTGTAGTGAAACTTAGAACGCCTATGTGGGTTCACACTCCTGGGAATGAGATGACCACAGCCCACTATTGCCCCTCTGTGGAAATAGAAATCCAGGGTTCTAAATTTCTAGCCAATCTTATCCTTCTAGAATCCAAGGACCTAGATGTCATTCTTGGGATGGATTGGTTAACAAGGCACAAGGGAGTTATCGATTGCGCTAGTCGCACTATCACTCTGGTTAATGAGAAAGGAGAAGTCGTGACGTTCCAGTCGCCGACACCCCAAAAGCAGAGTGTGTGCTTGAATCAAGTCGATGGGATGAAACAGATCGCAGAAGAAGGGAAAGATATTAAGAAGTTGGAGGATATTCCTATTGTTAGAGAGTACCCTGAAGTCTTTCCGGATGACATAACCACAATGCCACCAAAGAGAGAAATTGAATTTCGGATTGATTTAGTACCGGGAACTGCCCCGATACACAAGAGACCCTATAGGATGGGAGCCAATGAACTGGCGGAAGTCAAGAAGCAAGTTGATGAGCAGTTGCAGAAAGGATATATTCGCCCGAGTACGTCACCTTGGAGTGCTCCGGTGATCTTTGTGGAGAAGAAAGATAAGACCAAGAGGATGTGCGTCGACTATCGCGCCCTCAATGAGGTGACCGTCAAGAACAAATACCCGTTACCTCGGATTGATGATTTGTTTGATCAGCTAAAGGGAGCAACATGGTTCTCCAAGATAGACCTGCGATCAGGCTACCACCAATTGAGGATTAGAGAGGAGGACATTCCGAAGACAGCATTCACTACTCGGTATGGGTTGTTTGAGTGCACAGTCATGTCTTTTGGACTTACCAATGCACCGGCCTTTTTCATGAACTTGATGAATAAGGTGTTCATGGAATTTCTGGATAAGTTCGTCGTGGTTTTTATCGATGATATACTTGTTTACTCTAAGTCCAAGGAGGAGCATGAACAACATCTTCGCCTGGTACTTGAGAAATTAAAGGAACACCAATTGTATGCCAAGTTTAGCAAGTGTGACTTTTGGCTCAAGGAAGTACAGTTCCTAGGCCACATCATCACCGCTCAAGGAGTGGCAGTAGACCCGTCGAATGTGGAATCGGTTATGAAGTGGACCCCACCGAAGACAGTCACGCAAATCCGAAGTTTTCTTGGACTTGCGGGTTATTACCGTCGGTTCATTGAGAATTTCTCCAAGATTGCCAAGCCAATGACACAATTGCTGAAAAAGGATGAGAAGTTCAAGTGGTCAGCAGAATGCGACAGAAGTTTTGAGGAACTTAAGGAGAAGTTGGTAACGGCACCAGTCTTAATTCTGCCAGACCAGACTAAAGATTTTCAGGTTTATTGCGATGCGTCTCGCCAAGGGCTAGGATGTGTATTGATGCAAGAAGGCAGAGTGGTTGCATACGCTTCGCGGCAACTGCGCCCACATGAGAATAATTACCCCACTCATGATTTGGAATTAGCAGCAGTGGTACATGCCCTAAAAATCTGGAGGCATTACCTTATTGGAAACCGTTGTGAGGTGTATACGGATCACAAGAGTTTGAAGTATATCTTCACCCAACCGGACTTAAACCTCCGCCAGCGAAGATGGTTGGAATTGATTAAAGACTATGATCTGGGAATTCACTACCATCCCGGTAAAGCTAATGTCGTGGCAGATGCTTTAAGCCGGAAGAGCTACTGTAACTCCACCAGTATGGAAGAGATGAGCAGCCAGTTGCAGCGAGACTTCGAACGGCTGAACCTCGGTATTGTTGAACATGGGTTCGCATCCGCTTTAGAAGCGCGACCAACGCTCGTGGAGCCAGGTCCGAGCAGCTCAAGCTAAAGATCCAGAGATAGCAGAGCTCAAGAAAAACATGAGGGTTGGAAAGGCCCGAGATTTTTCCGAAGATGAGCATGGCACGATATGGATGGGAGAAAGACTGTGCATCCCAGAAGACAAAGAGTTAAAGGAGTTAATACTCACGGAAGCCCATCAAACTCAGTATTCAATTCATCCTGGCAGTACCAAGATGTACCAAGACCTTAAAGAGAAGTTCTGGTGGGTTAGCATGAGAAGAGAAATAGCTGAATTCGTCGCACTCTGTGACGTGTGCCAGCGAGTCAAGGCAGAGCATCAAAGGCCTGCAGGACTGTTACAGCCTCTCCAAATTCCGGAATGGAAATGGGAAGAAATTGGAATGGATTTCATCACAGGTTTGCCAAGAACGTCGTCTGGACATGATTCTATCTGGGTCATCGTGGATCGACTCACGAAGGTGGCTCATTTCATTCCTGTGCATACTACCTACTCTGGAAAGAAGCTAGCAGAACTCTACCTCGCAAGAATCATGTGTTTACACGGAGTGCCTAAGAAGATCGTATCGGATCGAGGAAGCCAGTTCACCTCAAAGTTCTGGCAGAAATTACAAGAAGAATTGGGAACCCGTTTGAACTTTAGCACGGCTTACCATCCGCAAACCGATGGCCAGACTGAGCGAGTGAACCAGATACTTGAGGATATGCTCAGAGCCTGTGCGCTCGATTTTGGAGGAGCATGGGATAAGAGTTTGCCATATGCCGAGTTCTCCTACAACAACAGTTATCAAGCCAGCTTGCAGATGGCACCATTTGAGGCGTTGTATGGCAGAAAGTGCCGTACCCCGCTCTTTTGGGATCAGACCGGAGAACGACAACTATTTGGGACTGAAGTCTTGAGCGATGCGGAAGAAAAGGTCAGAACAGTCAGAGAAAGGTTGAGAATTGCGCAGTCTCGGCAGAAAAGCTATGCCGACAATCGTCGGAGGGAGTTAACTTTCGAAACAGGGGACTACGTGTACCTTCGTGTCACACCGCTTCGAGGAGTACACCGCTTTCAAACTAAAGGCAAATTGGCACCACGCTTTGTGGGACCATACAAGATCCGCGAGCGTCGAGGAGAAGTTGCTTACCAGCTTGAGCTTCCACCCAACATGGCGGGTATTCACGATGTGTTTCACGTCTCGCAATTGAAGAAATGCTTGAGAGTACCGGAAGAACAGGCCAGTCCCGATCAAATTGAGATTCAAGAGGACTTGACTTATGTGGAGAAGCCGATTCGTATTCTCGAAACCAACGAGAGGAGGACCAGAAACAAGGTTACCAGGTTCTGCAGAGTTCAGTGGAGCCATCATTCCGAGGAAGAAGCTACATGGGAAAGAGAGGATGAATTGAAGGCTGCCCATCCGCACCTCTTCGCCAGCACCTCCGAATCTCGGGGTCGAGATTCCGTTTAAGGGGGGTAGGTTTGTCACACCCTGAAGTTCTCCCAAATCGTAAAAATCAAATTTAATAATTTATCTGAGAAATTGTTTAATTAAATCTGGAGAAAAACCCAATTAAATAATGCATTAAAGAAGTGAAAATGGCAAGGTGGAATTTTTCTTGAGTTCCCCATGTCAAAATACATTAACAGGATTTTTAGTGGAATTTTCAGAGCCCTAAAAATAATTTTAACCAATTAAAAACCCTCAAGCGCAATAAATAAATCCCTGGGAAAATTCTTCTTCTTTTTCTCTTCCTTTTTCCTTTTTGGGCCGGCGGCCCATCCCTGTTTCCTCCCGGGCCGGCCCAAGCCGCCCGCTCGGCCGCCGCTCGCCCTCCCCCTCCTCGGCCCAAGGCGGCCCAAGGCCGTCGCCGCCTCCCCGCGCCCCTCCTCCTTCCCGGGCCGGCCCGAGGCCGCGGCCCGAGCCGCCCGGAAGTCCGCCGCGCCTCCCCCGCGCCGCTCGCCCGCTGACGCGTGGGCCGCGCCCGAGTCGTCTCCGACTCGGCCGGCGCCGCCACCTGCCCGCGCCGCCGTGTTTCGCGGGGATTCCGCAACCGCCTGCCGCCCGTGCCCTAGCCCCTCCCTATTTATTTCCCCGCGCAGTGACCCCTCTCCCGTTTCCCGAGCACCGCCGCCTCTCCCCAAAACCCTAAAGCTGCGCCGCCGCCGTCTTCCGCCGTCGGTAAGCACCGCCGCCGCCGGTGCGCGCGCCGCTCCGCCGCCCGGTTGCCGCCCCGCATGGCTGTCGCGCCACTTCGCCGCCGCCCACTTCGCCGCCACTCCGCCGTCTCCCGGCGCCATCCGCGCTCACCCGCGTCCGCCCGCGTGGCCGCCGCGTCCCCCGCGCCGCCCCGCCGCGTGGCTGCCGCGTCGGCGCCACGTGTGCGCCACGTGGTGCGCAGCCGCCGCCGCCGCGGCAGACGTCAGCCCTAGCCGCTGATGTCAGCATGACGTCAGCCCTAAGGGTTTATTGCGCAATAAATAATTAAGGTTTTTTCTGTTATAGTAAAAACACAGATAACTTCAAAAATTCATAACTAATTCATCCAGACTCCGTTTTAGTCCGTTCAAGTCTCAGAAAATTCATAAAAATGTCTAGAATCCATTAAAAATAGTTTTGTTCTCTGTTTTAGTAGACTTATAGCATGTATTGTTGTTTTCTTTGTTTGTCGCGTAGATTCCGGTAATTCCGACGCTTCCGTTTACTTCGAAGATGTTGCCGAGGTCGACCCAGTGCAAGAGCAAGGCAAGTCATACTTATTCATTTGATCATGTTGTACCTAAATTGTGAAACAGTCTTATTTTTCTCTAAATACTACATTGTTTTATAATGTCATCTATGGGATAGTTTACCTATTGTAATCAGCCTTATATTGCAATTACCTTATTCCTTTGATAGCTTGGTAAATAATTTGAGTAGTTGCTACAATAGAACTTGCTTAGCCTTGCTTAGAAACATTAGCTCACAATTGGGATATTTAAAGCTTCATTAATACTTAATGATGGTTATTTCATGTTGGCTCACGATGGTTAATCGTGGGTGATTTAATCATTGTTTCAACTAAAATCTTGATTAATGGTGGGTTGTGAGCACATGGTTTTGATGGTCGTGCTCATGACAATTAAGGACCGGTTCGCGGGAAACCCTAGAAGAATTACCGTACTTTCCACAAGCCAGCGTTGGTAATGGCTGGATTTGGAGTATAGCTTTTTCCTAGCCGACGTTCCCCGGAAAGGGTGGGCGTGATGGAGTTGGTTCGGCCGGGGATATACCAGTTGACCGGCTGCCGGATTCACCAAGGCACGAGGGGGGGCTGCCCGCTGCCGGGAAAGGGAGCGGGGGCGAAACCTGAGGTGTGGTGCGATTGGTTAGGAAGGGTTATGCGAAGGGTCCTGTCACAGCTCCTTTTTCGGTGTACCGTAGTCGTATGTCGGCACGCGGTAACGTGTTGTAGGACTGTGTCTTGTGGGTACAGTTGTACACCTCTGATTAGAGTAAAACTATTCGAATAGCCGTGCCCGCGGTTATGGGTGATCAACCAGATTCACCGTGATTAGTTGAACTTTCTAATAATTTGACTTAATGGAACTGGTGTAGTTCAGATGGTGGTTTGGGCCTGTCGCAACGTAGTGTAGCGTTTGACAGTGTTGGTTTAATTATGATTAATTAATTCAACTGTTTTACTGTTTTCAACTATTGTTTTTAAATGCGTATTTTATGCAAAATAGCTTTTGCAGCTCTCCTTTATTATTACTTGCATCATTATTTTCCTTTCCGGTATGACTTGTTGAGTACAGTGGGTAGTACTCAGTCTTGCTTTATTTTCCCCACACCAGAGTTGGAGTATGTTTCAGAGGAAGACTTTTCAGAGGAGTAGGCTTGTTGCTACCGTTGAGGAGTGCCTGTGGAGTGGAGTCGCTTCGTTGCGAGTGTTTAGTTCTTTTAGAATAGTTTGTTTCCTTTTTCCGCTGCAGTTTTGTAAGAGATTTTTATTGTTTTGTAAGACGTGGATCTGTATGGCAACTTTGTCATTTGTGTACCCTGGCTGGTCCTGGACAGGGATTTTACTACATAATTTTGCTTTGGAAATTCTGGTAGTGAATTTCTAGGCGTGACAAAACCCCTATCCCATGTCTGCTTGATTGATTCTCGCATATACCCTGGTTCCAACGATACCCATACTCTAGAAATACCATGGTCGGTGTATAGCCTATCGACAGTATCCGTGCGCTTCCGGAATTATCTTTGTGCGTAACAAATACCAACATTGGCCAAATTATTTGGATTGAAGTTGGGGGCTATTGTCAGTGTTACTGATAAGTCATACCTCGTATACATGGGTTAATAAAATACATCAATACCATATACCTGATAGTATATGAGAACGTATCATTTATTGAAGGAAATACGACATATGAAGAAGGAAATTATCTTCCTAAAATAGAAGGTATCAGAGTCCTAGTCAAAGAAGATAAGGTCTCCTTAACCCTGTATCCTACTCTATCCCTATGAGTTCTACTTAGAGAGGAAGATGATCTCTGCTATAAATACAAGGCCCCTTCGTCTAGGGAGATGCATTGAGTTATAAGCCGTAGCCAAAGCCATACACATGAGCAATCCAAAAAAAGCCAGTGCCATTGTCGAAACTTGGTTTTGGTAATAAGAAATTGGGGGTAGCAGTCAAGCGCCAAACACGATGGGTTAGTGTGCAAAGAGATTTAGACAGGTTCAGGCCCTCTCAATGAGAGGTAATACCCTACTCCTGTTTCGGGGATTCGATCCGCCGAGTGGTTTATTGATCTCGTGATCTCTTTCAATCTGTATTCTTGTGAGTTTGTGTATTTCCGCTCTCTCCCTCAAGAGACACCCTACCCTCCTTATATAGTCTTGGAGGACAGGCTTACAAGTCGGAGACCTAGTTACATACGACATCGGACTCCTCAATATTACCAACTTTAGACTATAAGCTGTTACCTTATTATATTGGTAACGTAATACTCAAGTCTTAAGCCGGTTTACATAATCATGAGTCATAACCTATCCCTTATAGCTAGTCGGATAAGTCAGCCGTGAGGGTATCCGGTACCCATAATCTCCACAATAACCCTTGAGACCTTCACAGTCGATGAGATAATTTTGCCTCGAACTAGAACAATACATAGCCGAGTGCCTCCTTAGCCGAGTGCTCCCATTGCCGAGTGCTTCCGTCATCTCTACCTGAGTCTCCCGAGTGCTTTATCATCCAATAAGAAGGCTGTGAACGGCAGAAAATATCTTAAAAATTTCTTAAGAATAAATATTTAGGTACATCAACTGACACACCTAATTATGTGTAGCCCCCGACTATGTGTTTAGTTAAACAAACTAAGCATATAGTCAAGAACTATAATAATCATACTCATCCAAGTGAAATAAATGCCTAGCTTAAGCCAAAAGCAGTCATAAAAAATCATATAACACATAACCTTATAGTCAAGGCATAGTGTATAATGAATCCGAGTACTGGCAAGCTCATGCTTATCCGAGTCGTTATGCCCGAGTCCTCTCGGAGCACATAACTCAGCTAACCTCAGGAATAGAAAATCCGAGTTAATAAACTCATAACAAATTCATTAGTCATCTGAAGAATACGACCAAGATATTAAAAAGCTTAAGCCATAATACTGGTCTTAATAAAAAGAGCACACCAAAGTGGAAAAATAGCATTGATATAATGGAAAATCAAATGCTTTGTAAAAACCAAACAGTTACTGCAACGTATAAAAAAGGTATCAAGACAGTTATGAAAAACTTTACTGTTTGTCACCTTCCAAATTGCATCGTACCAACCTTCAACAAGTTGTGTAACTACTGTATGAAAGGATTTTGAAGGTATTAGGCAATGAGACAAGTGCATATTGCCAAGGCAAATCTGCTTAAGTCCCTAGAGAAACGTATCAAGCCACACCAATTCTCATGGGTCTCGGCCCAAACACGAGAAAACCTACCGATACCCAAAAATCTCTGAAGCGCTGTCGTCTTCCGCGCCGCTTCATCTTCCAAAAATTTCCCTATTCGCGCTCCTGTTCACAAGTTCTTCCGAGGAAACCTAGAACTCACGCGCATCCAAATCCATCCATCCAAAAGCTCAAGCTCCATCAAGATTCATCGCGCGCAACCAGCTCCCAGCATTTCCTCCAAGAATCTTCACTCCTAGATCCAGATTCACTTTCCCTAATTCGCATCCATGGCGGAGGAGAGAAAAATCCCCTTCGACCAATGGGCAACCTCCGACGTGAAGGAATCGACGCTGCGGGAGATGGTGAAGGACGGAGTTCTTCCAGCCAAGGGGATCATCGGCTGGCGCCCGGCGTACGGTGAGGAATTTCCCACTCCAAACACCGGTGAGATCGTACTTTTCACCCACTTTTTCTAATACGGGTTCGGTCTTCCCACTTCTGAATTCTTTGGTAGTATCCTCGAGTACAACGGTCTTCAGCTTTATCATCTGAACCCAAATTCCATTCTGCACATCGCTATATTCATCCACGTGTGCGAAGCGTTCTTGGGCATCCTTCCACACTTGAATCTCTTCCGCCGTATGTTTTCCCTTAAGGCACACCCAACCAAAGACAATCCCTGTGTTGTTGGTGGCGCCGGCTTTCAACTTCGCGGGTCTCTCCGCAAAGATTACTTCCCTCTTCCCTTGAAATCTTCGAATAAAGGCTGGCATGCAAATTGGTTCTACATCTCCAACCCAACCCCTAGCTTGCCCGATTTCGTCGGTCTCCCTTCAATCCAATGGGCCAACTGGAACTCCATGCCAGAAAACCAAGACTGGATAGAAGCGAACAAACTTCTGGCTAAAATTCTCGAGCTGAAGAATAAAGGCCTCCAAGGAGAGCAAATCACCCGGCACTTTATCAAGTGCCGACTAGCACCCATTAAAGAATGATCTAAGCCAGCATTCGAGTACGAAGGCCAAAGTGATCCCAATCGGGAGGACCGCGAATCTCTGAACTTCCAGGTTTTGTGCGCTCGCATGTACAAAATCTTTTCTTCTGGAATTGCAGTGGAGTACAACAATAAGTTGCCAGTTGCTCCCTTCAGTCTTCTTCGACCTCCTCCTCTGGTAAGTAGACTATGCAACTCGTATCATTCTTCAATCTATTTATGTTCTTCAATGTATCTCAAGAATACTGCTTGTAGGCAAATGCTTTGATTATTTCTCGGCCGTATAAGGTTTATCATGAAGATATGCCAACCGAGCCAGCTATCAAAAAGCCAACTGGCGGCCCAAAAATCAAACCTCCAAGTAAAGGTAAAAGAGCTGTTGCTGCTGCCGAAAAGACTAGCAAGCGTGCCAGCAAATAGAGGAAACTGGTCATAGATGACTCGGAGGAAGAAACTGAAGAAATTCAGACTCCAAAAACTAACGTAAGCTCTCCGAGGCCATCCACATGATCTGCTCCGAAGATTAGTAAGTCTAACAAGTACCTCTTGCTCAATCGAATTTATCTCCTCGTTGAAAATATGCTTGTCCCCTTCCTAATCATCTTCATCTTCTCCTGCAGGAAGCCTAAAGATATAGATCCCACCGGGCAGACAAAGAGGACAAATCCATCTGCAACACCAGAAAAATCGAAGTCTGCTAAAGAAGGGTATCAAGACCCTCTCCCAAGTGAGGATATCACAGAGCAAGAGCCCCCGATTGCCAGTCAGGATATCCCAACTGAAAACCAGCCGGACAAAGACAATCAGGGCCCATGTAATCAAGAAGCACCGGTTGAAGACCCAACTCCAAGGACAAGTAACTTTCGATAATGCTCAAACTCTTGTTCCGGACACATACTTTTGACTTCCATCTTCATTCATTATCCTTAGAGCAAACAGCCGAGGAGGAGGAAATTACCCGACTGAAGTCTTCAGAAGACTTAGTTCCTCCAATAAAAATCGAGTGGCGGGATGCTGAAGGCAAAAGGCAGGGCATCGTGTTGAACAAGCAAAAAGAAGCCGAAGAATGCGACATGCTCATTGCCAGCCTCAATGAAGCAACCCGGCTAATGAATGTATGTATAAACTTCTCATATCTCAATCGCATAGTCTTGTTCGATCAATTGACTCAATCTTCGTGATGCAGAGAATTCATCGCCGCTCGATGGCTAAATCAGACACTCTCGAGAAGCTGACACCTCACGTGAACTCTCTGGAGAGTATTCAACAGGATCTTAAGAAAGCCAGAGAAGAAGCTGTAGCTAGAGAGGTCGTCTTGAGGGAAGAGATCAATAAGCTCCGAGACATGAACTTGGAACTCCGTGGTTCAATCAGAGGTAAGGAAAAAAACCAACTTGTCTTGTTCTTGTATAATTTGTTTGACACTGATAATCCCAAATCTTCATACTATAGCCAATGTATCTGAAATTGACTCCCTCAAGGCGCAATTAAAGAAGGTAGAGACCGACAATGCCAAACTCGAGTCTGACAAAAATAAGGCCTTGGAAGAAATTGAAGATAAGCCTTGAGACTCATACTCCTTGATCTATTTGATCTTGATCATTTGTGTAATCTGAAGTATATCAAACTTGTAGCTAATAAGATAAAATCTCATGCTCAATTTGAAGTTTTCGCCGAAAAAGTCCGAAGGGCTGAAAGAGTCAGAGATGACATTGCCAACGCCGCGACGCCAATAGTGTCGGTACTTTACGAGAATGGCCTTGGGATAAGCTCTTTGGATGCTGTCAAAGTCTTCGATAAGCTCAGGATGGCACCGAAGAAATACATAGAAAATATCACTGATGCCGCCGTCATGAGTGCAAGCCATACTTAGGTGATGACAAAGTCGCTCTATCCTCGGATAGATGTAAACTCCATAGGACATGGCTTCGCTGATGGCACCACTGATGAACAAGCCTTAGAGCTTATAAATGAAGCACAGGACTCGGAAAAAAAGATTGCTTCTGACATAGTAGAAAACATCCAACGATAGATTTGCTGATGGAAACATTGTTGTAACATAACTTGTAAATTCTTAATTTATTTATGCTTATGCTCTAATGTGAGTCTTCGCTTTTAATTTCTTAAAAATTTTCGTCTGACTGTTACCAAGCCTAGACTTGATTAAGCCATCAAAAAATTTTCAGTCCTTATCCGTTGAACTCAAACCAGAATATTAAACAATGATAAACCAAGTATGAACAAGTCATTATTGATAAGGAACTTCACCCTTTATTGATATTCATAGCCCCCGACTGACAACTCAAGAAGACAACATACTTAAAGTCGGCATTCGCGAAAAACATGATACAATAAGTCTAAGTATAATATCGACGAAGATGCTCAATATTCCAGGAATCCTCCACCAGGGTCCCATCTTCTCGCTTCAAACGATACGCTCCTGGTCGAGTGACCTCAGCAATTATATAGGGTTCTTCCCATAATGGACATAACTTGTGTCGATCCTTTGTAGTCTGAATCTTCCGTAGAACCATATCACGAACAATGAAAGCTCATGACCGAATGTTTCGGTTATGATAACGTCAAAGTCCTTGAAGATATCTTGCCGACTGAACCAATGCAGCCTCACGAGCCTCTTCCAGCCGGGTCAAGTCGTCAACTCTGTCTTGATCATAGCGTTCATCATTAAAACTGCGAACTCGAAGAGATTCAAATTCCATCTCACTCGGTAACATTGCTTCAGCCCCATAAACCAAGAAAAAGGTGATTGGCTGGTAGCCCGACTGGGTGTAGTTCGTAGCGACCATAGTACCGAAGGCAACTCTTGAACCCATCTTCCAGCGTAAAAGTGTAGCCTATCAAACACCCGGGCCTTAATGCCTTGAAGAACCATACCATTGGCGCGTTCAACCTGTCCATTGCTCTTGGGGTGTGCCACCGATGCATAGCAAATCTTGATCCCGAAATCTTCACAGAATTCCTTAAAAACGCCTCCCTTTAACTGAGTCCCGTTATCAGTTATAATCCTGTTTGAACGCCAAACCGGTGAACGATGTTTAGAATAAAATCTCGCGCCTTATCCGCCGTTATTGTAGCAACCGGCTTAGCCTCAATCCACTTGGAGAACTTGTCAATTGCGACGAATAGATGTGTAAATCCTCCTGGGGCCTTTTTGAAAGGACCAACCATATCCAAGCCCCATACCGCAAAAGACCATGATAGTGGGATTGTTTATAACTCTTGGGCTGGAACATGGCTTAGCCGAGCGAAGAACTGACAACCGTCACATGTGCGGACCACCTTGTCGGTGTCGGAGACCGCTGTGAGCCAAAAAAACCTTGCCTGTAAGCTTTGCCCACCAAAGTACATGCCGCAGCATGACTGCCGCATATACCAGAGTGAATATCTTGCAACAATTGTCGTCCCTCCTCAGGCGTGACGCATCTCATTAAAACTCCAAAGGGGCTTTTCCTGTATAACTCCGAATCGACCTTGACATAGCCTTGACTGCGACGTCGGACTCGCTCAGCATCGTTCCAGTCTTCCGGCAGCTCTTGCTGAGTCAAAAACTTGATGAATGGTGTCCTCTACTCGGCGTCGAGCATGGTGACCTATTCTGTAGCTTCTTCGTTGGGGACCAATTTCTTAGCAATAGTCCGCTCGTAGAGGTGTTCTATAAAAACGTCAGTCGGGGCTGCTTCTCGCTTGGACCCAAACTGCGCCAACTCGTCTGCCGCTTCAGTGTTGTGTCTCAAGACGTGAGATAACTCCAGTCCATCAAACTTGTCCTTAAGTTTGCGAACTTCCTGTCGGTAGGCCTCCATGTTATTGTTCAAACAGGACCAATCCTTCATTACTTGGTTTACCACCAGCTAGGAATCTCCTCGTACAATCATCCGTTGTATGCCAAGCGACACAGCGATTCGTAGGCCATAAAGTAAAGCTTCGTATTCGGCGACATTGTGTGAGGCTGGAAAGTGTACATGAAGAACATACCGTAGCTTCTCCCCAGTCGGGGGAATCAAGACGACTCCTGCTCCTAAGCCGGTGACTCGTTTAGATCCGTCAAAATGCATGGTCCAATATTGTAGCTCCTCCCTAGGTACATCTTCTTGACCCTCGGTCCACTCAGCCACGAAGTCCGCCAAGACTTGAGATTTTATAGACGTTCTCGCCTTGAAGGTAATATCCAGTGGCATCAACTCCAAAGCCCACTTCGCAATGCACCCGGTAACCTCCCGGGTATGGATGACATCGCCGAGTGGAAAAGACGTGACCACGGTAACCGAGTCACTCTGAAAATAATGGGCCAACTTCCTGGCGGTAATTAGAACTCCATATAGCAGTTTTTGTACCTGGGGGTAGTGGGTTTTGGCTCCTACCAGCACCTCGCTAACGAAGTAGATCGACCTTTGAACTTTCTGAGCTCGTCCTTCCTCTTCGTGTTCGACGACTAAAACCGTGCTGACCACCTGGTGAGTTGCGAAAACGTAGAGCAACAGAGGTTCTTGAGAGTGAGGTGACGCCAACACGGGTGGCATTGTGAGGAACTCCTTTAAGTCTTCAATAGCTTTCTGGGCCTCGGTGGTCCATTAAAAATCATCCGTCTTTTTCAGCAACTTGAAAAAGGCATGCCTCATTCACAAAGTCTGGAAACAAAACGGCTCAGTGCCGCCATGCAACCAGTAAGCTTCTGGACGTCCTTCTAAGTACTTGCGGGCTTCATATTCCGGATAGCGTTGATCTTTTCTAGGTTAGCTTCAATGCCGCGATGAGACACCATAAAGCCGAGTAGCTTGCCTGATGGCACGCCAAAAGTGCACTTCTCCGGGTTCAACTTCATTCTGAAGGCTCGGATATTTGCAAAGGTTTCTTCTAAGTCGGCTATGAGGTCCTCTTTCTGTTTGGTCTTGATGACGACATCATCAACGTAAGCTTCCACGTTCCTCCCGAGTTGACTTTGAAGGCATCTCTGAATCATCCGTTGATAAGTAGCTCCGGCGTTCTTGAGGCCGAAGGGCATCGTGATGTAGCAATAAGCTCCGAACGGGGTGATGAATGACGTCTTCAGGCAGTCAGACTCCTTTAAGCTGATTTGATGGTAACACGAGTAACAATCCAAGAAGCTCAGAAGCTCACAGCCGGCTATGGAATTGACGATTTGATCAACACGGGGTAGTCCAAAGGGATCCTTCGGACAAGATTTGTTAAGGTCGGTATAGTCCACGCACATGCGCCACTGTCCCGTCTTATTCCGAACCAGAACCGGGTTAGCTAACCAGTCGGGGTGATAGACCTCCTTGATGAATCCAGCGGTCAAGAGCTTGGCGAGTTCTTCATTGATAGCATCCTTTCGATCTTGGGAAAAACGGCGGAGTCATTGTTTTATTGATTTCGCGTGTTCTTTAACATTTAATGAGTGCTCGATACAGTTTATCAGATAGTTTCCATGCAAAGATATCTTTATTATTTTGTAGAAAGGTGACGAGCGTGTTTTCCTATTTGGGATCTAACTCCGCGCCTATTACAGCAGTTTTGAATGGGTCAAAGGGATCAAGGGGAATCTTCTTTGTCTTGGCGTCGCCTTCTCCCGACTTGGCTATCTTCTTCGCGGGGATCTAGCCTTCTTCAGATGTCGATGTAGCCAGTCAGACTTCTTGTTGGCCGTGTATTCTCTCACGAGTTTGGGCCATGTCGCAGCTTTCCTTGTCGCAGGTGAAGGCTTGCTTGACATCACAGCGCAGGGGGATAACTCCATTGGGACCGGGCATCTTCATCATGAGGTAGGTGTAGTGTGGTACCGCCATGAACTTGGCGAGCGCAGGTCTTCCGATGATCGCATGATACGCTGTTACGAAGTCGGCGACCTCAAAGCTGATGTTTTGTGTCCGAAAGTTCTCCCGAGTGCCGAAGGTTACGGGAAGGGTGATATGCCCGAGTGGCGTAGACGACAGCCCTGCGATGATTCCATGGAAGGGGGCTGAACTTGGCTTCAATTCTCCTCTCGGGATTTGCATCTCGTCCAGCGTCTTGGCGAAAAGGATGTTGAGGGCGTTGCCGCCGTCGATGAGGACGCGCTTGAGCTTGATGTTGCGAACCAGTGGGTCTAGTACCAGGGGATACCGCCCCGAGTGAACCACACGGTCAGGGTGATCCGAGCGGTTGAACGTGATCGCCACCTCCAACCATCGTAAGTAGTGTGGGACTTCGGGTTGTACCGTGTTGACTTCTCTGTCGGTCGGCTTCTGCTTCCTCTTGGACTCGTACGCCAGCGGTCCCCCGAAGATGTGGTTTAACTCGGCCCTGTGATCTTGAAAAGGCTCTGAGCTACCAGCCGGGTCGTCCCTCTTGGTTCATGAAGTGCCGGCTCCATCCAACGGCTTCTGGTGTAGTTGGGCTGCATACTATTTGGCGAACTGCTTGTAAATGAAACAATCTTTGGCCGTGTGGTTGTGATTCAGATGACGAGTGCATTGGGCGTTCATGATCTTGTCGTAGGCGATGACTCAGGGGCGCTGTTGTTGGTAGTTCGACATCATGGCGACCAAATCCTCGGGCTTACGCTTGCGATTTTTATGGCCGCTATTGCCGTTGCCGTTGCCGTTGTCCTTCTTAGGACGCCAGCTGCTCCCGAATTGCTTGTCTTCCCTCTTATAGTGCCTATCTTGTCGTGAGGCCTTGATGGCATCGTCAGATTTGGCGTAGGAGTTGGCTGTCTTGAACATCTTCTTGACCATCCTCTGTGGCTTAGGCCCGAATTTGCCGATCAGCAACTCGTCACGAACGCCTTTCTGGAACGCGGCTATTATGATGTCATCGGTGATGTCAGGGATCTTGTTTCGCTTCTCCGAGAAACGTCGGATGTAGTCCTTCAACGACTCGTCTGGCTTCTGAATCGCGTTGTAGAGATCGATGTAGGTTCCGGGCCTTTCAAAAGTACCCTGGAAATTGGCGATGAAGTGATCCCGAAGCTCGCTCCACGAATCAATTGAACCTCTTGGTAAGCTCGTGAGCCAATTTCTGGCTGAGTCGACGAGAGCAACGGGCAGGTAGTTCGCCATAGCCTTGCTGTCTCCTCCTGCTGCGCGGATGGCGAGGGTGTAAACGGTCAACCATGACTCGGGGTCGGTTTTGCCGTCATACTTGTCGATCCCTGTGGGCTTGAAACCACTCGACCAATCCACTCGACGCAGGTTTCGAGTGAACGCGGGTACTCCATTGTCGTAGTTGTCGGGCGATCTCCTTCGGTCTTCGTAAGAGGGTCTGTTGCGCTCACGGTGACGCTGGTCGAGCACCTCCCGCAAGTCACTCGGCGGGGGTCTTCGCGAGCTACTCTGGTAGTTGGAGTGTCGAACCCAATCGTGGACGGGCGGCCAGCCGTGCCCTCTCTCATGAGAGTCAACCGATTGTTCTTGATGCTTCCATGCTGCGTAGTGGCGAGGGTCTTTGGTCTTGGCGAGTGTCTTGCTCTGTTCGGGTCTCTTGCTCAGCTCAGGTCTTCGGTAGTCTCTAGATCGCATCAGCGGTATGCGGCTGCCCTCGGGTGTTTCGGCGATGGACTCGGTAGTTCTCCACGCGGAGCTTGTGTGAGCACCATTGGCTGTGGCTACGACGATCGTCTTGATCTTGTCTAGAAGTGGTGTTACCGCAGGGGGTGCCGCTTCGATGACGGTATCGATGAGGGTGAGGGAAGCGACGACATTCTGTTGGGGCGTGAGGAAGATGTTGGCGTTGTCGACTCGTGTCTAAAGTATGGCCTCGCGAGCGGAGTGCCCAGTCGCCTACAGGTCTCGTTTCCTCTTGTCAGCTTCTTCTTTCCGTATGATCTCCTCCTCTCTGCGCTTGTTCTCCTTCTCCATACGCTTGCACTCCTGTTCAAGCTTGGCTCGTTCCTCTTCTGCAATCCTTCGGGCCATGGCCGAGTCGGTCTTTGCTACTTCGGCCATGAGAACATTGAAGAACATCGGATCGTAGTCCTTGTCGAAGTCGGAGTCATTGAATTCGTCTGTGGAGTTGTCGTAGATGTCGTCGAAGTCGGAAGAGCTGAGGTAATCATCAAGCTCTGTAGATGAGCACGACCCGAGCGATTGGAGTATGATGGCGATTTCCCTTGAGCCCGGATCGCAGCATGATGACGACGATGACGATTCTCCCAAGTGGATCGATTCCAACTCGGAAGACAGAAGATTGTCGTAGATCTCAGCGTTGTCCGGTAACCCGAACAGCGCCGAGTGGTTTTCCCCTCCCGACTGGTTCGAATCCGAGTCAAGGAGAGAGAGCTTGCCAAATTTGTTGGTGACGAAGTTGAGACTGCTGAAGCGAAATGCGTGCCCAGGGGCGAAGACGAAGTAGTCGAAGCCTGATGAAGATCCCATCGCGTTTGTCGGCGAGATGAAGAAGAAAACTTGACGCACTGTCCTCTACCTGGCGCGCCAACTGTCGAAACTTGGTTTCGACAATAAGAAATTGGGGGTAGCAGTCAAGCGCCAAACATGATGGGTTAGTGTGCAAAGGGATTTAGATAGGTTCAGGCCCTCTCAACGAGAGGTAATATCCTACTCCTGTTTCGGGGATTCGATCCGCCGAGTGGTTTATTGATCTCGTGATCTCTTTCAATCTGTATTCTTGTGAGTTTGTGTATTTCCGCTCTCTCCCTCAAGGGACACCCTACCCTCCTTATATAGTCTTGGAGGACAGGCTTACAAGTCGGAGACCTAGTTACATACGATATCGGACTCCTCAATATTATCAACTTTAGACTATAAGCCGTTACCTTACTATATTGGTAACGTAATACTCAAGTTTTAAGCCGGTTTACATAATCATAAGTCATAACCTATCCCTTATAGCTAGTCGGATAAGCCAGCCGTGAGGGTATCTGGTACCCATAATCTCCACAGCCATATTCACCGAATAGATCTCATCATGCCGATCTCGACAGCTTCTAATCGGCGGATTAGTCTAGTCGTCCTATTCCCCATTGTACTCCGTATGGTATTCTCGTCCATAATATATATAAACTGGAGTAAGGTTATTACGCATGTCGAGGGTTCAAACCAGTATAAATCCTTATTCTTTGTCTGCTTCATCCAATTTCGCGTATACCTTGGTTCAAATGATCCACATATTCTGCAAATACCGTTTACGGGTATAGCCTATTGACAACTCTTGCTCAGAATATCGAGAGGGTTCAATTATCACATTGTCCAAGAGAACAAAATAAGGTAGCTCATAGCTTAGCCAAGCACGCTTTCAGTAATACGTAACTGGACAATGTACTTATTGGACAAATTAGCTAAGCACTCTCTACGGCTATTTTAGATAAATTATTGGACAATGTAATTGAGTGATATTGACAAAGCTCACCATCAAGGCCTTAAAATAACTTTTGCAAGATTGAACTATCGTGCGTCGTGTATTAACTTAACTTGATGTGCCAGTCTCTGTTGGGCATGTGTACTTGACCCAGACAGATACGTTTTGGGCTAAGTCTGTCAAGAGAAACTATGACATCCGGCCCAATTTGAATGACCCATGAGAATTGTCTACGGATGTTTTGATACCACATTGCTAGTTTATCAAGAAAGAAACCAACTTATAAAGCCTTGACTCACCAACCATACCACTTCCATGTGTCAGTGGGGACGATTGAGTGATATTTTCACGAAGCAAGGACAAAATGTCAGTGGGGTGCTATGTCTAAATGGGTCCGTCCGTCGGATGGGCTAGCTATGTGGTTCTGGAGGGCGGGCTATTACAAATGGTATCAGAGCCGACCCTTGCAGTTGCACGAATGGGTCTATGTGCGAGCATATGACGCATGTGGGCTCTATGTGAGACACATAGCATTCCAGATGGCGCTGGCACTAGACGTGTGCTAAGAGGGATCACGTTCCCTAACATTTTCCTTTGGATGGCCCAGATGAGTTGTGCGTGCATGTTTAATATCACACTACTAGTTTAGTACGGTTGAAACCAACTCATAAGTCCTTCCCTTAAACTAATACTACTAGGTGGGTTAACCCTCTTACACAATTACGAAAATGTAAGTGGGAGTGATATCTATAAGTGAATCCGCTTGTTGGATGGGTTGGGCTATGCGGTAAGTAGGGATGGTATATATAAGTGGATCCGCCTGTTGGATGGGTTGGGCTATATGGTTTTGAAGGGCGGGCTATTAAAAAACGGGTTGGGTTATATGGTTTTGAAGGGTGGGCTATTAAAAAACACTGCTCCCTCTGTCCCCAAAAGCTTGACGTGTTAAGGATTCTCATGCAAATTAGCTTAAAAATAAAAATGACCAAGCTAATCCCTATTTAATAGGTGCAGTTGTCATTTCAGTGCGGGGTAATTTGAGGCAAATTAAGTGGGCATGCACTTAGGTTATACTTAAAGAGCCAGCAAAAGCGCACTCCTACGCTGGCCCATTGCCACGTAAAGGGGCACACTGTCGGCCCATGTGGGGGCAGACATGAGTATCACACGTACGGCCTTGGCACGGCATACGACAACGCCGGCCTTAAGAAAATTAAAACTTCCCAACTCAAAATTAAAAAGAATTATTCAAAATTTTAAATTTTCAAACCAAATTTTAAAACTTTCAACTCAAAAATTGAAAATTGAGTTGAAAGTTTCGTAATTGAGTTGAAAATTTTAAAATTCAACCAAAAAATTTTCAAAATTAAGCTAGAAGTTTAAAAAATAGGGTTGAAAGTTTTAAAATTTGAGTTGTCAAAATTGCATTGAAAGATTCATAAATTGGGCTGAAAGTTTTGAAATTTTAGTCAAAAGTTTTTAAAATCGAATTAAAAGTTTAAAAATTGTGTGGAAAGTTTTTGTTAGGTTGAAATTTTTGAAATCTATGTTAAAAGTTTTCAAAGTTGAGTTGAAAGTTTCAAAACTTTTTCTCTCAAAATTCAAAACTTTCAACTCAAATCTAATACTTTCAAATCAAATTATAAAACTTTTAAGTCTGTTATTTATTTTTTATTTTATTATAAAAGTGTTATGTCCACTAAGCGCACTTAAGCACTAGGCTTAGCCCTAAGTGCTACTTTTTTTTCCTTTTTAAAGAAGTGCTAAGCGCTACGTGGTAGGCTATGGTACTGGGGATCTTCGCGTGCGAGAGATTGCAACATATTTAACTATTTGTCACTCTTACGAGTGTTAATTTAGAATTTGTCATTTGACCCACATGTCATAGACACATAAGGACCCATATGTCATAGACTGTTAGTGACAAATTCTTAATTGACATATCTTAAAAGTGTCAAAAAAAAAGTTATATGACCTGGAGATGGCAACCCCCGTCAGGGTCTGCCTATGGATAAAAGAGAGAAAATAAATTGCAAAAGTTATTTGCAGGCTGCTGGCAGGCTGAGGAAACATTTACGATCAACTTCAGGGCTTTGCTATACTGTACTAAGAAATTTAACATGTATGGTTGGAAAATTTTGCCCGGACATCGTCACCTCACGGTTTTAGTTTGTGAATATAGATAAAGTTATGTTTTAAGAGGAAACACTTTAAAAATATGGTTATTTACTGCTGTACACTGTACCAATAAAACTATTTATTTCTAGCTGAATAGAAGAGATAAATAGTAAAAAAGTCAAAAAATAGTCCTGGCCCTACTTGTCATACCGTTTCTCTGCCTGCCTACTCAATACTCTTGCCATGGGAGACCACCGTGGGAGGAACAGAGGGACAACAAAGCGTCATCACAGGAGGCGAGGTTCGCCATGGTCGGCATGAGTGAGGCCAAAGCCATTATGGTGGTTAGCGAGCACATGGTGGAAGGCGCAACACCTACTGAAGCTGTTCCAGTCTGTCTAGCTAGTCACCGACTCCATCGCCAACTCCTATGTATGAACGTGCAGATTTGCTTCTGCCGATACCAATTGGAGAATATGACAACTGGGGCCAAAGGTATTTTGTGTTTGCACATTCATTAGCACGGGACTGACTATCTCTAACGGGCAGAAACCCTCATCACTGTCGAGTAGGGCCTTCGTCAGTGAGCAAAGGTCAGTGATGTGAGAAACTATCTCAATCGGGCACAAGGCCGTCACGGATGGATGTTATCTCAATCGGGCCTAACACTCTAGCCCGTCACAAATAAGATTGACCAAGCAATACAAGTCAAACCAGGTTGGGTAAGAGCCCGTCACGGATGACTAATCTCAATCGGGCAAACTACTCAGCCCGTCACCGATAACTACCCATCCCTAACGGGCTTTTCGAAAGAGGCCGTCACCGATAGGTTTGACCCCATCTGTCGAGTCAAAATAGGTCTGGTTCCGATGAATTATCTCTATCGGGCTTAGATTAGGAGCCCGTCAGGGATGTCTATATCCCCATCGGGCTTTTTTTGGAGCCCGTCACGGATGACTATCTATTTCGGGCATTATTAAAATGCCCGTCAGGGATGAGTAAGTCAGCAAAAAAAATAAAATTTGTCTTTTTGGCTAGCCTCAGGCCTTTACTAGCCATGCCCGCTGCAAAAAATGACAGTCCCAGCAACCATATTTCCAGCAACCCTATTCCCAGCATTCAGATATTCAGTGCATATTCCAGCATTCCATCAGATATTCACAGCCAATTCACAAATTCAAACCCAATTCATAGCCAATGCACAGCCAATTCATATATATATATATATATTAACATCCACAGACCCATTCACATATATATGTCATTCGCATCCATTTTTTGCTCTGCAAACTACTGACATATATCAAAACCTGTAAAACTGAGTTATAAATTGGAACAAGTTTATATGTAATTAAGAAATACAAATATATACAGAAGAACATGCAGAATTGTATTACAAAGAATATTTACAAAAATCAAATGTTTGTCGCGAAATCATTTCTTTCTCCTAGGACTTTACTCTAAACATTCTTTTCGGCGACAAGAGATTGTCTAGTATGAATTGTGCTATCTCCTCTCTAATGATATTGAAGTTGATTTCCGGAATCGCCGAAAGTTTTTCCTGCATATGAGGCGCCAAGTTAGTCTACATACTTGGAAAGTTAGTATGAATCGTGCTATCTCCTCTCTAATGTATATAAACAACTGAAGCACACACCTCAAGGTCGAGCAATGTCACCTTGTCTGCGAGGCTCCTCATGTTATGGTAGACGTGGAACCCACACTGGTCGCCAACTTGTTGACGTATTGAAAAATCCTTTTTGTGACCGAGTGTGGGATGCCTTTCCTTATGCCTCCCGCCTTTTGCCACGTATTGGTCTCAGGCATCGTTCAAGGCAGCTTCGATCACCGACCAATCGTATATTTCTTTTTTGATATTGGAGTTAAGGTAGTATACCAAACTCCACTTCGGCACTATGACCAGGAGAATCCAAGGACGACTGGGACATTAATAAATTGCAAGTTAAATATTAAAGCTATACACGTCGCAAATTTGATTCTTAGTAGGGTACACGCTTACTGTTCAGAGTAGTAACACATAATGAAGTCCTTGTCTTGACGGGACCATAAGCAGTCCTTGATATATTCTACCATGCTGGCTCGATCGTAGTTCATAGTTGTCTCGTTGACGACACTTGGATCGAGCCAGGCAACATGAGGAGCATTGCGATGGACATGCTTCCAAGTTAACTTAGAAGCAAGACAAGAATCCGAGTAAGCGTAATACAAGAAAAGTTATTACCATATCTCGTACGCAAGAAAACTTACAAGGAGTAGCACTTAAGGAGGTTGGTGTCGACCGTTCGCACCCTGTAGAGGTCCCATAGATCTTGAAAGTCTACGGCAATAAAGGCTTCAGGGCCGAGGAACGGATGTCTATCATGTTGGCCCGTCATGGAGGTCTCTCTATGCTTCCTCCTTGCGTTGGACCTCTCCATGTATTACCCGTGCAACTCCTTGCATGCAAGGCCCATCTTCGATAAGGCGTCGTCTCTGACTAATAGCATGCCTAATGTGAATTCTTTAGGAGGAGCTGACGGCGCCTTGCCAAGATCTAGCTTCTTTGGAGCCAGAAGCGGCCCTTCCACATTTTCTCTTCCTTTCCCCCTTCCAGCAGCTCTTTTGCGTGATCCAAGCTTGGGTGGAGAAGATGTCGCCCTCTTTCTTTTCGTCGAGACTGGGGGGAGGTGCGCTCTGCCGCTGACCTCTTGTCCGTCATCCCCAAAATCTGTATCATACTGCAATTGGAATTCTTGATCCCCTTTTTGAACGGCAGGAGGGGCAGATACAAGAGCTGGAGGGGGACGCGGCGGCGCCGCCGGACGAGCACTTGGTGCTGGCCTAGGAGTTATATTTATCTAAATGTTCTCCTTGGGCCATTGGATAAATGTCCCACGTGCAGCTCAAAGGGTCAGAACCTCGTCATTTGGTGGGAGCGGGAGAGTGTAGCCAACCCAATCGGGCTTCACCATGTCCACTTGAACTATGGCATGGCCGGCTAGCAGCTGCCCCCCATGCACTCGGGTCTCTGGCGTGGCCTTGAACACAAGTCCCTCTGCGGCAGGAATTGCAAATTCTTTAGTCACCCTAACGACTAGGGTGCACGATGTGGGTCCCTGCAATAGATTCATACGTGTGTTTATAATATGTTGTAATGCACTGTGGTGCTAAGAGAACATATACGTTTTGTGTTGGTTTTACTGATATGTGGTCCACCTCATTGGGGGCTGGTGTTTCTTGTGCCGCCGCCCCAGTAGATGCGCAGCTGCTACGCCTTTTTGTGGGGCTCGTTTCTATTACGGGAGTGGCAGCAGGCTCGCTTTCCCTGAGGTGTGCCTCCACCCGAGCCTCCACTTGTAACAACTTCGAATCGAACTCTTCTCGGAGCTCGTTTCTAATCTCGTCCCGAAGTTGTTCCTTAAGGCGTGCATCTTTCTGCGCCATAGAAAGCTTGTGCTTCCTGTACTGCCACGCGTATTGGGGAAACCCAAACTTCCATGTAACATTGGAGCCATTGCCCCTTGTCCGTCCACGGTGTTCTTCGCTTCCCAACGCTTTCGTGAGGATGTCATCCTCACGTCTTTGTGAGCAGACCTCTTCTGAGGCCTGTCTCTCAGCAGTCATCTCTACGTGTGCTACTTACGATTTTAATCAAGAGTACGATACAAACTAACGAAACATACTCTACGTGTGCTACTTACAATTTTCTGGTACACCGCTTGATCTTCAGGATTTGGGAATGTAAGTGTTCCATCACTATTCTTCTTCACCCTCGCCCTTGCCTAGTTCCTTGCTCGGGTGGTTGGGATATCACCAAGAACTGACGGCGTGTTAGATTCTGCAGCCGCTTCATCCTCCTTGACCTATTCGTGCTGCTTCCCGGCGTAGCCTCTGGTGCCAAGCCGGTGCGGGCGAACGTTTTTTGCCTGCAACCTCCTATAGGCCTCGCTTTTTTTCCGACTCAGGGGTTGATTTTGCGGCATGGAACTCTTCCCACACGACCCGTGAGATGAATGGGTACTTCCCGAATGGTTCTGCCTGGGCAAGGTTGAGGACGTAATCGATGACCAACGTGGTCTTGAAATTTTTCCACAAGTTGTCCATCTTGCGGATAGCCTGCCGCTTGAGTCTTGCCTCGGCCTCTGGGGGGAATTCGAAGCTTCCCTTGAACTGCTTCCAGGCCTCATCTTTTTCTTCCTGTGGGACCAGATCAATGTGGCCCTTCAAGATGGTGAAGTTCCGCCTCGTGAGGACTCTGCATATCGTTGCGAACTTCTTGACAGCTTTCGCAGGAGCCATCGGAAATCCCAGATCGTCCACCTCTGTTATGGTGTACACTTCCTTAGGGATCTTGTTCTGGGTCCTACGAGTCCGGCTCGATGTTGTCCCACTAGTAGTCGCTAACATGGGTTCGCCTTGCTGCGACATTTTCTATATAACTGTGGTACGGCAAGAAAGTTAAAAAAATTTATAGAAAAACTTATTGTGGTTGTGTGTATAACTTATTGTGGTTAAGATATGGCCTCAGTTTTGCTTAGAAATTGTGCATCAATTACGATCATTTGCAAGTGTAGTTCCCCATAAAAAGGAAGAAGTGTAGATGGTCTGTTCTTATGCAAAAAAAGAGCAAGTGTAGTGCCCCCCAAAAAAAGAACAAGTGTAGATGGTCTGTTCTTATGCAAAAAAGAACAAGTGTAGTGCCCCCAAAAAAAGAGAAATTGTATTGCCCCCCAAATAAAAAAACAAGTGTCGATGAGCCGTTTTTATGCAAAAAAAAGAACAAATGTAGATAGTCTGTTCTTATGAAAAAAGAGAAAGTGTATTGCCCCCCAAATAAAAAGAACAAGTGTACATGGTCTGTTCTTATGGTCTGTTCTTGAGCAATTATCACTGGCCATATATAGTGGCAGGGTAATAGTGGCAGGGTAATAGTGGCAGAAAGAGGACAGAGTAGAAGAGGGTAATAGTGGCAGGAAGAGGACGTATGTGGAGATCATGGGTACCGGATACCCTCACGGATAGCTTATCCGACTTACTATAGGGGATAGGTTATGCTTTATGATGATTATGTAAACTGGCTATGACTTGGGTATTACGTTACCATTGAGATAAGGTAACAGCCCATAGTTTATAGTTGGTAAGATTAAGGAGTCCAACTTAGAATAGAATAGGTCTCCGACTTGTAAACCCACCCTCCGAGACTATATAAGAAGGGTAGGGCGTCCCTTGATGGACACACAGAAAAAGACACAGACAAATAGAAGACTTGCGAGAGCTCCTATTGAAAGAGATCAAGAGATCAATAAACACTCGACGGATCAAATCCCCAAAACAGGAGTAGGGTATTACCTCTCGTCAGAGAGGGCCTGAACCTGTCTAAACCCTTGTCCCGACTAACCCATTGTGTTTGGCGCTTGACTGCTACCCCCGGATTGATATTGCTAAAACCAAGTTTCGACAGTTGGCGCGCCAGGTAGGGGCTCCGCATCAAGTTCTTCTTCGACATCTCGCCAACGAGCGCAATGGGATCTCCATCAAGCTTCGCCGACTTCGTCTTCGCCCCTGGGCAGGCGCTTCGCTTCGGCGGACTCGACTTCGTCACCGACAAATTCGGTAAGCTCTCTCTTCTCGACTCGGGTTCGAACCAGTCGAGGAGGGAAAGTTCCTTGGCGCCGCTCGGATTACTGGACGACGCTAAAATCTATCATAATCTCTTGTCTTCTGAGTTGGATCTGATCCACTCGGGAGAACCTTCTGAATCTTCTAAGTCATCATCGCCTTCATGCTGTCCCTCGGCCTCACGAGAGGTCGCGGTCAAACTCGAACGACTCGGGTCGTACTCATCCACAGATATCGACGAACATATGAGCTCCACCGACTTCGACGACCTCTACGACATCTCCACGGATGAAATCAACAGGTACGACGCAGATAAAGACTACTACGATCCGGACCTTCTCAACGTTCTCATGGCCGAAGTAGCTGAGACCGACTCGGCCGTGGCCCGGAGGATCGCGGAGGAGGAACGGGCTAAGCTTGAGCAAGAGCGCAAGCGCGTGGAGGAGGAACGAGCCAAGCTGGAGCAAGAGCGCAAGCGTGCGGAGGAGAAGAGTAAGCGCAAGGAGGAGGAGGAGCTCAGGAAGAAGCAAGAAGCCGACAAAAAGAAACGAGACCTGAGGGCGACGGGGCGCTCAGCCCGCGAGGCCATAATGCAGACGCGAGTCGACAACGCCAATATCTTCCAGACGCCTCAACAAAACGCCGTTGCTGCCCTCACCCTCATCGACACCGTCATAGAAGCGGCGCCGGCTGCGGTGACGCCGCTCCTGGACAAGATCAAGACCATTGTCGCAGCTACGGCCAACGGCCACCCTTCCAACTCCGCGCGAAGGCTAACCGAGTCCGTTGCCGAAACACCGGACAGAAGCCGACTGCCGCCGCTGCAGTCCAAGGACTACAAGAGACCCGAGCAAAGCAAGACACCAGTCAGATCTAAAGACCCTCGCCATGAGGCGGTATGGAGGCCACGAGTTCATACGGCTGACTCTCACGAGAGAGAACATAGCCGACAACCCGTCCACGACCGAAATTGTCGCTACGACTCCAACCACCAAAGCAGCCCGCGAAGGCCCCCGCCGAGTGATCTGCGGGAGGTACTCGACCGACGCTACCGGGAACATGAACGACGCTCTTCTGAAGACAAAAGGAAATCACCCGACGACTACGATGATGGAGTGCCCGCTTTCAACAGGAACCTGCGTCGAGTGAATTGGCCGAGTGGTTTTAAACCTACCGGGATTGATAAGTATGACGGTAAGACCGACCCCGAGTCCTGGCTAACTGTGTACACCCTCGCCATCTGCGCAGCAGGAGGAGACAGCAAGGCTATAGCCAACTACCTGCCCGTCGCTCTCGCCGACTCAGCCAGGAACTGGCTCACGAGTTTGCCAAGAGGCTCGATCGACTCGTGGAGTGAGCTTCGGGACCACTTCATCGCCAACTTCCAGGGTACTTTTGAGAGACCCGGGACCCATTTTGACCTTTACAACGTCATTCAGAAGCCGGACGAATCGTTGAAGGACTACATTCGACGCTTTTCGGAGAAACGGAACAAGATTCCCAACATCACCGATGACGTCATTATTGCTGCATTCTAGAAAGGCGTTCGTGACGAGCTGCTTATCGGCAAGTTTGGGCGCAAGCCACCAAAGACGGTCAAGCAAATGTTCGAAACGGCAAACTCCTACGCCAAATCTGACGACGCAATCAAGGCCTCGCGACAAGACCGACACGACAAGAGGGACGACAAGCCATCCGGAAGCAGCTGGCGTCCTAAGAAGGACAACGGCAACAACAACGGGGGCCAAAAGGATCGCAAGCGCAAGCCTGAGGATCTGGTCGCCACGACATCAAACTACCAGCAACAACGTCCCCGAGTCGCCGCCTACGACAAAATCATGAATGCTCAGTGCACGCACCATCCAAACCACAAGCATGCGGCAAAGGATTGCTTCATCTACAAACAGTTCGCTAAGCAATACGCGGTACAACTACGACAAAAGCCGGCTGATGAAGCCGGCCCATCGGGCACCAAGAGGAGCGACCCGGTTAGCAACACAGAGCCCTTCCAAGACCCCGTAGGCGAGCTAAATCACATCTTCGGGGGACCGCAGGCGTACGAGTCCAAGAGGAAGCAAAAGCTGACTGATCGCGAAGTCAACACCGCGCAACCTGAAGTCCCGCATTATCTATGATGGTCGGAGGTGGCTATCACGTTTAACCGCTCGGATCACCCTGACCGAGTGGTTCACCCGGGGCGGTATCCCCTGGTACTAGACCCGGTGGTTCGCAACATCAAACTCAAGCGCGTCCTCATCGATGGCGGTAGTGCTCTCAACATCCTATTTGCTAAGACGCTGGACGAAATGCAGATTCCAAGATCCGAGTTGAAGCCGAGTTCAGCTCCCTTTCATGGAGTCATCCCGGGGCTGTCATCCACACCACTCGGGCGCATTACTCTTCCAGTCACCTTCGGGGTTCGGGAGAACTTTCGGACGGAGAACATCACTTTTGAGGTCGCCGACTTCGAAGCAGCCTACCACGCGATCATCGGAAGACCGGCGCTCGCTAAGTTCATGGCAGTACCACATTATACCTACCTCATCATGAAAATGCCCAGGCCCAATGGAGTTATCACCCTGCGCAGCGACGTCAAACAAGCCTTCACTTGCGACAAAGAAAGCTGCGACATGGCCCAGTCTCACGAGAGACTACGCGGCCAATTACAGGTCCGACTCGCTGCATCGACATCTGGAGAAGGTGAAGTCCCTACCAAGAAGATCGCCAAGTCGGGAGACGGCGACGCCAAAACTAAGAAAGTCCCCCTTGATCCATCTGATTCTTCTAAAACTGCTATAATAGGCGCAGAGCTAGATCCTAAATAGGAAAACGCGCTCGTCACCTTTCTTCAGAATAATAAAGATATTTTTGCTTGGAAACTGTCTGACATGCCGGGTATTCCTAGGGAGGTGATCGAGCACTCTTTAAACGTCAAAGATGACGCTAAACCTATAAAACAACGATTGCACCGTTTCGCTCAAGACCGAAAGGATGCCATCAAGGAGGAACTCGCCAAACTCTTAGCTGCCGGGTTCATCAAAGAGGTTTACCATCCTGACTGGCTAGCTAACCTAGTTCTTGTGCGGAAGAAGACAGGGCAATGGCGCATGTGTGTAGACTACACTGATCTCAACAAAGCTTGCCCCAAAGATCCTTTTGGACTACCTCGAATAGACCAAGTCGTCGACTCAACAGCCGGCTGTGAGCTTCTGAGCTTTTTGGATTGTTACTCGGGTTATCACCAGATCAGTTTGAAGGAATCCGACTGCCTGAAGACGTCTTTCATCACCCCGTTTGGAGCTTATTGCTACATCACGATGCCTTTTGGCCTGAAGAACGCCGGGGCCACCTATCAGCGCATGATCCAGAGGTGCCTTCAGACCCAGATCGGGAAAAATGTGGAAGCCTATGTCGACGATGTCGTCATCAAGACCAAGCAGAAGGAAGACCTGATTGCCGACTTAGAAGAAACCTTTGCGAACATTCGGGCCTTCAGAATGAAGTTGAACCCGGAGAAGTGTACCTTCGGTGTGCCATCAGGGAAGCTGCTCGGTTTCATGATATCACATCGTGGCATTGAGGCAAATCCAGAGAAGATCAACGCTATCCGGAGCATGAAGCCCCCGAGTACCCAGAAAGACGTCCAGAAGCTCACCGGTTGTATGGCAGCATTGAGCCGTTTTGTCTCCAGACTCGACGAACGAGGTATGCCTTTTTTCAGGTTACTAAAGAAGACCGATGATTTCCAATGGACCACTGAGGCCCAGAAAGCTTTCGAAGACTTCAAGGAGTTCCTCACGACACCACCTGTGTTGGCGTCACCGCACCCTCAAGAACCTCTGTTGCTCTACGTCTCCGCAACTCACCAGGTGGTCAGCACGGTATTGGCCGTCGAGCGCGAGGAAGAAGGCCGCACCCAAAAGGTTCAACGGCCAATCTACTTCGTCAGTGAGGTGTTGGCAGGAGCCAAAACCCGCTATCCACAGGTGCAAAAATTGTTATATGGAGTTTTAATCACTGCTAGGAAGCTAGCCCATTATTTTCAGAGCCACCCGGTCACCATCGTCACGTCCTTTCCACTCGGCGATGTCATCCACAACCAGGAGGTTACTGGACGCATCGCGAAGTGGGCACTGGAGTTGATGCCGCTGGACATATCTTTCAAGGCGAGGACGTCTATAAAGTCTCAAGTCCTGGCGGATTTTGTAGCCGAGTGGACCGAACAACAAGAAGATGTACCTAGAGAAGATTTGCAGTACTGGACCATGCACTTCGATGGATCCAAAAGAGTCACTGGCTTGGGAGCGGGAGTTGTGCTGATTTCCTCGACTGGGGAGAGGCTACGGTATGTCCTTCACATCCACTTTCCCGCCTCACACAACGTTGCCGAGTATGAAGCCCTCCTTCACGGCCTATGACTTGCTGTTTCACTCGGGATACGACGGATGATCGTGCGAGGAGATTCCCAGTTGGTGGTTAACCAGGTGATGAAGGACTGGTCCTGTTTGAACGAGACCATGGAGGCCTACCGACAAGAAGTTCGCAAGCTTGAAGACAAGTTTGACGGATTGGAGTTATCCCATGTCTTGAGACATAATAACGAAGCGGCAGATTAGTTGGCACAGTTTGGGTCCAAGCGCGAAGTAGCCCCGACTGACGTTTTCGTGGAACATCTCTATGAGCCGACTGTTGCCAAAGCACTAATTTCCGGAGAAGGTGTTACCAGCCAAGTTGCCATGCTTGACACTGATTGGAGGACACCGTTCATCAAGTTTTTAACTCAGCAAGAGCTGCCGGATGACCGGGATGATGCGGAACGAGTTCGACGTCGTAGTCAAGGCTATGTCATGGTTGATTCAGAGCTATATAAGAGAAGCCCCTCTGGAGTTTTGATGAGATGCGTCACCCCAGAGGAAGGACGACAATTATTGCATGATATTCACTCGGGCATTTGCGGCAGCCATGTCGCGGCGCGCACTCTGGTGGGTAAGGCTTACAGACAAGGATTCTTTTGGCTCACGGCGGTCACCGATGCAGACAAGGTACTTCGCACGTGTGAAGGTTGTCAATTCTTCGCTCGGCAGAGCCACGTTCCAGCTCAAGATCTCCAAACAATCCCCTTATCATGGCCTTTCACCGTGTGGGGCTTGGACATGGTGGGTCCGTTCAAGAAGGCGCCAGGTGGATTCACACATCTGTTCGTTGCGGTTGATAAGTTTTCCAAGTGGATCGAGGCCAAGCCGGTTGCTACAATAACTGCGGACAAGGCGCGAGATTTTATTCTAAACATCGTGCATCGGTTTGGTGTCCCGAACAGAATTATAACTGACAATGGGACTCAATTCACTGGAGGCGTTTTTAAGGTGTTCTGCGAAGATTTCGGTATTAAGATTTGCTACGCATCGGTGGCACACCCCAAGAGTAACGGACAAGTTGAACGAGCTAATGGTATGGTTCTTTAAGGTATCAAAGCCCGAGTGTTTGATAGACTACGACCGTATGCTGGAAGATGGGTTCAAGAGTTGCCTTCAGTATTATGGTCATTGCGGACCACACCCAGTCAGGCTACCTGCCAATCCCCTTTCTTCTTGGTTTACGGAGCAGAAGCAATGTTGCCGAGTGAGATGGAGTACGAGTCTCTTCGTGTTCGTAGCTTCGATGACGAGCGTTATGACCATGACAGAGTTGATGACCTCACCCGACTGGAGGAAGCCCGCGAAGCCGCATTGATTCAGTCGGCACGGTATCTTCAAGGACTTCGGCGCTACCATAACCGCAATGTTCGGTCACGAGCCTTCATTGTTGGAGACATGGTTCTACGTAAGATTCAAACCACCAAAGATCCCCACACGCTATCTCCACTATGGGAAGGGCCTTACATAATCGCTGAGGTAACTCGGCCGGGAGCATATCGTCTAAAGCGTGAAGATGGGACCATGGTGGAGAACTCCTGGAACATTGAGCATCTTCGTCGATATTATACTTAGGCATTTTTTGTCTCTATGTTCTTCTCGACTGCCAACTTCAAGCAGGATGACCTCTTGGGTTGTCAGTCGGGGGCTATATATATATCAATAAAGTATTATTTTCTTTGATAACTTGTTTATATTTAGTTTATCATTGTTTAGTGTTTTGGTTCGAGTCCAATAGATAAGGACTGAGAATTTTTTGATGGCTTAATCAAGCTTAGGCTTGGTGACAGTCGGACGAAAATTCTTAAGAAATTATATATGAAGACTCGGATCAGGGCATTAACATAAATAAGCTATATATTTACAAGTCAACATTACAGCGCGTCATATACTTCAGGACAAGTCAGCTACTCCTGGAAGTTTGCGGCTACATCTATGGCTACCTTTTTCGCCGACTCCTGTGCTTCACTTATGAGCTCTAGGGCTCGCTCATCTGAGGTACCAGCTGCGAAGCCTTCTCCGACAGAGTCTACATCTATCCGGGGATAGAGTGACTTCGTCTGCGCAAGAGCGAAGCTTGCGCCCATAACGGCCGCATCAGAGATATTTTCCATATATTTAGCTGGAGCCGTCTTGAGTTTGTCAAAGACTTCAACAACATCCAATGAGCTTGTCCCAAGTCTGTTCTTATATAGTGCTGACAAGATCGGCGCGGCAGCATTGGCAATGTCATCCCTAACACTTTCAACCCTCCGGACTCTCTCGGCGAAGACATCGAATTGTGCTTGGGATTTGACCTTATAAGCTACAAGAGGGATATGACTACATAAGTATTCAAGACCGAGCAAGTTGCGGAGTGCTATCTCAAAAGGCTTACCTTCAAATTCTTCCAGGATCTTCTCGTTGTCAGACTCCAGCTTGGCTTTACTGGTGTTTGTTTTCTTCAGCTGAGCTTTAAGAGAATCAATTTCAGATGAATTTGCTACAACATGAAGACAGAGCGAGCATCAGGATCAAAATATATTATATGCGAAGATAGAGCAAGTATAACGGTGATTTGACTTACCCCTGATTGAGCCACGGAGTTCCAGGTTTTCATCTTGAAGTTTTGCGATCTCTGCTCGCAAGACGACCTCTCGAGCTATGGCTTCTTCTCTGGCGGCCTTGAGGTCATGATGAACGTTTTCCAGAGAATTTACATGAGGAACCAGCTTTTTGAGGGTGTCTATTTTGGCAATTGAGCGACAATATATTCTCTGCATAAGGGGATGAAGATAGTCAATTACACCGAACAATGATGACAAGACAAAGAGGAAATACACTTACATTCATTAGCCGGGTCGCTTCGTTGAGGCTGGCTACGAGCATGTCGCGTTCCTCATTTTCCTTTTGCTTATTTAGCACGATGCCTTGCTTCACGCCTTCGGCATCGCGCCACTCGATCTTGATAGGAGGGACCGAGTCACTTGAAGACTTTAGTCGGGAGATTTCCTCCTCTTCGGCTGATTGATCTAGAGAAGATGAATAATGAAAGAAGAAGAAATATGATGAAGACAAGAATCTGGCGATTATTGCAAGGTTTACCCGTTTTGGGAGCCGGATCCTCGGATGGTGCTTCTTGACTGCACGGGCCCCGTAGATTTTCATCTGGCTGGTTTCCAGTCGGAGCATCTTGACTGGCAGTCGGGGGCTGTTCTTCTTCGACCGACTGGGTTCCAGCTGGGAAAACTTGGCTGGCAGTCGGGGGCTCGGCCTCAGGAGCATTTTTGCCTAAAAATTCTACCCCAGAAGCGTCTTCACTTGGGACAGGGTTTTGAGCTTTTGGTTCTGCAGGCCTTGGCTTTTCTAATGCTGCAGATGGATTGATGGCTTCAGCCCGCCCGGTGGGATCAATATCTTGAGGTTTCCTGCAAAAAGGAAGATAAAGACAATTGAGTAAGAGGAGAAAAAGATTTTTAACCAAAGGCTGATTCTGGTTATGTGAGATACCTATTGGACCTCCTGATTTTAGGAGTAGACCTGACTGTTGGTTTCGGAGGATTTATGCTAGATTGTGGAATCTGGACTTCTTCATCGTCCGAGTCATCAACGACCAGTCTCCTTTTACTCGCCCGCCTGTTGATATCTTCGTTGGTAGCGACTCTTTTTTCTTGAGGCTCAACCTTGATTTTGGGGCCACCGGTTGGTTTTTTGGCAGCGGGCCGAGTTGGTATATCGTCATGGTACACCTTGTATGGCTTGGAGATAATAAGAGCGTTTGCCTGCAAGTAGAGTTTTTGAGATATATTGAAGGATGTGTGCAAGATTGAAAGAGTTTTGAAGACCCGAGTCGACTTACCCGAGGAGGAGATCGGAACAGGTTGAACGGAGGAACCGGCATCTTGTGGCTGCGATCTATTGTGATTCCAGAGGAGAAAATCTTGTACATGCGAGTGCACAAGGCCTGGTAACTCAGAGCATCGCGGTCCTCCCGATTGGGATCGCTTTCACCCTCATACTCGAACGCTGGCTTAGATCTTTCCTTGATGAGAGCCAGTCGGTTCTTGATGAAGTGTCAGGTGATTTGTTCTCCTTGGAGGCCTTTTTTCTTCATTTCAAGAATATTAGCCAGGAGGTTATTTGCTTCTACCCAATCTTGGTTTTCTGGCAATGTGCTCCAGTTAGCTCTCTGGATCGGTGGAAGGCCGACGAAGTCGGGCAAACTGGGATTGGGTTCGAGATGTAGAACCAGTTTGCGTGCCAGCCCTTGTTGGAAGATTTCAAGGGGAGTGAGAAGTAGTCTCTGCGGAGAGTCCCGCAGAGTTGAAAGCCAGCACCGCCGACGACGCAAGGGTCATCCTTGTTTGGGTGTGGTTTGACATAAAATATACGGCGAAATAGATTGAAATAGGGGAGGATGCCTAAAAATGCTTCGCACACGTGGATAAATATTGCAATGTGGAGGATAGAATTGGGATTCAAGTGATAAATTTGGAGGCCGTAGTATTCGAGGATACCACGGAAGAAGTCGAAAGTGGGAAGACCAAATCCGCAATAGAAGAAAGAGGTGAAGACCACAATCTCACCGGTGTTTGGAGTAGGGAACTCCTCGCCGGCCGCCGGACGCCAGCCGATGATTTCCTTGGGTGGGAGAACTCCGTTCTTCACCATTTCCCGCAAGGTCGACTCCTTCACGTCTGAGGTCGCCCACTGGTCAAAAGGGATTTCTCTCTCTTCCACCACGGACGCGAGTTAGGTGGAGGTGGGTCTTACGCAAGAGATGGGGATTTTTTGAGGGGATGCTGGTGGCTGGATGCGGATGATGGATTGCGGTGGGATGTGAGTTCTTGAATGGATGATTTTGCGTAAGCGCGAGATTCCGGAATTCCTTGGAGCGGTGGATGAACAGGAGCGCGAAAAGGGGAAAAATTTCGGGAAGAAGAAGCGGCAGCGACGACGCTGGCGCTTTGAGAAAGATTTTAGGGTTTTTTTCTGGGTTTTCTCGTATTCGGGCCGAGCCCGTGAGAAACTTACGGCCCATCTTATGAGTACGGCTTGACATAAGTCTATGAGGACTTAAGCAAATTTGCTCTAGCAATATGCGTATGTCTCATTGCCCGATGACTTTAAAATCCTTCCATACAGCAGTTACACAACTTGTTAAAGGTTGGTACGATGCAACTTGGAAGGTGACAAACAGTAAAGTTTTTTATAACTGTCCTGGTAACTTTTTTATAGGTTGCAAGAGCTGTTTGGTTTTTACAAAGCATTTGATTTTTTATTTATCAATGCTGATTTGCCACCTTGTGTGCTCTTTTTATCAAGACCAATATTATGGCAAGAGCTATTAAATATTTTGGTCGTATTTTTCAGATGACTGATAAATTTATTTATTCATATTTTATATTCATAAAAATGGATTGAGTTGTATGTTCCGGGACGATTCGGGCATAGCGACTCGGATAAGCATGAGCTTGCCGAGCGCTTGGATTTTTTACCCCTGAGGGTCAGCTAAGTATTTTGTTCTGAGATGACTCAGGTGAATTGACTCGGATCAGCATGAGCTTACCGAGTGCTTGGATTCATTATACATTATGCCTTGATTATAAGGTTATGTGTTATATAATCTTTTATGATTGCTTTTGGCTTAGGCTAGGCATTTATTTAACTCGGGAGAGTATGATTAATATAGTTCTTGACTATATGCTTAGTTTATTTAACTAAACACATAGTCGGGGGCTACACCTAATTAGGTGCATCAGTCGATGCACCTATATTTTTTATGTTTGAAATTTTTGAAATATTTTCAGCCCTTCACAGCCTTTCTATTGGATGAAAAAGCACTCGGGAGACTCAGGCAGAGATGATGGAGGCACTCGGTGATAGAAGCACTCGACTAAGAAGTCATTCGGTCGCGTGTTATTCAAGTTTGAGGCCAAGTTATCTCATCGACTACGAAGGTCTCGGGGGCTACTGTGGAGATTATGGGTACCGGATACCCTCACGGATAGCTTATCCGACTTACTATAGGGGATAGGTTATGCTTTATGATGATTATGTAAACTGGCTATGACTTGGGTATTACGTTACCATTGAGATAAGGTAACAGCCCATAGTTTATAGTTGGTAAGATTAAGGAGTCCGACTTAGAATAGAATAGGTCTCCGACTTGTAAACCCACCCTCCGAGACTATATAAGGAGGGTAGGGCGTCCCTTGAGGGACACACAGAAAAAGACACGGACAAATAGAAGACTTGCGAGAGCTCCTATTGAAAGAGATCAAGAGATCAATAAACACTCTGATGAGGACATCGCTAGTAATGTCAAAGCTAGTAATGAGACTTCAATAACAGGACCAATAACAAGAGCACGAGCCAAGAAACTACAATCTCAGGTGAACCTGCTCCTTAATGAATATGTCATTAATTTTAATGAGAATTTTATACTACCTAAAAACAATGTTTTACTTGTGCTCAGGTTTGAACAGTACCGTACGGCCCATGAACAGTGCGCGTGAATAGTACCACATGGGGAGTTTAGTGTTGAATAGCCTTGGGCTGAGACTATATATTGAGGGGTAGACTCCCATTGTAAAGGGAACCACTTTTGATATTAAAAATACTCTTGTTCTTTCTGTTGTCCAAACAACATTGAAGGAATTGAGAGTTAGTCAAAAATCAAGATCGTTCAACCTTTCCGCTGGGAATTGGGAGCGCGATAGAACTTCATCTGGTGGTCGTGAAGTTCAACACGTGTGATTGGGCGAATTATAGAGTGCTAACTCTTGCATTGGCAACGGGGGATCACTACGATTCATCAGTTCCACGTGAGTATCTTGATCCTACGTCGAGAAGATCGGGCGACCCCGTATCACACTCGGCGGATCAAATCCCCGAAACAGGAGTAGGGTATTACCTCTCGTCAGAGAGGGCCTTAACCTGTCTAAACCCTTGTCCCGACTAACCCATTGTGTTTGGCGCTTGACTGCTACCCCCGGATTGATATTGCCGAAACCAAGTTTCGACAACGTATATTCAGACATATGAACACATCTCAATGCAGTACAATATATTTTGTAAATTCTAGTATATTAACCTATGTATGTCACATTAACAAAAATAAGCATGAACCATATACTATGTATGTCACATTAACAAAGATAAGCATGAATCATATAAACACATCTAAATGCAGTACACATTCTACACGGCATTTTGTAAATTCTAGTATATTTTCTATGTACGTCACATTAACAAAGATAAGCATGAATCATATACTATGTATTTCACATTAACAAAGATAAGCATGAATCATATGAACATATGTAAATGCAGTACAGTATATTTTGTAAATTAGTATATCATCTATGTATGTCACATTAACAAAGATAATATAAGCATGAATCATATACTATGTATGTCACATTAACAAAGATAAGCATGAATCATATGAACACATCTAAATGCAGTACACATTCTATATCTAAAGCAAGATATCTTCTCATATCAATCACACAAGGAAAATAGGGAAAAAAGGGAGAAACCACTTTGACCTTCAAAACACTAGGGGTAGGCAGCGGCGGCGGAGGCAGCGGAGGAGGAGGCGGCGGCGTCCAGGAGACGGCGGCGTCCAGGAGGAGGCGGCGGCGTCCAGGAGGCGACGACGACGAGGAGGCGGCGGCGGCGTCCAGGAGGCGACGGCGACGAGGAGGCGACGACGACGAGGAGGCGGCAGCGTCTAGGAGGAGAGTAAGAGGGAGGAGGCGGCGATGGGGTCGGGAGGCGCTTGGAGGGAGGAGGCGGTGGCGGAGGTCAGGAGGCGCTTCGAGGGAGGACGCGGTGGTCGGTGAGGAGTAAAAAGGAAACACTTAGTTTTTTTTTCCGATTCAGATCTGGATTGGTAGAAAACCTAGTCGTAGGTCATCACCATCGGGCACAAGTACTAAGCCCGATACAGATGACAATCATCCGTGACGGGCTACAAATAACAAGCCCGACAGGCACAAACAAAAAGCCCGATACCGATGACAATCATCCATGACAAGCATAACTAACAAGCCCGATACGGATGACACACATCCGTGATAGGCACAAACAAAAAGCCCGATACTGATGACAATCATCCATGACAGGCATAACTAACAAGCCCGATACGGATGACACACATCCGTGACGGGCTGAACTACTACGCCTGATAGAGATAACCTCATCTCTGATGGGCATTATTTATATGCCCGATAGAGATAAGCTCATCCCACTATACAATTGAAATATTCCTTATTAATTATATGTAATAATGATATTTAAGTTATAAAATCAATTATAATTAACTTCTACCCGATTTAAAATTGCTATTACATTTTTAAATGGTGTAAAATTTCTGTTAAAATAAAATATGCCTTATTAATTAGTTTAAAATTGCTATTAAATTTTATAAAATTATTATAATTAACCTATGCCTTATTTAAACAGTGTAAATTTGCTATTAAATTTTAAAAACCATATGAAATTAAAATATGCAGATCATAAGGCACCGGTACAAAATACTTCATTACTTATATCAATTTGCACATTACAGTACTACGATGCTTTGCTTCGTATGTCGTCTCGGGCAATGTGTTCTCTTCAGGAAGCATGGCCTTCAATATTCCCAAAAGTTCCGTAAAACTCTTGTTTGTCCATCCACTACTTTCTTCATTAGGTCCAAGGTAGCTGACAGTTTAGTATGCTTTGCTTTGCATCCGGCGTATAGAGGTGTCTCGGAGTCACTGACCAACCTGTTGAACTTCATGGAATCTCTCTCGTTGTGAGCTTGCTCCTCAACGTCACGTAACATCTCTTGCAGCATATCAGGATCCACATCAACCATTTCACCGCCCAATGAAGATGGTATAAACATGTCATGCTCATCTTCATCTTCATGATTGTCTGCACCACTTCTGTCTGCAGCTGCACCACTACCCAATTCTTGCTCTCCATGCTTCACCCAATAAGTGTAGCCCTTCATGAATCCCCATTGTATCAAGTGAGAGTGTACCTCCTCTCCGCTAAACATAATATCATTCTTGCAATCTCTACATGGACAACACATGTATTTGCTATTTCTTCTTCTCCTATCCTCCTCCGCAACGTTCATAAAACTTAAAACGTCATCTCTATACTCCTTGCAATGACGTTTCAAAGTTGTCGCAGTCATCCAACTTCGATCCATCGCTGCACAATTTAATAAAATATTAGTTAACATACAACTAAATTAAAAAAAATTATTACTACCTTCTTAATTACTTCTTAGATTTTTTCTGTTTTTCTTTGGAAAAAAAAACAAAAAATTCGCCCCCTTCAATCTCCCACCAAAATAGTGAATAGTGGGATAACTTCGGACAACAGTCGAGTGGTCTATTTATAGTGTGCAAAATATATCTCAATCGGGCCAATGAACCGACATCTCTAACGGACATAAATAAAAGCCCGTTAGAGATAAGGGTCATCGGTGACGGGCTTTAAAGCATATGTCAATCGGGCCCGTATACCGAGCCCGTCACCGATGACCCTTATCTCTGACGGGCTCTGAACATGGGCCCGATTGAAATATGCTAGGTCATCTCAATCGGGCCTAAATATATAGCCCGTCACGGATGAGTGTCATCGGTGACGGGTTATATGTACTTGGGCCTAGAGTATGACTGCACGAGTACATCTACAACGGTGCAAATTTAGGCCCGATTGAGATGACTTCGTTCTGACGGCCTAATAGTCCAATCATGTGGGGGCCCGTCAGAGATGAGAGGTTCTGTAGTAGTGATTGTTTCTCTTTTCTATTAAACTGAAATAAATATTCTATTGACCATGTTGTTCAGCAGCAAACAACCATATTTTAAAAGTGTTTTTCTCCTAAAGATTGACTTCTACTGGAGGTGCTAAAACCAAGAAATGCCGGTCTTCTGTAGTGAAATTTGCCTATGTTGTTATTGTCAATGTGTGGAGTACTGTAGTTTCCTTGAAAATTTGCCATATATCTAAAACTTTGTCAGCTCTAGGATTTCAATGAAAATTCTGACAAGGACATTGTTTTGAATGCAGGAGTACAAATTTAAATTCCAAAGTGACAAATAGTACATTCAACCATTTGTATCGTTTAGAAGGTTTTAAATTTTAGAGTTCAATTTTACAACAAGCTCTTTGGCCTATCCAATTTATTGATAAATATTAAGATAAATGAAACTGGCCCATCATTCTAACGCATAACAAAGATAGTTAAGAGCAGTCCAACTAACATTCTAAAGCATAAACTATGCTACACAAAATACTTCATGGTGGAACGGAAATTCATAAACAAGGGGATATGATAGTATTATCCCCTTCACATCAAATGCTCTTCAATTACCCTCATCACATTATCAACCACAATGCTGTAGGCCTTTTCAGTGGGATGGAAGCCATCCCAGTAAATATAATCAAGGACATTTGAGCATGCAGTGTGATATGCAATAAATATGCTAGCATCGAGCAAGGTACTACCACATCATCCCTCAGCTGCCTGCTTGAAACCTACATAATGGAAAATTTCAGATCGGCGTCAGTATAAAAATGTTCATCCAGACTACCTCCCAGAATTAATAATTAGTAGGTGAAGGCGACACGCGCATACAGATCATCAATTATCGTTCCGAAGTTTATATGATATCCATTAACCACACACTTTTCCGGTTGCTCAACATGTAATATTTTAACATTCCATAATAATTATGTATGTAATGATTTGTTTTTGTGTGAAACAATTAATATCTCTCTCTTATTTTAATATGTAATATTAACTTACCGTAAAGAGCTGGTTGTTGGGCAAGATCTAGCAGATAGCGGTAGAAATCCAAAAAAGCCAATTTGAGCCCATAAATGTTCAGTTCTGCATTTAGTCGAGCTATCTCCATTTTCATTTTAGAATTAAATAACTCTGACGCTTGGTTTCGTTTTGGATCACATTTTTCTGAAGGATGCCCTCCGAGGATTATTTGTGAAGGGCTACAACCAACTGGAGGAATTCCAAAAAATCCAATCCTCTTAGCACCCATCTGGTTCAGTTGCTGTATAATATGGAAACAAGTATAATGTTACATTACATATTCAAACTCAGATGTATAAAGCAATATAGAATGGAAAAAAGAGTACTCAATCCATCCCAAAATATATCATTTTTTAGCATTCACTGTCTTGGAATACAGTGACCACTCCACCAATTTTCCTATGCCTAACTCCATTGCTTCTTATATTTTAGGACTAATGGAGTACTCACTGTAAATCTAAATCAGCAACTATATCACTACAACCAAGAAATTCCAATGAGATGTACACAAGGCGTGATTTAACTTTGAAACGTTCAAATAATCAATATATGTAAATTGTGTTTAAAACATTCTACATTTCATGGGACCATATTTCTTACCAATGTGAAGTTGACTGCTAAAGATATAAGGAAGTCCACATAAGAACCAAGGTCATACTGATGCTGTTTAGAAGGAATTAAGAAGTAATTGTTGACGAGGTCATTTCCCCCCATTGAGGTAAAGTAGACGGCTTCTGAGACAACTTGTGTCATATCCTCTTCTCCAACCAATGATTTTAGTTTCTCCTTATATTCCTCGAATAATTGAAGCTGCTGAGTACTTGATATCGCGGTCTGAAAATCAGAAATACGTCTGAAGTAATATTAACTGTCTTCTTTATATCTTCAAGAACAATAGTACCCTATACATATATATATCTTACACTGTAATCTTACTTTATAGTGCAAATTGAGATCGGATAATAATTAGAGAACAGTTTGTATTGATACATAAGTTCTAAGAAGTAAAACTGTACCGTTATTTTAGAAGTGAGAGGGTCATATCCACTGCCTCCAGAAGCAAAAGACACACCACTGAGTAAATCTTCAAGTTGAAGACCATCACCGAGATAAGGAGGAATTAGCTCCTTAACACCCAATTTTGAAGCTGTTCGAAATAATCTTAGTTATAATAAACCAGATATTCATACGGAGTTACGATGTTATTCAATCAATTAATAATAGCAGTAAATACGTTCAGATCAAAAAAACTTATGAAAATTTGATTTTTTCATGGTAAAATGGACAAGATAAGGAAATTTACATATGCCAAAGTGAAGTGTTTTGAAATCCTAATAGAATATTTGATACACAAATATAATTTATTGTTTGGGCTTGCAAACTACTCTCTCCAAAAGTTGTAAACCTTCTGACATTAGATTAGTGTTTGCAAGGGCAGTGTACATGTTCGATAAAAACATAACAAAGATTGGTGTCAACTGCTCCCTCCGTCTCCTATTATAAGTAATTTTTGATTTTTGAAATCAAACTTGTTTAACTTTGACTAAATTTATAGAAAAAACAGTAATACCTATAACACCAAATTAGTACCATTCAATTCAACATTGGATATATTTTGAGAATATATATATTTTGTCTTGAAAATGATATTATTTTTTTGTATAAACTCAGTCAAATCAGAGAAAATTGACATTAAGAAAAATCAACCCATCATATAAAACTTACCATTATTCCCAAATAAATTTAGATACTGTTGGTATTACTACGCACATAGATTAATCTGCAAGCGCATTGATACCACTGTAGCACTTCCCCTTACAATATTCCATGGGTATCAAACACGAGGAACTTGTGTGTATCTACAAACACGATTCTACACAAGAATAAGAACGGATGATAAGATTGGCTAGAGAGGATTTCTAAGGATTTAAGTAGTTATCTTAAATTAAAGGTAAAACTGTATCAAATGCTTCGAGCACTGACCCTCTCCTAGTTTGATAGGGTGAGTCCGGCCATGAGCTCTATGATATACCCAAAAGTGGAAGGATGCAAAGGACGGACAGAATTGTCACCACCTGCCGCCTACCTCACTTTTCGTGGAGCACACAACAAATGAAGATAACCGCTAACCTAGACACTACGCCTAAGTTATTGATTACTACTCTAGCCTTGCGCAGGAACTTTCTTCTTTATCCAGAGTCCTAGTACTAGAGCACTTAATTATAAACTAAGTGACGAACCCGCACCGATGAGGATATGTCTCATTTAAGTAAACTAACTAAATAACAAAAGAGATCCCGAACACTTGCTTTATAAAAGAAGCATCCGCCGAGGTACAAGCAAGAAGAAGGCCGACAGCTACGATACTTCTTCGGAACTCCAATGGAAGAATGCCGACAAACCTGGCACTCCTCTGGAAATTCTCGAAGATAAACCGATACATTGGGGCACTCCTTCCAGAGCTTCGCTTCACTCTCTCATTTAACCTACATACTAAAGTAAAACCTAACAAGTGATTTGTATTCCACTTGAGTTGATGTTGTGTTTTGCAAGTGTGTTGAGCTCCTCCTTTTATAGTGCGATATGACGGTTGAGAATGGCGGTTACTCTTCCACAATTGTCATTGGGAGAGCATCAGGGGCCTACACGTGGAAGGTGGAGATTGGAGGGGCCAGTGGCGGTTCGGCGGAACTGAGGGTTCGACCAACCCTGGGCCCCATCACTCTCCACCGACCTTCTCCAGTGGCTTACATAGGGTCCCTTATGGTGGTCGAGGATGCTTTGTTCCCACTTTAAGTCGGTTTCAACTGTTATATGGGCTTTCCAATCCTTCTACTCGCGTGTGATTGGCGGAAGGTTCATTTTATTGCATGGTGGGTGTATTTTCATCCATAAATGACCTGCATACATATATTTACCAAAGCTAGTGAAAAAGGTTAGTAGTAAACCCCTACCACTAAGTTTTCATATAATAGTTTATATTCCTTATGAAGGAGTTGATGGTTAAGGTTTGCACTCAACGACCATCAACAACACCCCCACACTCATCCTTTACTCGTCCCTAAGTAAAGCTCATGGATCAATAGAGAAATGACTTTTGTTTAATGACACAACATACAAGTTATTCTGAGACATACCTGTACTTGTGAAGTTTGATGTGTCTCCCATGTCATCTTGGGTAATCGAAGGATGGAACGGCCTTGGCTCAAGTCACCTATACTCCTTTTGATGAATTACCTTGGGATTTTCTTTGATGCTCATAAAAACATAACTTTTACTATACTTCTCAATTGATTCTTTCTGGACACTCAAAGTGTTTATTGCTTACCAAAGCATTGATGTTGCCTTTTCTTATCTTACTTTCCTACTAAGGCTTATGTGGAGCTTAGGGTAGGAAGTAAGAAATGACATACTTGCATCAGATATATTGTAAAGTCAAACAGAGTATCCATGAAGATAACTAAACATATAACCATGGCCAACTTGTACACTTATATATGTGGAACGGAATGTGTATATGAATGATAGGAAGATGGAATGATGACTATTTTTTTTGTACGATCCTCCTCCTTATACTTAATTTGGAGATCATGGCGATTTTCTACATTTTTTTCATCATGCTCTAGAATAGTTTTCTCATTCTCTTTTGAGCATTTTGATTTTCTAAAACCAATTTTTTTAGCTCATGTATCATTTGGCATGGATAGGTGGATGGAGAATCATAATATTTGAAGCTTAGCATATGGTACGTGGATGGCATATTTTGATAGTCCTTTAGTGTAGAGGGAAAGCAATATATTTTGGTGGTTAAGGGCACAAGACTTTGGTGATGAAAATATGAAAAGAATCTAACAAGGGTCACAACCATTTGACAAAACTCAAAGTGATAACAAGCAACATATTATTTTGTTCTTTATAAAAAAAATTTCCAAGGTTTCAACAGTAAGAGTAAGGTTCTTATCATCAGATAGTCTCTCACTCATCAATTACTTAGATAGCATGTGGTCCTAGGAATATGGTTCACAACTGACAAGTGATGATCAAAGAATAAAGAGTATGTAAGTCATTTCAAGCAAGTCATATACTCTAGTTGATCATGTCAATACTCATTTTAATTCTTGAGTTAATTTTTAGATAAGGCAAAATTAATCTAACTCAATAATTAGGGAGATAAGGGATAACGTACAAACCATTGCTCAAATGTGAGTGTGACAACGAGCAGCCGTGTGCGCAAATTTACTACGTCTCATCTCGTGAACGTGCATGAGTCGTGGTGTAGCATGGACATGGGTGATCTTGGTGTGCGAATGCATCGTGTGAGCACAAGATCGCCCCCACACTTGTTCCTATACCTGGGGTGCTTCATAGACACAAAAGACAAAAGTGAAAGCAAAGGGACTCACCCAGTGAAGCCCGGTGAGTCATTTATTTTATTATTTTATTCAACTTTATTGGTAGGATATAAACTTACCTTATTGGAGAATTGGAAGGGGGCTACCAGGAGATTGTGTGCAAAGGCTAGGAGGTGGCGGCACCACCCATGGGTCAGCTGAACAAGGGGTTCAACCCAAACCCTGGTGGACTCCATTTTCTCTCAGCTTAGGAATCAAGATATTTGGGTTTCGGCAAGATTGGGTCCAGCCCTGAAGTCTTCGAGAAAATTTCAACAAAGACGTGAAAATCGACCAAATTTACCATGTTCAATTTCTGGTCTTGATTTTTCATTAGTTCCAAGAAAACTTTTAAATGACGACCATTTACCTTGAAGTCATTACCTTCGTCTTCACAGAGCGTGACTGCTCCTTGTGATGAAGTGTCGACAATGCTGTTTGGTCCTAGCCATTTGCTTTGAAGTTTTCTGTGTCCAAAGAGCTTCACCCTGGAGTTGAACAATAGTAATTTGTCTCCTGCCTTGAACTCCTTCCGCTTAATTTGCTTATCATGTCATATTTTTGTTCTTTCCTTGTACATCATGGCATTGCGATAAGCCATATCTCTCCATTCCTCCAATTCTAATAGTTGCATTTGTCTGTGCTGTCTGGCTTGTCCTAGGTCCATGTTCCATGTCTGGATAGCCCAGTGCGCCCTATGTTTCAGCTCAACAGGTAGGTGTCACATCTTTCCATAAATGAGCTGGTATGGTGACATGCCGATGGGTGTCTTCTATGTGGTCCAATATTCCGAAAGTGCATCTGGTAGCTTGTTCATAGTTTTTTGCAAAATGTTCTTGGTTTGTTTGTTGGATGTTGCTGCTTGACCACTTGTTTGGGGATGGTATGGAGTGGCAATGTTGTGTTGTGCCCTGAGCTCTTGTAAAAAGTTTCGGAAGATCTTATCAATCAAAGAGACCCTCTATCACTTATCACCATCCATGGTGTTCCGAACCGAGGGAAGATGACCTCGTGGAACATTTTGCAGGCATATTTGGCATCAGTGGTATGACATGACATTCCTTTCACACATTTGGGCAAATAGTCGATGGCCATCAGAATGTACTCGCAGCCATGGGACTTTGGAAAAGGTCCCATGTAGTCAATACCGCACACATTAAAGAGTTCCACTTGAAAGTGGTATGTTAGGGGCATCGCATCATGAGCGGTGATATCTCCATGCTTCTGGCACCTTGCACATCTCCGAATGAATTTTTTTGTGTCTTCATACATTATAGGCTAAAAGAATCCACTCTGCCATATCTTTGCCTAAGTGCGGAATGCACCATAGTGGCCTCCATATGGTGTCACGTGGCATTTTTCGATGATCTGTGTGCCTTCAACTATTGGTACACATCATCTAAGTAGATCGTCTGAGCAGACTCGGTACAAATATGACTTATCTCACAGATGCCTTCTGCTTTCATAGATGAGCTTCCGCTTATTCTCCTAAGGTGGCAGATATCCTGCAGTTATGAAGTTGGCGATATTTGTGTACCATGGGTTCGAGTCTGTTACCTTTAGAAGCATGTCGTTCTGTAGAAAATCATTTATGGGCAGCTCCTACATGTTAGTCATTTGCATACGTGACAAATGATCTACTACAGAATTTTCTACTCCCTTTTTATCTTTAGATTCAAGATCAAATTCTTGGAGTAGAAGAGCTCATCTAATCAACCGAGGTTTTGCATCTCATCTAATCAACCAAGGTTTTGCATCTTTCTTAGTGAGCAGATAATTTTGAGCAACATGATCAGTGTAAACAATTACCTTAGCTCCAACTAAGTAAGATATAAATTTATCAATTGCAAAAACCACGACCAATATCTCCTTTTCCGTTGTGGCATAATTAAGCTGAGCTCCTATTAATGTTTTACTAGCATATGCGATAGCATGGTATTGCTTATCTTTAGTTTGACCGAAAACGACCCCTACAGCATAATCACTAGCATCGGACATGATTTCAAACGGAAGCGACCAATAGGGGGTTGAATGGTTGGTGCTGAAATGAGTGCTTCTTTTAGAGGATTTTAGACACTCATCATCAAAGTTAAAGAGGCATCCTTAGCTAACAAACTGATGAGGAGTCTAGCTACTAATGAGAAATCTTTAATAAACCGATGATAGAAACCCTCATGACCCAGAAAACTACGGACTCCCTTAACATTGGTAGGAGGTGAAAGCTGCTCGATTACCTCAATTTTGGCTGTGTCCACCTTTACTCCCCTTTTGGAGGCTCGATGTCTTAGGACTATGCCTTCACAGACCCGGAAGTGACACTTTCCCCAATTAGGCACCAAGTCCTTTTATTGACATCGTTGCAAGACGCTAGTGCATTGCACAACCCGAACGACATTGGTCATCGTCACTTATGATAGCAGGCGACTTTGTATCACCATATAGAAAAGTATAGCGTAGGCCTGAAGGAAGAGATTTGAGCTCAACAGGAGGTCATGATGGTGGATCGGTTTTGGGTAACTCGATCACCTCTCCAGGATAGTTCTCTTCCTCGACAAATGCAATGGCATCATTGTCGAGGAGGGATTCATGAGACCCAATGGATAGAAAGTCAACACTTCCTCAACTGGCTCGGACTCAGGAACGGGTTCCGTCAAAGAGTTTTTCAATCGTGAGAGCAGAATGAAAAATGCCAACTCCCCGAGCTTGATGTCGAGGACACCGGTTCGAGGCACATCTAAGAAGAGTTTTTCTATGGGATGGCCTATGAGGATATTTGAAGTCATGAACTTCAAACACATGGAAGTCTAGGATGATCTCGATATTATTGTGCCTGATTGGTACGTTGCGAATAATTCCATACCCTTTGATGGTAGGACCAGACAGGTCCCAAAAGATTTTGTTTGTTGGTCCCAATGGTTCCTTCCCTAAGCACGTTAATGCAAAGGTTCGGACATAATGTTTGCACCAACAGTAGGATTATAAAGAGTTTTCACCAAGGTCTCTCTCATGAGACAAGAAATTGTTAAGGATGGGGAGCTAATCCAAATTGCTTCAGAAGAGGGCTCTCTTCACTCATGATTGTAGTTAGTTCATGGACCATCTCTTTGAGAAAATTTTCCTCGAGAAGTTCATTACAACTATGCGGGACCGGTGATCTTTTTTGAGGTGTTTCCGTAATCTTCAAAAAGATCACCCTCAAATTGGAAGGAGAATTACGAAGGCTAAATTTCTTCTTCCTTCGGTTCCCGTGGTTTAGCTGAGGACTCAACGGTCGAATCTTGGAATCTGGAGTGTGAATGCTCCAATTCGACAGTTTGGGATACCTCAAGCATATCTTTGATTTCTAGGAAGGTTTTGCAAAAAGCGAAGGAGGTATTCTCCAGGATACGACCCAAGAGTTCCCTACCTTCCAACTTCATTTGATGTGCGAACAAACATCCAACAGAAGTATCGAACAAACATGGCAAACTGCTTATCTAAACCCGAGTGGAATTGTTGTCAAAGCACGTGATCGGGTAGTGACAAGTCTGGGCCCTCTTGAGTTAACATGGAGAAATGAGCCTAGGCACTGATCGATTCCTTCTCATTTTGCCGGAAGCCGAGCACCTCCATACGTAAAGAGACTACATGGGTTAACAAAAGGAAAGCGAGGCATAACCTGCTTTTCAACTTTAAGGTTTCTTGTGACATGTCCACAATTGTCAGACATGAACACAGTTCCTCAAACTCTCGTAGATGGTGGTAGGGGTTTACGTCTTCGTGCCCCGAGAAGGATTATTCCTGAACCATGGCTATAAATCCAGGATGGAGTTCATAGCCTGATATACAAATTGATTTTGAAGAAAAAGGTGGCTCACAGAACTCGGCCCTTGAAGCAGAGAAGTTTTTAATGGAAAGTTACTCCATGTTTGGTAAGAAGAGAAAGGAATAAAGGAAAAGAAAAGATACGAGGATGAACCAAATTCGAAGATGATACAATAACCGTTCCCCGGCAACGCGTTAGAAATGCTTATTGGTATTTGCTACGCACACAAATTAATCCGCAAGCGCACAGATACCACTGTAGCACTTCCCCTTAGAGTATTCCAAGGGTATCAAAGACAAGGAACTTGTGTATATCTACGAACAGGATTCTACCCGAGGACAACAACAGATGATAGGATTGGCTAGAGAGGATTCCAATATATTTAATTAGTTATCTTAAGTTAAAGGTGAAAATCTATTGAATGCTTCGGGCATCGGCCCTCTCCCTGTCTGCCAGGGTGAGTCCGGCCTTAAGCTCTATGATGTACCCGAACGTGAAGGGATGCAAAAGACGGACAAAGTTGTCACCACTTGCCACCTACCACACTTTCCATGGAGCACACAACAAACGAAAGTAACCACAAATCTAGACACCATATCTAAGTTATTGTTTATTACGCTAACCTTGCACAAGAACTTTCTTCTTTATCTAGAGCTCTATTGCTAGAGCACTTAATTATAAACTAAGTGACGAACCCGTACACCGATGAGGATATATCTCACTTAATTAAAGTAATTAAATAACGTAAGAGATCTTGGACACTTACTTTATAAAACAAGCTTCCACTGAGGTACAAGCAAGGAGAAGGCCGACAGCTACGGCGCTTCTCCAGAACTCTAATGGAAGAATGCCGACAAACTCAGTATTCCTTCGGAAATTCTCGGAGAGAACTCCGCTACTTTAGGGCACTCCTTCCGGACCTTCCCTTCACTCTCTCACTAAACCCACATAGTAAAGTAGAGCCTAACAAGTGAGTTATACTTCACTTGAGTTGATGTTATGTGTTGCAAGTGTGTTGAGCTCCTCCTTTTACAGTGTGCTATGATGGTTGAGAATGGTCGGTACTCCTCCATAACCGTCATTGGGAGAGCATTAGGGGCCTACATGTCGAAGGTGGAGATGAGAGGGGCCAGTGGCGGTTCGGCCGACCCTTGGGCCCCACCACTCTACACCGACCTTCTCCAATGGCTTACAAGTGGGCCCTTATGGCGGTTGAAGATGGTTTGGTCCCACTTTAAGTTGGTTTCATCTATCATGTGGGCCCACTGATCCTTATACTAGCGTGTGATTGGCCGGAGGTTCATTTTGTCTCATGGCGGATGTATTTCCATCCATAAATGACCTGCATACATATATTTATCAAAGCTAGTGGAAATTTTAGTAGTAAACCCCTACCACTATGTTTTGATATAATATTTTATATTCTTTATGCAGTAGTTGATGGTTAAGGTTTGCAGTTAACGACCGTCAACAGATACCAGAAACAAAATTGGTGCATTAATTTTATATAGACCTTACCAGTGTTGGTAGCAGATGCCATGGACAAGGCATCATGGGTCAAATTATGTTATTGTGTGGATGGAGGAGTTTGAGTTATGACAGCTCGGATGCATAATTATGGTTTTTACATGCGTGCCTCCTTTATTTTTACAACCAAGCAAAAATAAGACCCGTATTTTACAAATGGGTGCATCCGACGATAACCTCTCCCATCCATCGCTTCTCCGCCTTCCTCCATCGGGAGGGGCGGACCCAGAGGCAGAGGCGGCCTCTCCCCTCCATCACTTCTCCTAGCTCCCTTGCACAGATCCGTTGGCGGCGGCGATGCGAGTGGCTTATCCAGATGTGGCGGTGGCCTCTTCCCTCCATTGCTTCTCCGCCTCTCTCGCGGACGGATCCGATGGCTCCGATGATGGGAAGGTAAGATCCGGAGAAGGTGGCAACAACAATGGAGGACTGCGGCGAAGACGGCGGATTCACTGACGAGCAGTGACGATGGGATCAAATCAAGCTAGGGTTTTGGAAATTGTGTTTCTGAATTTTTATTTTTTTCGCCAAAAACATTTCATAGGCGGGCGGCTTTACGTGCCCGTGTGCAAAAATATTTGTTCACATGTGGTTGTTTTACCCGTAAGGGAAAATCTGGATTTCAACATACACCTAGCTCCAGACGATTGAGCAATTGATTGCCTGTAGAGTGACTTTGGCCGTTTGAAAAAAATCCTCTCTGTAGCGAGCCGGGCGGCTGCCCAACCTGCTCGATTTACCTGGGTGTTTTCTCCACCACTGGAGTAAGCATCCGATCGATGTTCTTAAAGTTTTTGTGTATACATACTTCTGTGTTCATTCATAAAATTTATTGACAACGTGAAGTGAGCATGCCTATCTCTGACAAGAAAGATAGAGGTGTCGGTTTCATTTAAAAATCGGCCCCTATATATTTGTGCTTAAAGGTGCTGGTTTTTTTTGTCACTGGCACCTCTCTGTGGTCGCTCATGTGGGCGGAAAAAAAAAGTATCGGTTTAACTGTTTCGGCACATGTAGTGTCGTTCTCTATGGGTTGCTTTTCTATAGTAATGTATTTTAGTACTTTACTTAATTTAATAATTGTGAAATTTAGAAGTTATAAGTTCAGTTACACTTGGTTTGTTGTCTTGAATTAGAATAAAATAAAAATTACACACTTCATTTAATGATGATAGGATTTAATGAAACTTTCCAGTTAACGTGAAAGCTTAAAAAAGTGTTGAATTCGTATAGATATAAATAGATATAGATATCATGGGCTTGAGCTTTTGGATGAGAATTAACTCGCGTATCCAACTAAGGTAATGTTCTTTAGAGCTAACTGAACTTAGATACACCTCGTTTTCTATTTTTTAAATTGTGTGTTTCGTAAAGAATAGTTATTAATCGTAAAAAATCAACAAATATATTTTTTAAATTTTTAATAATTAATACTCAGTTAATGGAATTTTACATTTTTGTTTGGCCTGCAGCTGATCAGCCACAACCTATATGCAAAAAAAAAAAACGCCCTAATTCCGCAATAACTTTCTATGCTAACATTGGACAATTCCACATTCGATCGATCAACCAGTCACCGTAAGAGCAAGAGGGAAATGTTCGCCCTAAATTATCTTCAATTCCCTTTAGGAAGGGAATAAGGGAACAAGCCCTAGAAGAACTAAAATCAGCTAGCATGCATAATCATTTTTTAATACGCCAGAGCGATGCGCCGAGGCGTATCTTTTTGCATCAAGACTTTATATAGGTTGAAGTAATACAACAGAAAAAACAAACACAACAAACACACACAGAGGTATAAATCTCCCAGGTTGTTCGTGCGACCGAACTACTATAGAAGCGTGTAATTGTACAAGTACAATATAAGTACGTTTCGTACCTATCATGTCCCCCATGGCCTTCCCGTTGGAAAACTTGCCTGTGGCCACGCCGCCGGGGTAGTCCTGCCCGTACGGCGGGAAGTTGGCCTTGGACGGCGTCAGGCGGTTGTTGTTGTTGCCTGGATCGACGGTCGAGTCGCCGAAGATGAAGATGGCCGACATGTTCCGAGCCAGACTTGCAAGACAGCTAGCCGGCGGAATCGTCGTCAGCTCCAGCAGCAGCATCAGCACCAGCATCGGTAGAACAAAGAGGCAGCATCCATGGAGTTCGCTAGTGCGACTGTTGCGTAGGCACGTCATCATTGATTTTAGCCTGCTTGAGCTTGATGCTCGGTTAGCCTCACTGCTTCACTGGTGTGTGCGCCTGTCGGGAGAATGTGCACTAGATATATAGTATAGGTATAGCCAACACGCTTAATTACATGGACGTGCTGTGACGTGCATGCAGCTGTGTCACACACGCGTGTCGCAACAATAGGGCACGGTTGTTTGTTGCATCCCTCGCGTGTCGCATACAAGAAACAGTGAGAACTCTCGATATCCTTTCTTTCTATATTTGGTGCCCACTAGAGGCACATCGTCGCTATTTATTAACCGTCCGATTTTGAGCAGATGGCCCCGATTTTCTGCGCAATCAAACTAAATCCTGGTCTAACGTTTCCGGTGCCTATCTGAGTATCGCCGATACGTTCAGCTTTCCATCTCCCTACCACATAACACACTCATCTTCAATGGTGAGTGATTGAGTAATTAAAACTACTGACCGTTTTCCTAATAAAGATGGCAATTGAAGTGCCAGGGAGCAGTCCACCTCACATGCGGCTTCCTACTTACATATAAACATCTCTATATATCAGTGGCAGGGCAGGGCCCGGCCAGCATGGGCATGTGCCCGAAAACCTAGATAGGTGCCGGTTGAAAATCCGACATAGATGTCGGATGAAAAATCTGGCACCTAGAAAACGGCACAAATGAGAGAAATCAAAGGTGTCGGTTTTGGAACCGGCACCTTTGATGTCCCAAAAATTCAAAAAAAATCGGTTCGATGCATCAGCTTGAATATCGAGCTCCCAATCACCCATGAGCTCTCAATCACCGAAGAACACAATCACACAATCTTGACCAAAACAAACATCCACAAAAATCCATGAACAAAATCAATGAGGAAGCCGCCGCCGGAAGGGAGGAGTCGCTGCCGCTGCCGCTGGGAGGAGCTGTTCCTGTCGTTGGAGAGAGTGGATCCGCTGCCACCGGAGAGAGTGGATCCACCGCCGGGGAGAGTGGAGCCGCTGTCTCCATCCTCGGCACAAGCGCCCCACCTACCAGGCCGGTACTACCAAATCTTTAGTACCAGTGAATGAACCAGTACTACAAGATCTCGATCTTTAGTACCGGTTGAAATAACAGGGACTAAAAATACATACTAAGTCAAAAAAATATGTGGGATATGAAATTCGAACTCAAGATATCTAACCTCAACCGTCATGCATGTTACCATCCCACCTACTACACACATCTAATTTGAAAATAAATGCTTTTTTTTAACTAACCCTATAGGTTGATAACATCAACCAATACTAAAAATATCTTTAGCCTCGGTTGATGTTATCAACCGGTACTAAAAATGTATCTTTAGTATAGGTTGGTAACATCAACCGGGATTAAAAATTCTCCAACATTAGTCTCGATTAGTGTTACCAACCGGTACTAAAGATGTATTTTTAATACCGGTTGATAACACTAATCGGGACTAAAGATATTTTTAGAGACTTGGATTTTTAGAACCGGTACTAAAGCATCTTTAGTACCGGTTCTTAATTTCACCGGAATATTTGTGTTTTGGGCCTTATGATAAAAAGATCGTTTCTCTAGTAGTCAAAGGTCTATTGGTGCCGACCTCTATGTGTTTTTCTGTAGTAGTATTATTAGCACTTAATTACAGTGTTTAGCCACCGGCTAATCTTTATACGATAGTAGCATATAAAGCACTGATTACCATGCTTAACTAAATGCTAATTACATTCAAGATAATTAACTTAATTTCACACCGTCACGACTGTGATCGATCTAAAGGCAACATGATATAACTTTCTGGCATTCATCGTCATTTTAATTTCTTTTCAATAAGATAGTACAAACTCCATAGTCTAACCTATCAATAATACATAACCATCATCTCATTGATATATTTTCGAACATTCACTGCTAGCGAACTCATCTTTAATTTCGGTTTGCAACCCATTTAGTCCCAGGTATGCAACCGGGACTAACAATCTGGGACCATCTTTAGGCCCGATTGAAATAACTGAGACTAAAGATCCATTTTTAGCACTGTTTGGTAATACCAACCGATGCTAAAGATAATTCTTCTTCTTTTCTAAAAATGCTTTATATTGCTTGCTACAAGTTTATATATATTCATATATATATGTATACATATATATTTATGTATATATATATACAAATACGAACATATATATATATATAAGTGCATATATATATGTTTATATCTATACATATAAAGATATATATATATATAAGTAAATACATACACATAAGAGTAATATATATTTGTATAGCATCACGTATATATAATTGCTGGTATATATATTACTTATGAACAATGGGAATTTACTTATAATTATGTACAATCGTTGTTAATTTCTGATGTTCCATTATATATTACAAATTAGGACAATTCATCTTGAGGAACGAGTCTTCCGTCGTCCTTGAATTCTCCTGCCGGATTAACAGTTTCATCCATAACAAATCCCATGAATTGTTCTTGCATAGCCTTGATGTAATCCTCCTTGGGGAGTTGGTCCTTCATTCACATAATCTATTGTTTTCAAAAAAATAAGGTATGGATATATTAAATCAATGAGAAGAGTGTAAATAATGTACGTGCCGGTGTTTACGTACTTCAATATCCATATCAGTGTTAACGGCGTGTGCCATGAGGTGAATAAATTCACAAACATAGTAGCCGCACAAATTTGTCCCATGTTCCTGTTGTAAACACTAAAAGAGAAATGAACTTGTGAAATATTTCTAATATCGAATAAATGAGATTTATAATTTTGGACCATGTACGTACTGGAAAGTTCATCCGCACTAACAATTCATCCTGGAATTCCCCGTAGACATTTGCACGGAATCTTTCCCACACCCTGCAGTTGCAAACGAATTAATGACGCTTTGATCCACATAGTAGCGATAGCAGCAATCATAACGAGAGTACTAGCGGATCACATTACCTATTAATCATGTCAATGATATCATCGAAAACATCCCTATCTTTGTGTATAGAGTCCATGATAATAATCTGGCATTTGGTAATCTCTATGACAAAGAGAGACCAGTGGAATCTGCAGAATTCGTCAAATATGATATACAAATCAATTTATAAAAACGAGAAGGAAGCTGCTACAACAACCGGTAAAAACTCATTTTGTGTTGTATGGCAATAATATGTACTCCTCGAAATGTTGCTGCATCTGGAATTTGTAAATGTTATTCTCGGTTTCCACTGGCTAGTGCTCTAAGGTATTCTCGTTGATTACGTACGGGTCCATGAAACTGCACTTGAAGTATCCTTCTTTCTGGCATCTTTGAGTCACCATTCTATGGTGAGAAAAAGACGTTAAATTTTCGATGTCACATACGACGGGCAAATGAGTGAAATTAAATTAAACGACACATACAAAACCCAGCAACTCATAAGAGAGACGTCAAGGGCGTCTTGATGGTATATGTCGTGGCAATCTTCCAAGTACATCCACATATCGTATGTCCCACGGAAGAAATATTCATTTCTAACACTTGCTGTGAACATCATCCTACCCTTAGTTGATTGATCCATGTACCATTCACGGAATCGGTACATCTGGGTAAAGAGCTTGGAGACCAACTCTGGCTGGACAAGTGGTTTGCCGAGTACGTACTTGTATTTAAGTTCTGTGCTCTCTATAGGGGCATTCCCAGCAGTTGCTCCTTGCTCAGATTTGTATCAACCATAAATTGTTGTAAAATGAAGTCGTAGTCCGATGACATCGGCTCAACCATTTGTTTCTTCTGCGTTCCGAGCTTAGGGATAGTCTTTACCTTTGTCTTTCTTTTCCCAAAGGACTTTTGAACTGAGCAGTCGTAGTCTGATAGTAAGTTCTTTTTCGTGGGTTCGCTCATTTCTTGAAAGAAGGTCTTTGTCATCGGGTCTATTGAAATCTTCTTCTCTGGAACTCGTGGCCTGAAGTGATCCTCCACTTGTTTTCTGACGATCTCGTCAATCTCCTCGTCTGTCCTATCATACGTTCTTTTTTTGAGCGCGGGTAGTTTTGGCTGGTCAAGTCTTGGCTTCTTCTTTTGTTGTGTGGACTTTGACGGTGCTGGACGAGGTGAAATAGACCAGTTGATACTTGCAGCTGCTTGTAGCATTGAAGACAGAGAAGACTGTGCAGGTGACAAAGACAGTGGAGGCAGAGGAGACCACGGTTGCGGAGGAGATGGTGCAGACAGAGGAGACCGAGGCTGTGGTGGTGGAGATTTAGGAACGGACATTGCTACTCGCCCGGGAAGCAAGATGTAGCTCTTGCACTATAGTATAATAGCGTGGGCTATCTCTCCTAGTTTCGTCTCCCCGTCTCCTCCAGGGATTTCTAGCTCGAGATCCTCAAAGTCTTGGACCACTAGCTCAACTTCGACCTTTGAGTACCGAGGTAGAATCGGTCTACAATGGTACGTAACGTCTTGCTGCACTTGTATGTTCATGCCCTCTGCCACCTTCAATAGAATCGTGGTTAATTAGTACTAAACATATGCACAAACATTTGCAATTTGCAAGCTAGATATTATAAAACTACGAGCATACCTTGATTGATATGTTCTTGTAGGAAATATGCAGCTCACATGGTGTCCGCTCCGTGATTTCATCCACGAGGCAGGGTTGTTCGTCCGCAGCTGGCCCTACTGCAGCGTTGATGCTATGTACCCCTACTTGCCCTTTAGAAGCGCAGTTGCTTCGATTGCCTGAGGGGTTCACCATGACATGAGGAACAGACGGCTGGGTCTGCTGGCTCCGCTGTTCACCTAAGCATTGTTCCACCTGTCTTGCCACCTCTTGCAACTGTGCATCATGGGTCACGACCTTCAATTCATGATCTGCCAATTTTGCATCTGTATCTCTCTTGCTCCTCATGCGACTCTAGTACGTGTGGATGTCTTCTTTAAACCCATACTTCAATGGAACCATGCTTTTTTCGCGCATTCATCCTAGGTGCTCTGTATTTTCCAGTGCAAGCGTAAGCTTGTCCTTCTCTCTGTCCGGATGGAATCTTCCCTCAGAAGACGACTCTAGGGCAAACCACCGGTCATCAAGAAGTTGACAAAGAAACCCAAAGTTGCATTCCTCAGGAAACCTGCCGATAGCATTCCTTCTCTTGATTCTGATGTTAAAGAATTCCTGGATGAAGCAATTATGGAAGAAGAAATTGACAAAGCTGCAGCCGATATGAGCAATACTGAAGATCAATCTGCAGCCGATCCCAAGCTAGCCGTTGTGACCAGTCCTCCAAGATCACCAGCCAAATCTGACACACAAGCTTCACCTCAACCTCGTCAACGCAAGACAATCCTCAAAGTGAAGGTAAAATATGATTTATCTTCAGTTTCAACCTCCTTCAAAGTTTTTTTAACATTTGTTTTTGCAGCCCAAGATGGTATTAGCTATGGCCAAGGATAAACACTTTCCGATGCCCCTCTTGTCTCCAAGTCCTCAAGTTTTCCCAATAGCATCAGTAACATTCAAAAATTCTTAAACTTGTAACATCAGCTGATACACAAGCATTTAATACCTACTATCTTTCTAGCCCAGAGCTCCATCGGTTTCTCCTCATCGGCCATCTCCAAGTAATCAAGCTCCTTCTGCTATTGGTAGTCACCATGTAGAAGAACAAGAAAAGACCACTGCTGAGCCAATGAGTCAGGTATGCTTATCAATACACTTCATCAGCTCAATCTCGTTTGTCACTAAACATCAATCTCATTTTGTAGAATTTAGCCGATATATTTTCTTTCGACATTAGGCAGTTCTTGGACAAAGACGATGAAAAAACCAGTAGCAAGGCTAAGTCCCCAATCTTCGAAAGTTTAAGAGCTCAACTACTGGACATAGCCGATCGGCTTAATGCCTTCCTGGATGCCTTAGTCACCAACTGTGGGCCGATCAGGAGCATATTTCAATAAATCCAAGATCAGCTGCCTGATGAAGTCGTTGATGCTATATCCCAGCAGCCTTCCTCGAGTCTCATCAAATCAAGGTTCAATGAGTGCAGCAAAGACTTGCAGATCGGTGAGAACTTAAAACCTTGAAATCAACCCTTCAAAGTAGCCGGCAGCAAGTGAACAACGACAAGGCTAAACATGATGAACTAACTGGTGGCCCAGAAGCAACCCAAAAACGCATCATCGAGCTTGAACAACAAGAAGCTGATCTCCTGGCTAAATTGAAACAAATTCGCAAATAGAGCACTCAAGAAAAGAAAAAGCTAGCCGATTTCCCAAGAGCCATTGACATCCAGCGAGCAAAATTAAAGACACCGGCTAAACACTTAGCAGCGCAAAACAATGCCTTGAAGCCGATCCCAGGGACGGACACCGATGACGCTAAAATCATTGAAGAAGTTGACCAAATCTGCCTATGAGCGATATTAGCGATCCAAGCTTTTTTGGGTTGATGTAATAGCTTTAGGCTCTTGATACATTTATCTGATCATACTTTAACATTTTTGTGTAATATATCCATCGGCTTCTTAGCCGATTTTGGCTTTCATACTTGCTTCTTACTAAGGTTTGGTTTTATTTTTGGTATAAGGGCGATAACAAATATCGGTCATCTCAAGGCGATGTTACCATAAATCGGCTCTATCATACATCGTCTAAACAAGAGATTACGAATTGATCCACATGCTTGGTAATATTTTTTCAAACATTTTCCATTTAAAACCCTTCCGAAAACCTCTGCATCAAGGCCTTCAAGCAAATATACATTTCTAGACACACAACTATGAATCTGATAAGGTCCCTTCCAATTAAGTGACCACTTTTCAAATTTGTTATCTCTGGTCCCTATCGGTAGGATCAACTTCCAAACAAGTTCTCCTTCCACAAAAGCTTTCGGCACAACTTTTTTATTATAATGTCTCAAAACTCTTTCCTTATCTCGTTTGATCTTTTCTAAAGCGTGCAATCGGACCTGTGCCAAATCTTCCAAATCATCAATCATCAAGCTACGATAATCATCGGCTGAGAACTCATTTTGCAAAGAAATCCTCCTTGAGCCGATGTTTGTCTCCCATGGCAAAATAGCTTCATGCCCATATACAAGTTGATAAGGTGGCACTTGTGTAACCCCTTGCTTGATGGTGGATTAATCTGGCCGATCATATCAATTCCCCAACCTCTGAACGACCATGGCTTAATAATTGGATTCATAGTCGAAGCTGGTGCTCTCTTAATGGCTCCAAATTTCTAACAATCTTGACAACCCTTAAAATATCTAAAGCAATCCTCCAGCATTGTCGGCCAAAAATATCCAACCCTTCTAAGTAACCATCAAATTTTATGAGCCGATTGATGTGTTCCACAAATCCCTTCATGTACTTCACACATGACAACTTTAGCCTCCTCCAGGTTCAAACATTTAAGTAAAACACCATCAATCGTCCGATAATATAAGTCCTCATCAAGCAACACATATTTAAAAGCTTTATATTTCAACTTTTTCAATGCCGACTAAGAAGGATTATTCAAATAATTAATAATATCGTACCACCAATCATCGGTACCAACTTCTGCAACCTCAATATCAACATCTTTCAATATCAGCTTATAGCCTGATGCACCTTGAGATAAATCATTGGCTTCAATATTCTGCTCTCTGGGAATATGCTTCATAGTAATAATCTTGAAGTTTTTCATCAACTGTTCGCACTTCTCATTATAAACCTTCAATGTCTCATTCTTGCATTCATATTCCCCTGATAACTGATTGATTACCAACAATGAATCTCCAACAATCTCAATGGCATCGGCTTCGACTTCTTTCAAGAGTTGCAAACACTTAAGCACTGCTTCATACTCAACTTGATTGTTTGTATAATAAGGTTTGATTGTAAAAGCAAAATCAAAAGTTGCCCCCTTAGGCGATATAATTACCAAACCAATACCACAATCATGTGTACAAACAGACCCATCAAAGAATAACGTCCAAGACATCATCTCAACATAATTAATTGACTCACGTCGGTGCTGAACGATAAAATAAGCAATTGCTTGTCCTTTTACTGCTTTAGCCGATTCATATTTAAGATCAAACTCTGTTAAACCAAAAATCCACTTCCCAACTCTAACTTTCAAGACCGAAGCCTTGCAAACTATTATGCACTCATTTGAAAGTAGATAATGCCTCAACTTTGTACATGAAAAATATAAACAGAGACACAATTTCTCAACAGGAGTATACCTCGTCTCTGCATCCAGAAGCCTTCTGCTAAGGTAAAATATTGCCCTTTCTTTCCCACCAACCTCCTGAACTAGAACTAAGCTGATAGATCTCTCATCGGCCAATAAGTAAAGCTTGAACGAAATCCCACTCTGAGGTGGCATTAAAACTGGAGGTGAACTCAGATATTCCTTAATATTATCCAATGCTTTTGTTGCTTTTCTCCCAAAACAAATTCCTGATGGGCTTTCAATCTCAACAATGGAGTAAAAGGCTCAATTCTTCTTGATAAGTTAGAAATAAATCTCCTTACAAAATTAACCTTGCCGATCAAGCATTGCAACTTGGTTTTATTTTGTGGGGGTTCAATATCCTTAATAGCATTTATACTCCTTGGAATTATCTCAATTCCCCTTTCATGAACTAGAAAACCAAGAAATTATCCAGCCGATACACCAAAATCACATTTGTTGGGATTCATCTTTAAACCATATTTCCTTGTTCTTTCTAGCACTCTTCATAAATTGGCTTTATATCCATCAATCTCTTTAGATTTCACAACCACATCATCAATATAAATTCCAACCAATACACCAATAAGATCAAGAAAAATATAATCCATAGCCCTTTGATATGTAGCACCAACACTCTTCCAACCAAAACTCATAATGACCCACTCATACAAGCCAATTGCACCAGGATACCGAAAGGCTATTTTGTGAATATCTTCTTCAGCCATAAAAATTTCGTTATATCCTACACTGTTATCCATAAAACTAATAATCTTATGTCCAGATGTTGCATCAACCAATAAATCAACAATCGACATTGGGTACTCATCCTTGGGTGTAGCTTTGTCCAAATCTCTGAAGTCAATACAAACTCTAAGCTTCCAATTTTTCTTCATTACTGGTACTATATTTGAAACCCACTCAGCATATCAGCACGGCCTTACAAAATTGGCATCATAGAGTCATGTAATCTCAGCCTTGATAGCATTATGTGGGTCCGGTCAGACCGGGCTGGCAAGGCTGGTCAGACTGCAGGTATGTGTGCGGTCAGACCGGCTAGCCTGCGGTCTGACCGGCCGATTCTGTGTCGGTTTCAGTTTTGGGTTGTTTTATTGGATATCCGTGGTTAATTCATGTTTATGGCTTCTAGATGAATACTATGCATATGTAATACTATTGTGTGCTAACAATGGGTCAAGTTTGGGATAGCTTGTGCTCGGATATGGTTTCTTTGTTTCATTCATGTGTAGGTAATCTTTACGTCTCGGGAGAGTATTGCCGGTGATGGATCGGGAGTCAACTTGGAGATAAGGTGACGTCCGGATGGTCAGATATCATGCGGGATACTTAGGCTAAAGATTAATGCACGTGGTTGGTGATGATTCCATATGGCATACGATGAAGATATTGTGTGCGTATGGGACGCGGAGTTGAATTTGGAAGGAGTCCAAATTTGGTACAATTGGAATATGTAATGTTGGTTTCTTGTACTGGAAGGTTTCCTAGGTAGATAAGGACTTTTTGTATGAGATTGGTTTGTGGCTTTAGGCTGCCTACATCATGTATAAACAGAGAGGGAGGACGTGGCCTCCCGGTATCAGTTTTTGAGAGCTTTCAGTTGAAATTTTAGTTAAGGTTTTGTTAACACCAGAATTTGGTAAGCCCCAAAGTTCCCATCGGACCAAGGTTCATATCGGCTCGAAGCTGGTATCGGCCTAGAGTTCTACATCGGTCGATGGGGGTTATCTTAAACCATCCACCAACAGCAGTTGGATTCTTGTTAGATTCGGGAAGATCTTATCCAGAAAAGACTGAGTCCAAGGAGGATGCGGCCTGTATCTATTAATTCGGAAGAATTTGTTAGTTTCTTTTTTATCTTTAGGAAAGTGTGTTTAGTGTCCAATAAGGACTTTATCTGTTTCCTTTTATCTTTAGGAAAGTTTGAGTCGTATTCTGTTAGGATCTTTGTTAACCTATGGGTATAAATATGTAAGCCCAAGGTTCATGTAATTTTTATCTCACGATCAATACAACTTCGGCGCATCGCCACCCTTTACTTTTCGTCTTCTTCGGTGAGCTCATGCCCTTCCCACGAGGGGTAAGTCTTGTTGTGACTGCCTGCGCTGTCGGGGCTAGGGCTTCGACGTTCTGATCTCGTCAACGTAAGCACCTACTATCATATATCTTAGTCAATCTGGTTTGGCGTCTCGATTTAGTTGTATCGGCCGAGATTCGTTTTAGAGTTTACGCCGGTATCAACTAAATCGCCTCGTTAGATTAGATTGGCTAAGGTATCCACCACCCCGAAAAATCAATCGTGGGCTTGATTGTCTAGATCTTGCGTTTCTTTTAATACTTATTACCGCTAAGTCGTGATTAGAACCGTAATCTCTAGCCTGCCTGTCGATTGTCAATAAGGGTTTCACCGGGGTTTTAGTCGGTGAGTTATCTGGACGTTGCATCGGCCCAAGAGTTTTACATATAGATTGGATCTAGTCGATGACAATAGAGTATTTATTGTTTATCTTCTTGTTAAGAGTTTATGCCATCGGACCTCTGGCCGATGTGTGCTTTAATCATCAGATCGATGTTTATTTTATATTTGGATTATGCTATATCACATTGCTATATCAACATGTTATCATCGGCCGATCGGTTGTTTTGGCTATCGGCCTATCGACCGATACGTTTTTGCCCTATCAGCTTATCAGTCGATAGACCTTCTGTTCTGCTATTGTGCATATCTTGTCAGTGGCAGGATCAAACTGACTGGCACGCCCACGCTTCATCAATTTTAGGACCTGCACTGGAGCTAAGCAGATCTCCCAGGCCTTCGTGTGTCCGCGCGCCGGGTCCACATTGGCGGAATGGATTCGGCGTCAACACATTTTTGGCACGCCCAGTGGGACCGTGTTTTTGACAATAGATTTTTACACGGCTCGTGGAACCCACAATTGCAACAAGATGTCTGAGAAGGAAGTTGAGGCCAAGGAAGAACAATCTCTCAAGCCGATAGAGGAAGAAGAAGAGCCGATGGACGATGAGACGCTTCAAAAGACAGTTGATGAAATCGTTCGTCGCGTTGTGTTTGATCGATCTGGAGTTTTGGTGAGTACATTACATGGTTTGATCGAGAAGATAGTTTCAAGAGTAATTACCTTAAGAAATCAGACTGGGGAGCAAATCGACGAACAATCTCAGCATCATCGGCAACAGCGACATTGGCTTGGGGGGCACATAGATCAGCATCAGCCTGGAGAGCCACATCAACAATATCGGCCAAAAGAAACTCAAAGATATCAGTCTAAAGAAGATTGGGCCGATATGATTACAAAAGTAATAGAGGAACAGTTTGGGATTAGACCTAAGGGACATATTTCTGTGTATCGGCTGCCATATCCTGAATGGTTTGATAGAGTTCCACTTCCAAGCCGATATAAGATTCCAGATTTTTTTTCAATTTTCAGGGCAAGATGATATATCTACAAGGGAACATATTAGCTGATTTTTAGCTCAATGTGGGGAGGCATCAGCTGAAGAAGCTCTGAAAGTTAGATTGTTTCCGTTGTCTTTGACTGGATCGGCCTTCATATGGTTTTCGTTATTGTCACCAAATTCTATCCGAGGTTGGGCCGATCTTGAGGAGCAGTTTCACCTGTACTTCTTTGCTGGGAACAATGAGTTAAAGTTTTTATATTTGATATCAGTCATGCAACAAGAAGGGAAATCGGATGTGGAGTATATTCAAAGATTTCGTGATGTCCGCAACCGATGTTATAGTTTGAGCCTAAGTGATGAACAACTAGCAGATCTTGCGTTCTAAGGGTTGTCAGCGCCTATCAAAGATAGATTCTTTTTCCACGAGTTTAACAGCCTGGCTCATCTAATACAGAAGGTATCGGCTTATGAGAGCCGATGTCAAGAAGAAGAGAAGAATCAGTTTTGGGGCGATCAAGGCAAGGATAATTTTGAAGCATGACTTCTCCTACTCCAAAACTAGGGGACCTGTGTTAACACCAGAATTTGGTAAGCCCCAAAGTTCCCATCGGACCAAGGTTCATATCGGCTCGAAGCTGGTATCGGCGTAGAGTTCTACATCGGTCGATGGGGGTTATCTTAAACCATCCACCAACAGCAGTTGGATTCTTGTTAGATTCGGGAAGATCTTATCCAGAAAAGACTGGGTCCAAGGAGGATGCGGCCTGTATCTATTAATTAGGAAGAATTTGTTAGTTTCCTTTTTATCTTTAGGAAAGTGTGTTTAGTGTCCAATAAGGACTTTATCTATTTCCTTTTATCTTTAGGAAAGTTTGAGTCGTATTCTGTTAGGATCTTTGTTAACCTATGGGTATAAATATGTAAGCCCGAGGTTCATGTAATTTTTATCTCACGATCAATACAACTTCGGCGCATCGCCAACCTTTACTTTTCGTCTTCTTCGGCGAGCTCATGCCCTTCCCACGAGGGGTAAGTCTCGTTATGGCTGCCTGCGCTGTCGGGGCTAGGGCTTCGACGTTCTGATCTCGTCAATGTAAGCACCTACTATCATATATCTTAGTCAATCTGGTTTGGCATCTCGATTTAGTCGTATCGGCCGAGATTCATTTTAGGGTTTACGCCGATATCGACTAAATTGCCTCGCTAGATTAGATTGGCTAAGGCACCACCCCGAAAAATCAATCGAGGGCTTGATTGTCTAGATCTTGCGTTTCTTTTCATACTTAGTGCCGCTAAGTCGTGATTAGAACCGTAATCTCTAGCCTGCCTGTCGATTGTCAATAAGGGTTTCACCGGGGTTTCAGCCGGTGAGTTATCTGGACGTTGCATCGGCCCAAGAGTTTTACATATAGATTGGATCTAGCCAATGACAGCAGAGTATTTATTGTTTATCTGCTTGTTAAGAGTTTATGCCATCGGACCTCTGGCCGATTTATGCTTTAATCATCAGATCGATGTTTATTTTATATTTGGATTATGCTATATCACATTGCTATATCATCTGTTGAATCAAAGGTTGTTTTGATTATTTGATGATGCACAATTGGCATCGAATTTCATTGGTTATTGGTTTTGATATTTGGAGATCATCGGATTTATTATTTAAGAGATGATTGAAATTATCGGACGGTGAACAGTATTCTGCTGACAGGTTTTGCCGGTCAGACCGGGCGTTTGTGGCCGGTCAGACCGGAGCTTGTGTGTAGTCAGACCGGCCGACTCCCTGTCGGTTTCGGATTTGGGTTGTTTCGTTGGTTTTCTGTGATTATTCAATGTCTACGACTTCTATTCGGTTTTCTATACGTGTGTGATGCTGTTGTGTGCTAACAATGAGTCAAGTTGGTGAGAACTTGTGCTCGGATATGGATTTTGTGTACGATTCATGTGTAGGTAATCTTGAAGCCTCGGGAGAGTATTGCCAGTGATGGATCGGAAGTCAACTTGGGAGAAGATGATGTCTGGACGATCAAGATGTCATGCGGGATACTTAGGTTCAAGATTGATGCACGTGGTTGAGATGATTCCATATGGCATGCGATGGAGTTATTGTATGCGTATGGAAGTTGGAGTCAAATTTGGATAGAGTCCAAGTTTGGTAATTTTGACTACGTAAAGTTTGTTGCTGATATGAGGAGGTTTTCCTAGGGGATTAGGACTCCTTGTATGAGTAGAATTTGTGGCTAGGGACAGCTGTGATGAGGGTATAAATAGAGGGGCAGGGTGTTGCCTCTAGATATCGGTTTTTAGAGATTAGACTTGAAGAGAAAGCTAGGGTTTCGAGATTGTTCGAGTTTTTGGAGAGGAGTGCTGTTGTTGCACTTTGTAAACACAGAGAGAATCAACAAAGTTTCAATTTACTTTAAGAGTTCTTCGATTTGTGTTTTCTCGGGTCTCGACGGTCTAACCGGCAACGACTGGGCAGTCAGACCGGCGACAACTGGGCGGTCAGACCGACGGCGACAGGACGGTCAGACCGGAGGTATCTGTGCGGTCAGACCGGCGCACAGGGGCGGTCAGACTGACAGAGTCAGCTACAGGAGATCACATCTACATCGGAAGAGGGTAACTTTAATATTCCGCTTTAAGTTTTGGTTTTTGGGTACACCAACCATTCACCCCCCCTCTGGTTGGCTTGGTTAGTGGGATTCGATCTTACAAGTGGTATCAGAGCCTTGTTTTTCTTCTTTGGATTTTTATCGATCTAAAGTTTTTATGCCATGGCTGACAAGTTTCAACCAAGCCACATGTTTTCAATGGTGTTGATTTTCCTTATTGGTGTGACAAGATGCAATCTTATATTATGGCTCAAGATTATGACATTTGGCTTAAGGTTGCTCAACCCTATGAAATTCCAGATCAAATTAACACTACTGCTTTGAAAACTGAGTTTGAAAATAATTACAAAGCTAGAAATATTTTATTGAGTGGAATTTCTTGCTCGGATTTTGATCGAGTGTCACATCTAAAAACTAGCAATGAAATTTGGAATGCTTTACGTAATTTTCATCAAGGTACTTCCAACATTAAAGAATTACGTAAAGATCTTTTCAAAAAGGATTACATAAAATTTGAGATGAAACATCGAGAAGCTTTAGATGATTATCTTGCTAGATTCAATAAGATTTTGAGTAATCTTCGATCTGTGGATTCTTCTTATGATGTTAATTACTCTCAATCTTAAGTTTCTCGCCATTTTTTGAATAGTCTTGATATGCCAATTTGGGAGATGAAAGTAACTTCGATTCAAGAATCAGTTGATATGTCTTGCTTGACTTTGGATTCTCTTTACACAAAACTCAAAACCCATGAGATGAATATTCTTTCTCGAAAGGTTGATTCTAAGTCAAGTGCTTTGGTTTCTTCATTGGATCTTGGTGCTTCTTCATCAAACTCTGTTTCTCTTTCTTCCATTCATGCCTTGTCCGATGATCAACTCGAATCATTCGAGGAGGAGGATTTGGCTTTGGCTATAACAAGTTGTCTCGAGCTATGAACAATGTTAGGTTGAAGAAAAGAGGAGGTCGAATTCGATGCTTTGAATGTGGGGAGCTTGATCACATTCGCTCACATTGTCCCAAGCTGGGGAGAGACAAGAAAGATGACAATGGAGCCAAGACCAAGGACAACAAGCCCGTTACAACATTCAAGGGAAGAAGATATAAGGAGGCTCTCAAGAAGGTGCTAAATCAAGTCTATGCCGCCTTTGAACCGGCAAATGATGTTGATAATGAGAGCGATGAAGAAGACAAAGACAAGAACATCTCTGGACTTTGCCTCATGGCTCATGGAGATTCTGAGTCGGAATTTGAAGACAATGAGGTAAGCTCATCTATTGAAGTTATTGATGAGATAGTTTCTACCTTTACTCTCAAAAATAAAAAATGTGAGAAAAGGATCAAAAAGCAAGAATTTATCATTGAATCTCTAAATTTTGAAATTGCTAGAATAAAATCTCTTATTCCTGATGACGATGACTGCAAAAATTGTGAGATTTTAATGCATGAAATTTCAAAAGTTAGAGATATTAATTTTGATCACAATTTGAGATTTAAGTCTTCCTTTGCTCTTAGTTTTGCCATGCACACACGCACTTTGGATGAGTTGTTTTTAACCAAAAATTTGTTGAAAAAATATCAAGTTACTTTTCATGCAAGTATGATGTTTAACATGATTTGTGCTAAAAGGTTAAAACAACAACATAGTGTTTTTAATTGCTCAACATGTACTCTAAACAAGATGAAACTAAAAGATGCATTAGGTCGTATTGAGTACATGGAAAACATTGTAAAAGCTGATGAAGTGCTTTCTTGCCCCAAGTGTAGAAAAAGTAAAGGTGTCATGATAGATTGTGAAAACTGTTCTAAATTGGAAAAAGAAGTTTCTTATTTGAAAAGCTCTTTGAAAAAGTTTTCTGAAGGAGAAAAGAAACTAAACATGATTTTGGATCAATCTAAAGTGACTACCTACAATAGGGGAATTGGCTTTAATTCATATGACTAATTCACCAAAAATAAACCTGAGATTTTGGATAAAAGTGAAAAAGGTGAAATTTTGATTAAGCCAAGTGAGAATAAAACAGTTTTTAAATCTGCTGGAATTTTGCCATCTCTTTCTTCAACTTTAAAGGAAACAAAAAATAATTTTTCTAAACCATCCATTACTAGGAAAAAGTACACTTGCTCTTTTTGTGGCAAAGATGGTCATCTTGTTGATTTTTGTTTCAGATTGGCTCATAAACAAAAGAAAGAAAGAGAAAATAATTTTGCAAAACTAAAATGGCAAAAATCTGGTTTTCCTTCGAGGAGAACGGTCAAACCGCAGTGGATACCGTGGTCAGACCGGCGACCGGTCAGACCTGCTGCACACCTTCGGTCAGACCGACGGTACAGTAGTAGTCAGACCGGACCCCGGTCAGACTGGCAATACCACTTCGGTCAGACCGGCCTCTGAGGAATTTTTCTAAAAATTCTCAAACTATTTTTGTACATGGATATATGCCTATTGGATCTACCGGTCATGTGTCTCAATACTGGATACCTAAATTTCTTTTATCTAACCCCAATACTGAGCCCTCGACGTCTTCTTGTGTGTAGGCTTTGATAGTGAGGAAGGAGAACATGTCGATCGTGGATTCAGGTTGTTCGCGGAACATGACCGATGATAAAAATTGGTTCTCCTCCCTCAAACAAGCATCCAAGACGGAATCAATTATATTTGGTGATGCTTCTACTAGTGCCGTTCTCGCTACAGGATCTGTTAAGGTAAGTAACAAATTTGAATTAAAAGATGTAGCTTTAGTTGAGGATTTAAAATATAGTTTGCTTTCAGTTTCACAAATTATTGATGAAAACTTTGAAGTTCATTTTAAGAAAACTGGAAGTAAAATATTTGATTCTTCTGGAGACTCTGTGTTGAATATCTCTCATTATGGAAAGGTTTTTAAAGCTAATTTTGAAAATCCTGTTTCACCTGTCATAACATGTCTAGTTGCTAAATTTTCTAAAGATTTGATGTTTTGGCATCGTCGACTTGGACATGTTGGTTTTGATCATCTCACAAGGTTAAGTAATTTGGATCTTGTTCATGGTTTGCCTAAACTTAAGAAAGATTTTGATTTGGTTTGTACACCATGTCGTCATGCAAAAATGGTTGCTTCTTCACATGCTCCTATTATTTCTGTGATGACGGATGCACCAGGACAACTCTTACATATGGACACTGTTGGTCCGGCTAGAGTGCAATCCGTTGGAGGAAAATGGTATGTGCTAGTTATTGTCGACGATTTTTCTCGATATTCTTGGGTTTTCTTTATGGTAACCAAAGATGAAGCTTTTGAACATTTTCGGAAATTGTATCTTCGTTTGGAACTTGAACTCCCTTGCTCTTTCAAAAGAATTCAAAGTGATAATGGTGGTGAATTTAAAAATGCTTCTTTCAAGCAGTTTTGTAACGAAAAAGGAATTGAACATCAATTTTCTTCTCCTCGTGTCCCTCAACAAAATGGTGTAGTTAAAAGAAAAAATTGCTCTTTGGTTGAAATGGCTAGAACAATGCTTGATAAGTATCATACTCCTAGAAAATTTTGGGCTGAAGCTGTTAACACTGCATGTTATATTTCCAATCGTGTTTTCTTGAGATCTAAAATTGTAAAGACTTCTTATGAGCTTCGATTTGGCTATCAACCCAAAGGTTTACATTTGCGTGTTTTTGGTTGCAAGTTCTTTGTCTTGAAATCTGGAAATTTGGATAAGTTTGAAGCACGTTCTACCGATGGAATTTTTCTTGGATATCCCTCTCACTCTCGTGGCTATCGTGTACTTGTTTTGGAAACTAACAGAATTGTTGAGACTTACAAAGTCACTTTTGCTGAGGCTAGTCCTGGAACTAGACCCAACATTGCAGGTACATTGTCACAGGTTCAGGGGGAGGATGGTTGGATTTTCGAGGATGAAAGCGATGATGAAGACGACGAAGATGCCTCGGCCGATCAGACCGGGACCAAGTCCAGTTAGACCGGTGGCACACTTCCGGTCAGACCGGCTCAAGATGTGTGGTCAGACCGGCCAGGGTCGTCAAATGGTGATTCGGGTCCAGAGGCTACAACTTCAACCAGTGAAGGTTCAGAACAGGAAATATCATCAGAAGTCGCTGCACCTTTGCACATTCAACGACATCATCCGCTGGAACAAATTATTGGTAATATAAGTGAGCGGACTACAAGGTCTAAGGTAACTACTCATGATGTCTGTTAAAATTCTGCATTTGTTGCTTCTTTTGAACCCAAAGATGTTACTCATGTGCTAACTGATGAATCGTGGATTAACGCCATGCATGAAGAACTTGAAAATTTTGAGAGAAACAAAGTTTGGACTTTAGTTGAACCACCTTCTGGACATAATATTATTGGAACTAAGTGGGTTTTCAAAAATAAACAAAATGAGGATGGTTTAATTGTGCGAAATAAAGCTAGACTTGTTGTTCAAGGTTTTACTCAGGTGGAGGGTTTAGATTTTGATGAAACTTTTGCTCCTGTTGCTAGATTTGAGGCAATTAGACTTTTGCTAGTTTTTGCAGCTTCTAAGGGTTTTAAATTGTATCAGATGGATGTTAAAAGTGCTTTTCTAAATGGTTTTATACAGGAGGAAGTTTATGTTAAACAACCACCCGGTTTTGAAAATCCTGATTTTCCCAACCAAGTTTTTAAATTGTCAAAAGCCTTGTACGGTTTAAAACAAGCACCTAGAGCATGGTATGATAGACTTAAGAACTTTTTGCTTCAAAAAGGTTTTCGAATGGGAAAGATTGATAAAATGCTTTTTGTTCTTAAGCATGGTGATAATCAAGTTTTTGTTCAGATTTATGTGGATGATATCATCTTTGGTTGTTCATCTCACACTTTGGTTGTGGAGTTTGCTGAGACTATGCGCAGGGAATTTGAGATGAGCATGATGGGTGAGTTGTCTTACTTTTTGGGATTGCAAATAAAACAAACACCTCAAGGAACGTTTGTGCATCAAACAAAGTACACTATAGATCTTTTGAGACGTTTCAAGATGGAGAATTGCAAGCCAATTTCTACACCTATTAGTTCTACAGCAGTTTTGGATCCCGATGAAGATGGTGAAGCTGTGGATCAAAAGGAGTATAGAAACATGATTGGATCTTTGTTATATCTAACTGCTTCTAGGCCAGACATACAGTTTGCTGTGTGTTTGTGTGCACGCTTTCAAGCTTCTCCATGTGCTTCACATCGTCAAGCGGTCAAGCGCATCATGAGGTATCTATGTCATACACTTGAGTTTGGAATTTGGTATTCTACTTCATCTTCAATTTACTTAAGTGGATATTCAGATGCTGATTTTGCTGGTTGTAGAATTGATAGAAAAGAACTAGTGGAGCATGTCATTTTCTTGATACTTCTTTAATTGCATGGTCTTCTAGGAAACAATCTAGTGTAGCTCAATCAACCGCTGAATCTGAATATGTTGCTACTGCTAGTTGTTGTTCACAGATTCTTTGGCTTATTTCAACTTTGAAAGATGATGGTCTTGTTATCATCGGCCGATCGGTTGTTTTGGCTATCGGCCTATCGGCCGATACGTTTTTGCCCTATCAGCTTATTGGCCGATAGACCTTCTGTTCTGCTATTTTGCATATCTTGTCAGTGGCAGGATCAAAATGACTGGCACGCCTGCGCTTCATCAATTTTAGGACCTGCACTGGAGCTAAGTAGATCTCCCAGGCCTTCGTGTGTCCACGCGCCGGGTCCACATTGGCGGAACGGATTCGGCGTCAACAGGTTTCGAGTTTAGACGAGTTTTTCGTGAGGAGTGCTGTTGTTGCACTTTGTAAACACAAAGAGAAGTAATAAAGTTGTCATCTACTTTGAGAGATCTTTAATTTGTGTTTGCACGGGTTTCGGCGGTCTAACCGGCGAGACACCGGCGGTCAGACCGGCGCTTCGCAGCGGTCAGACCGACGGGTACGCGGCGATCAGACCGGCGATGACAGCAGGAGGCAGAGACGTCTTTGAGGCGGTCAGATCGAGAGATTAACATCGGTCAGACCGGCAATACAGGGCGGTCAGTCCGGCGATACAGGGCGGTCAGACCGGCGATACAGGGTGGTCATATCTTCAGGACAAGGCGGTCAGACCGGTCGATCTACTTCGGTCAGACCGATCTACATCGAATTTGAGGGTAACATTTAATTCCACTGAAAGTTTTGGTTTTTGGGTTAGTTCTTGTTCTTCAATCCTACATTCCCCCCATTCACCATGCGTCTTCCTAATGGTGCAAGAAGGATTGCTCCGGAACAATGGCCATAAAGCCAAGACGGAGTTCATAACCAGATGAGAAAATGAGTTTTGAAGAATGTGGTGGCTCACAGAACTCGTCCTTAGGAGTAGAATGATTTTGAATAGAAGGCTGCTCCATGATAGGTAAGAAGAGAAAGAAAGAAAAAAAGAAAAAGATAAGAGGATGAATAGGGTTCGAAGATGATACAGCAATCATTCCCTAGCAACAGCGTCAGAAATGCTTGTTGGTATTTATTACAGTCACAGGTAACCATGCAAGCGCATGGTTACCGATGTAGCACTCTACCTTAGAGTATTGGAAGCGTATCGAATCATAGGAAACGTATGTGTATAATCTAAGAACAAGATTCATCCAAGAATAACAACTAAATGGTAGGCTTAGGATATAGAGGATACCTACGGGTTAATAATCTGAATTAATTTAAGGTAAAACTCTATGTATTGCTTCGGGCACCAACTCTCCCTAGTCTACCAAGCTTAGTCTGGCCTGTAGCTTTATTATGTACCCAAACATGGAGAAATACGAAGGACAGACATGACTGTCACCACCTGCCGCCTACCTCACTTTCCGTGAGAAACACAACAAACGAATGTAACATCTAACCTAGACACCTTTTTTCTTTATTCAGAGTCTTAGTACTAGAGCACTAATTATAAATACTAAGCGACGAACCCACGACGATGAGAATCTATCTTACTTAAATAAGAAAAGTAAATACTAAAGGAAATCTTGAAGACTTACTTACATAAAATAAGCATCCGTCGAGATACAAGATCGAAGAGAGGACCGACAACTCCGACGCTCCTCTAGGACTCTCTCAAAGATAGGCCAACATCTCCAAAACATCCCGAAGAGAAAGCTAACATTTGGGACACACCTCCCGAAGCTTCCTCTCACACTCTTCTTATATTCTAACTCTACTAGAGAATATCCTAAATGTGTAAGTGAGTTGTATTCCACTTGTTGTGTTTTTTGAGAGTGACAATTTCTCCTCCTTTTATAGTGCCTAATGACGGTTGTAGGTCGGTGGTTAATGTAGTTAGCACACCTAACAATCATTGGGGACCAATGGAGAGTTGCCACATGAAACCTGGCAGTTAGGGGCACCGTGGGTGGTTTGGCTGAACCAATGTTCGGTCGAACCATCTCCACCGCCTCTGGGCACCATCCTTCACAGTGAGACTGACAATTGGGCCCCTATGATGGTGCACGGTAAATAGCCTTCAATTGTGTCGGTTTTGTACTAATTTGTGGGCCCTCCAATCTGTGTACTCACGTCTGATTGGCCAGAGGTATATTTTGTTGCATGTCGTATGGTTTTCGTCCATAATTCACCCGCATATAAATATTCACCAACTCTTTTGGAAATGATTAGTAATAACCACTATCACTATATATTCTTTCTCTCCTTTTCTTTTCTCCCGATCATTCTAATCCTCTCCCTCTCCTTCCGATCTCCTCATTTTGTCCCCCTTTTCTCTTTTTTTCACCTTTTATTCTCTTCCCAATTTCTCTTCTTATACATATTTTTCTTTTGAAGTTATCGTTGTTTAAGTTATGTACGTGACAAGCTTGTTACTTTGCAAATGTATTCCATCTAGAGTAAAAAAATCTTTCACTAATTGAATAATTAACATTTCAATCTTTGTTCGATGAGAGTATCTCTTTAGTAATATATGGCAAAATACTCATACGTGATGCGTCAACTTATGGAATAGCCACACAATTAATTTGTGAGACTATGAAAAGATGTACATAAGAATTCTTCGTGGGATGACACATGAAGCGAGTACAACCGGATTCAATGCTATATGATTTCTAACTTAGTTTTCCATTTATTTGTTTGTCTTGTTTCGGTTTATCGTTTAAATTGCTAGAGTTTTTATCAATCGTAAAAATTATCTTTACCTGTTACAACACACAGATATTTTTATAAGTACACGGTAAAAACTAAAACTACCTTAGATTAAAAATGGATGTTTAAGATTTTTCCAGAGTTTTTACTCCTAGATTTGACTATGATTAAAGTTTTACTGAAAGCAAAAGTTTTAATCATCTTGACGTGGACGACGTTTACTGTTAAGATCCTATGATATTATATCTTAGCTCCTTTCCTCTATCAAAATAACAGGTTGGTCCACCTTCTGTTATTGCAAATAATTTTCACGAAATAGTTAAATCTTCAAATGGAAAATTCTTGGATGTATAAATAGATATTCTTACATTTACTCCAAATCTTATAAATACTCGAATGTACGGGGGCTCCCCTACGAAATTTCTTTCAAAGAAGACAAAGTATACTTTACACATTATTAATATCACCAAACTGATTTTCAATATATATTGATTTTCTAGAATTTCACACGCTCACCCGCATATGTCAGTTTCTCCTAATTAAGAGTGATGATTAATTTTAAATCTTTTATAGAGTACATTTATAGTCGTCGTATATTCCGTTTAAACATATGTACAGTTCCTTTACATCAGATATTGCTTATTTTCCTGGATAAGCTTATCAACCACTATGTTGTAAGCCTTTTCAGTAGGATGGAAGCTATCCCAGAAAATATAGTCGTAAGCATTTGGACATGCACTGTGATATTTAATGAATATAGCAGCATTTAGCACAGTGTTGCCGCAGCATCCATCAGATGTATCCTTGAAACCTGCATAAAAAAAGTTTCATCATGCTGCCCTATCACATACAAGCTACATATACACAAAAAAAATGTCTAGTGATTTTAATTTAATCACGCTCGCATGTGCAAGCTGTGTGTCTTTTCCAATTTATATAAGTTGAGTTGAACATATATAGTACAATACTTCGAAGAAGTTTGTGTTCACTACTTAAAAACACCTTTTAGACAGCCCTAATTTTTTCTCATGTGGGCTAAAAGAATGCCTGTATGTAAAAGGATTTGGACGGTGTTGTCATATGTGAAAATTTATTTTCTCATACGGACATCTCAATAAACCCCTATGTCAGAATAGATTTATTTTAACAGACACGGCATATCAAGAGGTCAGGTTATATGATAATAGTATCTAAATGGAGTAAAACTCTATTGTAAACATGCTCTCAATCTTACATATGTGCCAGCTATACACATATGTTTTGATCAATACATTTGGTCGGTCATGATTGGATATTTTTGTACTCAGCAGTAATATAGTAGGTTAATTACGCAGCTAGTATATGTGTATATTATTATAAATAAAGTATGTAAAATCTAATTCGTGCACACACACGGATTAGTCTTACGGCATAATGCCTGTCGAAGCCGTCCGATTAAAGTTATCATGTCGGCATGTATGCACTTTAAAATTTTATCTCTACATTTTTGGTGTGAGTTCAATGGAAGTCTTACTAACTTATATAGTATTATTTTATTTTTAATGTTTTGATGACTTATATATTTTAAACCATATATTATTTTTTAGATCCGTTTTAACCATTGAACTATACTCAAAATATATGTCATAATGAGTATAATATTGAATATATTTAAATATATGTCGTAATGAGTATAATATTGAATATATTTAAATATTTAAAAGTAATTTACTTAAATGCTAGAAGTAACTGAGCTCTACAATGGAAGTAACTATTTATAGCATTAAAAGTAATAACATATATGTGTTAAAAGAAAGATCTTCATAGGTAAAGTGTAAATTCACAAGTAAATATATGATTTTTTTATTCAACGTAAACCATAGATATATATAATGACTATTGTTTTTCGATAAAAGTAATTTATTTCATCTAGGAAGTAATTCTTTAGAAAATAACTATTCATAGTATTAAAAGTAACTATTCACGGTATTACAAGTAATTTTTTACTGTGTTAGAAGTAGCTGTACTGCTACTGTTGGAGGGAAGTAACTTTGAAAAAAATAAAAGTAATTCTTCATGTTATTTATGTTACTATACTGCTAGAAGAAACTAACCCTTCACGATACTAAAGGTAGCTATATTGCTATTTTGCTATAGGGGAGTACCTCTTCGCGGTATTAAAAGTATTATATTACTATAGGGAAGTAACTTTTTATGGTATTCAAAGTAAAAACACCGCTAGAGGAATTGAAGACAAAAATAAATTTTAAATAATTTTAATTATTCAATATTATACTCGTTTTGTCACATATTTTAAGTAGAGTAAGATGGTTCAATAATATCTTAAAAATAATATATGGTTCAAAAATATAAGCGCTAGAGGAGAGGACGTGGTATTTCTAGTTTTGAAAAGTATGTTGCATTGCTGCTTAGGACTAAAGCGCTACTGTGTTTATCGTAGTTGCATCCAATATAGTTGTAGTAGTAGGTTTTTTTTATAGATCTTATTGTTTCTGCAAAAGAAAAGAAATAACTGAAGAGAATTACGAACTTACCATAATAACCAGGTTTCTGGATCAGGTCGAGCAAATTGTAGTATATGTCAATATAAACAACCTTTAAACCATCAATATTCCGTTCTGCATTTAGTTGATCGATTTCCTGCCTCATTCTAGTATTAAATAATTCTGATGCTTGATTTCGTAATGGTTCGCATTCTCTTGATGGACCTGTTCTTTGTGAGGGACAACAACCAAGTGGTGGAACACCAACGAATCCAATCATCTTAGCACCCAACTCATTCATTTTCTGTACAAGATATACTTTTAATATGAAAGAATGAAAATAAATGGAACGCCCCATTAAATAATCTACTATATATAAATGCCAATATTTATTATCTAAAATATATACATATAACGATATTATTTTATAAAATGATGATGTCATAAATTTTTGTTTAAATAACTCAATGCATACAATGATCAGGTGACAAGTAGCCCAATCTAGCTAGCTTGTAAGTTTGCAAAACATGCTGAAAGCTGCGAACTAAAGAAATTTCCTAACGGTGAGAATTTTCATTTGTTAACTTGCTAAATTAAATTGTTTCCATTAATAAGATAAAAACTAGTGATAACGAGATGCTCGAAAGATAAAATGTCAAATAATTCTAATAACACCAATTCGAAAACAAGTAATCAAAAACGAGTTTATATCACTCTTCTTTTTGACTGAAAATGAGTTTATATCACTCATGGAAGTAATAACACAATAATGTTTGTTCTGGTAGGGATAGAAAATACGAAATACCACGTCCACTCTCAAAAAATTATTATTGGACTTTCTGGTTTTAAACTTTGTCCACTCCTTTTTAGCAATAAATTAATAACAACATTAAATGAACCTTTTTAATACATTTGAAGGATGTTAGCAGTCGAATTGAATTGGTAATGTATGGGATATTTAAACGTTGCAGTGTTTACATTAGAACCGAAATAAATGGTAATTTTCCATGAAATCAAAATGGCTGCAAAAATAATATGGATGAAAAAAAATATAATAACCATTTACCAGAATAAATTTGATTGCGTTAGAGACAAGAAAGTCCACGTAGCCAGGAATGTCATATTGATGCCGCCTCACGGGAAGCGTAAAATAATTGTTGAGCAAGTCATTTGCTCCCAAGACAGTAAAGAAGACTGCTTCTGAGAGAATACGTGTCATTGCCTCCTCTCCGATCAAAGATGTAAGCTTCTGCTTGTAGTCACTGAATAAATCGAGTTGTCCTGAACTCGATATGGCAGTCTGCATGAGCATAACAATATATTACATATGGTATACATCCTTTGGTATTTCACAATTAACGAAATGTCTTTTTTTGTGGTGCATTCTGAGGAAATATAAATTTGTTTCGAAGTAAGTTTTGAGCTAACAACAAAACTATACCGCTGGTATAGAAGTGAGGGGATCATATCCACTGCCTCCAGAGGCAAAGGCCACACCAGTAAGTAGGTCATTTAGTTCAAGGTCCTGATCTTTGTAAGCTGGCAATAGCTCCTTAATACCCAACCTAGAAGCTGTATGATAACAAATATTAAAGTCATATATACAAGATACCGGGGTTGTTTTATATAAGATAATTAACTCATTATGTTTTCACTTAATCTTAATCAATAATTACTCCAGTAAAAAAGCAGTATACGGACAAAGAAAAATAAGACATAACTACGATCATGATTTGCTAACCGTGTAACACAAAACAATCTAATATGCTAATTATACAGTATCGTGTAATAATTGTCAAAAACTTGTATGCTTTTGCTGGTCATCTTTTTCAGATGGACCTTTTAATTTTTTTCACTCCAATTCATTTGCTTGCGAGACAATCACTACCAGAAAACTCATCTTTTATCCAATGTCCCAAACCACAAATATACCGGATGTATTAAGAACCGTTACTAAAGCTCTTTAGTACTAATTCTAAAAGCTCAAGTCCCTAGAAATATTTTTAGTCCTGGTTGGTGTTACTAAACGGTATTAAAAATACATCTTTAGTATCGGTTGGTAGTATCAACCAAGACTAATTTTGGTAGATCTTTAATCCTAGTTGATGTTATCAACCCGTACTAAAAATATTTTTAGTACCGTTTGATGTTACCAACCGGTATTATAGATGCCTCTAGAGTTAGATCAAAAGAAAAATGTCTCTATCCAAGTTAGATGTGTGGAGTTGGTGAGATGGTAACACGCGGGAGGGCTAAGTTGAGAGATCTTGAGTTCGAATTCCACATTTCACATATTTTTTTACTTAATATGCATCTTTAGTATCGGTTCCTTCAACCGGTACTAAAAATCAAGAAATTTAGTCTCGGTTTCATTGTCTCGGTTACTACAACCGGGTATAAAGAGGGTTTAGAACCGGTACTACAGATCTTTTCTCTACTAGTGAATAATTGTAGGGTGATGCTTCTAAAAAAAGTTGCAAGTTGTGTTATTTGCAGCCGATTGCAGTTAGACTAAACTAGGAAGTATGATGACACGCAGAGGCCGGTTTTAAAATATTTAATGAGTGAATTGCACTTTTGTGACCTTTTCCGACCAAGTTCTGGTTTGGCTGGACCACCCTTCACTAAGCCTTCTCACTTTAAAATAGGTAATTTTAGTTTTGTACCACTTTTAACCACAACTCTCTTATATAATCACATCTAACTTATCCTATGTCAACGAACCATATCTAGGCACAACTGATTTCAGAAGAGGGCAGCGACGACGAGGTTAACTCTGAAGCTCGAGGGTGAGTCTCGGCGGAGGGCTTGGTGAAGGTGACTGCGGCGAAGGTGAAGGGAAGGGGTGTCAGTGATGGTGAAGGGGAGTAGGAGGTCACGGACTCACGGATTCTCCCTCCTCCGCGGGGGCCTCATACTGCCCGAGCTAGTGGTGCCGCGGCAAAGGGGAGGGACAAGCGACAGAGGTGAAGCCCTAGGGCGGCGGCGGCAATGCTTGCCTGCTGCTCCAGGCCTGGATGCAAGGGCCATGCTGACCGGTGGCAACGATGGCTGCGACGATGACCGGAGGCGGAGTGGTGCAAGTGTCATGCTCTGCTGCTGTCAGGATGTGAGCGATGAGGGCGGCTGCTGCTGCTGCAAGTGCCTTCACCGTGCGGGGAGAATCTGTACGAACCGGATGTAGCCTGCTTTTGATGTTTGTGTATGCTCGTGAAGCTGGGTTGTATTTGTGAATCGAGCAACTTTTGATTTGCTTGATTTTCCAATGTTATGAATTGTTCTCCCTCTAATTTGTGGCTTGATATATGGAAATGGGTCTGGCAACTGTCATGCAGAAGGCAGCTGCATGCATTTTTTTTTTGAAATCATTTGTCCAGTCGGTTGGTTTTTTAGATAATAGATAAAAATTCGATCTCTATGTCCACAAATGGATATACACAGGGCAAAAAATCAATTTGTCCGGTCCGGTCGGTTGGCTTAATCTAGTTGCTTGTAAAAATCAATTTTGTTAGGTGGTTCGCTTAACCTTAGCCAGTTGTAAAAATTGATTTATGTCACCTACATGTGAAGATCGTCAAATTTTAAAAGCCTTTAGTCACAGGTGGGGCGTCCCGTCACCTAAAAGATGTGTTCCATTCAAGTTTGTATCATTTATAGCTACCAAGTCATTTCTATTATTTTAGTCATTGTGTAGTTCAATGACATCATGGTGACAAAACATATATATAATAACCATTATTTTAATTGTAGACATGTGATCATTTTTAGAGAGATTCTACTGCATGCCACTGAGTTTGTCTCAATTCAATAATTTGCCATTGATATTATCGCTTTCTATAATATACTGGCGATTTCATCAATTGTTATACAATATGCCACTGGGATGGCTTTTTTCAAAGATACCTAAAATACCCTTAAAATGTACCAAGTTAACAATTGATTTATCTCAGTACAAGTTTCAGAAAACTATGATTTTTTTAGTGTAGCCTCCTTACACAACATGGAAACAATGAAGTCTATATAAATTTCAAGTTTTCTTGGAATTTTTAAAAAAATTTTTGGCATATGATGTAGAAATTTCTTACACAAAAGATAATAACACAAAAATATTTTGTGTACCATTTGAAAGATGATCTACATTTAAAACAATAACACAAAAAAATTATATAGCATATAACAAATAAATTATATTTTACAAAAAAATAGAAATGTAAAAATGTTGAAACTTATACACAAACTTCCACACAGTGTAAGGAGGATACCTAAAAAATCATATTTATTTGAAAAACTTCTGATAAGATAAATCAATTGTTAACATTTTATGTACATAAGGGTATTTTGGGTATTTTTGTTAAAAAAAAAAGCACAGTCCAATGGTATATTGTATAACAATTAGAAAAGTTATCGTATCTTATGGAAAGTCACAATGTCAATGGCAAATCATTGAACTTGGATAAACTCAGTGATATATAATATATTCTGCCTAATTTTTTCTACCTCCTTTGGAGCAAAGGAATCTCTCTCAAATTTCTTTGGAATTCCTGTGGAATAGGCTATTTCATAGGAATTTTGGACATGAGGTTCTACCTCATGTTTTTTCTTTTTCGTTGACACAAATTTATGTGTTTTTTCCGTGTGTTAACCAAATTATAGTTATACAACTTTTCTATCATTTTAATTGCTGTAGGAATTCAATGAGAATGACACTCTATTACTGCATTTCAATGTTCGAGTACTAAGGTGCCCTAAAAGGTTAATTACAGGATCGGCAACAAAGCCAAATGTTCTGACAAATAAATTATCATGCCACAACTAGGCGAAATACATTCTAGCCCTGTTGTCCGAAGACTATTCACAAGTTTAATGGTGACCAGTACGGTAGTTGCAATGGGGTTTGCATTCAGGTCGCAGGACAAAAACACACTATGGACCGACGGCATGCATCCAAATGAACTTAACAATATATTAGTTATATGAAAATATCAGACTGCATTGTTTTCAAATAATTTGTTGTTATTCTGGATTTTTAAAATAGCAATTCGAAAATTTTATTTTTGCTGGGAATAGCAATTTGAAATTTCAAAGTTCTAACTTGATGTTTTGAGGTTGTAGTTTGAAAATCTTCAAAGTACAGTAATTAAATTTCAGCATAACTTAATTAATTTGAGATAACATTGAATTTTGAGCAAAGTTAGGAATATTTTTACAAAAAAATATATTATATACTAAAATATTCAAAACTCTCACTAGTAGAAAAACCTTCAATGGAAACCAGCGTGTCTAGTGATTTTTTTTTTTGCGGGTAAAAAAATGCAGGAGCATTCAAATTTGATCCTTTGTCAGTTATAACGGTATACTGCAACGGTAAATGTTCTGAATAGAGATATTTATTTTAATTTAACTGAAAAATGGATAAAACGAGTGGTAAGATACAACTCTTGATAGTAAAATTTGGAATACGACTTCACCAGATGGTGGAGGCAAAACTTCGTCAAGAAAATAAATCCAGCTGTATTGAAATTCAAAAAGTGCGTCAAACTTAAACTGACCGGGCGATTCGTTGATCCAACTTAATTACTAAATCATCTGGATGGCAAATAATACTTTTGGAGCATAAACTGTGGATGAGACAACCGGCCGACCAATCGAATGACAATGTGTTGACCCAGTCTACCACGTCGACCTAGCACGCGCGAGGCCGAGGCTGGTCCATTGCGGCACTGCTCATGCCATTATAGCCCACGGTGAGCAAACTAACTGTGTCGCTTAGTACGTGTAATTAATTGTGTTGCATAGGACGTGTGGTGCAAACCAATTAAAATGTACTCCTTTTAAAATGTACTTTCTCTGCCTCAAAAACATACCTAAATACAGAACTAAAAATAAATGTAGTAATTAATTGTGTTGCATAGGACGTGTAGTGCAAACCATAGGACGTGGAGTATTCCTTTAATAAACATGTTGTAAACCAAAGCTATACAAAATGATAGTGCTATGACTGTTAGTGTCATAAGAAGCCCATACATGCTATGACAACTAACATATTTCCTGTGTCTCAAAATAAATGCAGCATTATAGTTCAGATTTAAACTACAAGACTACACTTACTTTGAGATGAAAAGAGACAAAAAATAAAGCAATTAAGTACAGTTAATTAATTAGAAAAATGCATGTCCAGCAGAGTGCATCTTCTATAGGATAGGAGTACTCCCTTTGTAAAAAAAAAAACTTTCAAAAGACCAATAGATAAATATTTGTTCTGATTTATTCTCGGAAATTAATTTAGGAGTATGTGTGTACGTGCTTAGTAGTACGTGTACCTAGCAAGTCACCGGGGACCTTGCCGTTGGAGAATCTGCCGGTCGCGACCCCGCCGGGGAAGTCCTGCCCGTACGGCGGGAAATCGGCCCTCGCCTCCGTCAGTCGCCCGTTGTTGTTCCCCGGATCCACGATCGAGTCGCCGAACATGAAGATCGCCTTGAACCGGCTCCTCACCTGTGCCACACTGATGCCTGGTGCAACCCCGGCCACCACCACCACCAAAACCCACAGCAGCTGCAGCTGCTGCTGCAGGACCAAGCTTCTACCGCGGCAGCGGCGGCGTAAGTGGCCGCCGGCGCAGAGGCCCTGCAGCTGCTCCCAGCAAGATGCCATGGGTCTCTCTGCCTGGACCAGCGGAATGTGCGCTCAACTGGCGCCACAGCACTGAATATATAGTACAGTTTTCTTTAGCTATAGCCAGCCAGTATAGTACTCTGCTACTACGGGCCAGGCCTAGCTAATACTGCTGCTGTTATCAATAGGCATGATACGGTGGTTGTCTGTTAAGTTCATTCATTGCAGAGCATGGGATAAAATGCACATGGCAAAAGCACGGGCAGTCGGGCTCACGAGACACCCGCTGGCCCCCGTCAATTGGATGTGTCAAGCCCAGCGTCTCACCAGTTGTGCACTTGTGCTACGTAAACGGTATAAATAGATTAGGACTTGTGGCTACCATTGGAAGAACCAATCGAAGCTGATTCGATCTAGGTAGCAGACGCACTAAAATTAATATATGTACAGTTACATCCATATGTTTTGTACAGTGTCTAAGAAGTACCGTCATGTCAGCCCAGATTAATATTCTATGCACTGGCAGATAAAAAAAATAACGAGGTTTTTGAACAACTAGACAAAGCTTGCTCCCCTTCATATGCATGTATGACAAAAAAAAAATTTACTTAGGATTTCATGATGATAAAAAAAAAATTTACTTAGGATTTCATGATGATACTATTATCAGTACTGAAGGCTCGAGCCTCTGCCGACCTCATGTTAGATCCGTCCTTGCTAGGCAGCGATAGGTTTGTAGTGTAAACCAGTTGCATAATTGCATTATAAATTGTTAGATGCCCAATCTGACGGTAACAAAGATGATTTGGGAGTCGCTACAAATAGTCGATCAATTGTCAACCTCATGGAGAATAAGCTGATGAGCGGTAATCACTACTACAAAAACCCTCATAGGGATCGACCTTATAGGTGTCGGTTCATTTAAAACCGGCACCTATGAGCCTTTTTTTATCTTTCCACGATAAAAAAATATAAAACCGGTACCTTTAAGCAATATAGGTGTCGGTTCTAAAGAATAACCGGCACCTATACTATAGGTGTCGGTTTTTTTAATAGAATCGGCACCTATATTTATATTATAGGTGTCGGTTCTATTAAAAAACCGGCACCTATAGTATAGGTGCCGGTTTTTCTTTAGAACCGACACCTATAATATAAATATAGGTGCCGGTTCTATTAAAAAACCGACACCTATTAAAAAAACCGGCCGGTCGCACAGAGGCACGCGCGACCGCATCTACACGCCGATTGATCCTTATCCGATCGGACCGATCCACACGACCACACGCCGCATCGCCCTCACCACACACACACTCTCTCTCTCTCGCCCCTCCTCTCCCTTTGCCTCTCTCGCCCCTCCTCTCCCCTTGCCTCTCTCGCCCCAGATCTGGTGGAGATGGCCGGCGGATGACGGAGGAGTGGCGGATGCCGACGGAGGACGCGGCGGCCGGCCCGTCTGGGTGTGGAGCTGGGCGAGGTAGCGGCGGCAACGATGGTGGCGTGGAGGCGGCGGAGCCAGCCCCCTCTCTCTCCCGGTGGCCCTGGACGGTGAGGAGGAGCACGGCGCGGCGTGGCGGAGGAGGAGGCGGCGGCGCACGGAGGCAAAGGAGGAGGCGGCGGCGGCGGAGGCGGAGGAGGAGGCTCGCCGGCCAGCCCCCTCTCTCTCTCGGCTGTCTCTCTCCAGATCTGGAGAGTCCAGCGCCGGAGGAGGCGGTGGAGGCGGCGGACCGAGTGGCGGCGGCGGCGGTGGAGATGGCCGGCGCAGAGGCGGACCTGGTGGCGGCGGCGGCGGTGGAGATGGCCGGCGCAGAGGCAGACCTGGTGGCGGCGAACCGGGCAAGGTGGCGGCCGGCCAACGGTGAGAATTCGGGATTTTTTTTTTATTTGTTCAAAACAATAGGTGCCGGTTCTAGATCCGGCACCTATGCCCGGGAGGCATAGGTGCCGACCAATTGGTGCCGGGACCAAAACCGGCACCTATAGGGCCTTTGGAACCGGCACCAATAAGCATTTTTGTAGTAGTGAATTGTCGACCGGGACGAGCCAAATCATGGGCGTCATGAATGTACGCCGAGTACACTGCTACAGCCCGTCTGGTCTATAGAATGAGAATCACTACGATGGGCAAGCAGCATCAGCAGCAACAGAAGATGCAGCCCGTACTTACTATTGTTGCCCTAGCAAGAGGGCCCAATCCAAAACAATAACTTCTAGTTATCCAACACAATCAATTCGGTCTACTTATCAGCAAATACTACAATATTTAAGGCCTATTCGGTTCAGAGAAATTTTGAAGCAATCGAACTATTTTGTATGAAAATCATGTAAAATTCCTATCTTTCCAACAAGTCCTTATGGGGCTCTTCTTATCTGGAGCCCACCAGAAACAATAATTTCTACTTATCCTTTTAAATTAGCATGTACAATTTAAAAATAAAACTAATAGCATAATTGTATATACCTTGTGGCCTAGCTTTGGGTTGTGTTCGGTAATGGGAGTTGGGAACTCACCCCAAGCATGCAAAACGAAACGACGTATTAGCACATGACCAATTAAGTATTTGTAGGAGACATGACACGAGGGCCTTCCGAAAAAGACCCAACCTCGCTGTCTATGTCAAAATACATATTAAGCAGCATTGCGGACGGAACACAAACTAACCTATATCGGTGTCGAGCTATAGCAGCTTGGCGTTTGGACATGGTGAAGTTTTGCCAGAACAAGGCCATCGAACGAGGCCATCGCCTCCTAGCACCAGCTATTATCTTGGTTGAAATCTTCTTGGGATCGCCCAGGATGCTTGCACATCCACTTCGCCATGGTAAGCACTAGATAGTGACGGCCGTTTACAATCATCTCCCGGTGCCACTGGAAATCTACATACCTCGCGTTAGGTAGGCTTTTGTTCGCCATTATCTTGATATTCATGCTTTGCTGGTTCCCAGAGAGAGGCCGAACAAACACCTTTGGTGAAAATCCTGCGAAAGAAACTAGTCAAGTACAAGCTAAGCAAAAAGCCTTACAAAAATCCGCTTACAAAAGTTTCGGCCATCCTACGGCAAGGCTAGCTTTTCCTAAGCTAATCCAAAGGAAAAAAGAGCAAAAAAAGTTTCAACCTCACACCTCAGGGTGATCCTCAGCGGCTTCTGCCCCGGGAGTGTCGCGTTCGGCTTCAGTCGTTCCCGATTTGCCGGTAGGGGGCTCGTCGCGCTGCTCTTCAGCATCGGCCTCAGCTCGCTTCGCTAGCTGGGCCCAAAGACGCTCGCGGGTGATCTCGCTTCTTTGAGGCCCCCAATACAACTTACGAAAGAGCCGCAACTCGCTTCGCACCAAGTAGCAGGACTACAGAAGGTCACCAGCAAGCATTGCGGGTAAGTAGAAGATCACCAATAAGCATTGCGGGCAAGTCCGAGACATGCTCGCATCGGTTCACCCGGAGCAGGGACAACCATCATTGTAGATGCCCGTTGCGTCGGCTATCGCGCCGCCAGTGGGCACACTCCATTCGGTGTACTCAATCGCTGGGGCCCCTTCGCCCACACCTAGCCAATCCAGGGCAAGCCTCAACACCTGGTGTCGATTCTGGAAATCTGCAATGATAAAAGGGGGTAGTGCACGAGACCTAAAAGTAGATGGATGCGGAGACAAGGATTTAGACAGGTTCAGGCCCTCTCAATGAGAGGTAATATCCAACTCCTGTCTGGGGATTGCATCCGCTAGGTGTATATTGATTTGACAATCTAATTGTAGCTTATATCACTATCTATCTGGTTATGCCCCTAAAGGGCTTCCTGCCCACCCTATATAAGTTGAGGGGCAGGGTTACAAAGAGGAAAACCTAGCCGGATATGGCATCAGTTTTCTAATCTATTACATGGTAGTACTCAATCAATACTCAAAGCCCTGCCATAGTATACAAGGGAACATAGCGACCGAGTCCTACTCTATTACATAATACATGGATCTAGCCCACGTCCTATGTCTAGTCGAATATGGAGGCCGTGTGGGTACTCGGTACCCATATTCTCCATACCTGGCTAGCTTGCAAGGCAGACTGCTGTGTCTAGGTCAAGGCGGCCGTGGCCGAAGTGGCTACATTGCGAAGCCTAACCTAGCTTCAGAGCGTACGTGAACCCTAGCGTCTTCAATTGGCCTTTGGGCGTCTCAAGTCTAGCCTTGGAGTCAATGTAGTAGATGGTGAGGCCATCACCTTGACCGTTGAGCTTGTCCCGCTCCGCCCATAACGACTTGATCTTGGCCTTCACATTTTTCAATGCTTCGACCATGACAAAGCGGTCACGGGCAGTGCGCTTCGCCTCTACTTCCATCCCCGATAGGCGATTCTTGTAGTCATCCAAGCAGGCTTGCGCGGCCTGCTCCGCACTGCTCTAGGCTGAAAGAGCTTAGAAGAGGAAAGGCGAAAGAGGATAAGGGAACGATACCGAGAACATACAAAAGGGAATCAAGAGATGGTGAAAAGCTCACCCAAAGAAGAAGGCTCGTGATAGCAAGGCTCATCGAACTCATTGAAGTCGGTGAAGAGACAAGCACTAGCAGGAGGCGAGACAAGTTGAGCAAGCCCTCCAACAAAATGAATAAGCTCCGCTCGCATCTCGATGTCCGAGCGAATGAAACATAGCACTGGAAGCGCGCCGTAAGAAGCCGATGTCTCCACCGCTGTCTGTTTGCCTTCGCTGTGCACCAAAGGCGACAACGGACTAATGGCCGAAGCACCACCGAATGTCGCGGTGATGTCTGGGTACAGGGAGGCCATCGAAGGGCATGGGCCCATTGAAAGCAAAGCGGTGTGGACGATCGGCAGTGGAACATAAGGCGAGACTAGGGGGCTAGGCGATGAAAACTCGCTATCACTGAACCCCCGGTTCAGCCTCACGTCCCAACCAACTTGGGTGGCCGAACAGGTTCCACCGCCTTATTCCGGGACCCATCGACGACGCGGCAGGCGATGATGGTCAGCGCTTCGGCCCAGGCCAAGTCCCGCGGAAGAAGCGGCGAAGCGCTCGTTGTAGTGTCATCCTTAAGGAAAGGCATAGTGCCAAGGCTCAACATGTACCGTGGCGAATTGCCTCCACTCACCATGGCCCGAATGGTGCTGTCGGTATCCGGGACGTCTTCGCCACCCTCATCATCCAACTCAGCCTCGGACTGTGCCCTCGCCTCCTCATCATCATCGGATTCGGCCTCTTTCTCGTTTTGAGCGGGCGCATCTGCCTTCAACGCATTGCAAACTTTCATCCGGGAGGATGAATAACGCTTCGCAGCGGCACATTTCTGCTTCTGAGAGGGCTCGACCGTCGCCAAGAAAAGTCTCCTTCATGGAGTTTCCTCGTAGAGGGAGATCCCCCATGAATAGGCAGTTCGCCCGCCCGTTGGTTGATGGGCAAGCATGACCCCATACTCCTTGGGGATCAAATCCCCGATGAACTTCTTCGCCTCCGCTTTGGCTTGGTCCAGTGAAAGAACTGCAAAAGTTGGAAAGAACTAAGCTCACGCGTGGCAAGAAAATAAAAGAAAAGGGGGCAAAGTGCTCTTACGGAAGGATGTGAGCAAGGCCAAACGCCTTGTAGATAGGGTCGAGTGAAACCCTCCAATTGCGTGCCAAGCGTATCACCCCTGGCATGCAAAATTCCTTGATCAAATACTGGCAGCTTAATCGCTGGGATATTTTCTGAAGCAGGCTCCAGCGAGCTTTGAGTGTGCCATTCACGACCACACGTGGCTTTGTCTTCGTGTTTATCGCCCGGCAACACGTCCAAGGGACAGTCACCTCCTCCGAACCAACCGGATAAGGGACCTTGTGGTAGAACCACTTCTCCATCTAGTGGCGATCCCACATCGGCATAGAAGATGGAATTGGCCATAGGTCGGCATGTTTCGGGAGAACGTTGAAGTTGACTCCACCGAAGACAGTCTTCTTCGGCCCAGATGGTGTAGCCACTGTCTTTCGGAAAATGACAACGGTGTGGATCGATGCAAAGAGGTTAGCGGAGGGGGCGATCCCTGAGGTCCCGCAAATCCAGTCGAAGACCGTGATGCGCACCAAGGCTGTAGGACTAAGCTGAGGAAGCTCAAGCCGAAACTGCCGATGGATTTGGGGTAAGAGGTCGTCACAGGGAAAGCGAAGCCTAGCGTCTAAGAAGACGACTAAAACGATGGTCTCGTCTTTGCCTAGTTGGGGGACAACAGCATCGCCCGGCAGCACAGCCTAGCCTTCGACGACACGTCCTGTCGCCACCAGGTTGGCAAGGTCGGCTGCCTTCACAAGCCAAGTCCCTTGGAAGGATGTCAGCTCGTTGCAGATCCTACTGGGATCGAGCCCAGATGCTAAAGCAGTCGATGGTTTGCATGGAGCCATCCTTAGAGCAAAAAGAAGGGCGAAGAACTAGCACTGGACAACCAGGCAGGTTGGTAGCCGAAAGAGAAGAGAGCAAGAAGAAAGCGAGATTACAGTGAAAATAAGGGAGGGGAGGGTAGAAGAGCTGGTGGCAGGGGTTTATATAGTCGCTCCAGCAGCCCACACCCCCGTCACTCACAGCGTAGTGCATGGCGGAAGGGAGGCGGATCGTTTGGGGATCAATGTCTTCCCAAACAATCGATCACTTCACGCAATAGACACGTGGGCTGCACAGTAGAAGGCCAATGTAGTATAAGGACAAGGAGAAAAGGAAGCACAGTGGCCAAAAGCCATCCAAAAAACAAAGTTAAAGCTTGCCGCCAAGCTAAAAGTCACACTAACAGAAAAATCAAAATTTTTTGTTTCTTATTATTGTCTTTTGGCAGGACCATCGGCCGAAAGGGATTGCCTCATGCCATACCTATTATCGAAACGGTCTCGGTCGAAGCTCCCTACTCACCCTTGCCCATGAGGGGCTTGTTGGAGACATGACACGAGGACCTTTGGCCGAGCCTGCCGAAACAACTTGTCAAGCTATCAGGCTGAAGCACGAAGAAAGTGAAGCCCCTGCCAATAGTGAAGGCAAGAATCTCAAAAGAACGCATCGAAGCGAAGGGCCTTCACTGGTAGGCAAAGCAGGTTGAAGACTAACTGGGCTGGACCTCCTTGAGAGGCTGTTCGGATGGCCCAAAAGGGAACCCCAAGGGCCCAAAGGCCAGTTAGATGGGCCAATTGTCTATAATTACCCCTGTAAATGTTCCTATCATAAGGGCAGTCATGTAAAATCCCCAGTGCATGGAAACCCTAGGGTTGTATGAATTGTACTGTAAAACTTATAAATAGACCACAAGGGGTTTGTATTAGGGGATCGAAAAATTTTAAATATCAATATACTTTATTTACTTTTCCACATCTCTGAGTGAAGCCTGTCTTTCGATAAACGCGGTTGTCAATCACCAACAGTATTAGTTGAAAAAACTCAAAAAATAAATTAATATGATTATTTAAAGCAACTTTTTTGTAGAAATTTGTTACAAAAATGCATGGTTTAGTTGGTAGAAAAACGTGCGTATGAAAAACGAGAGAGTAGAAGTTGGAAAAGTATAGTGTGTAACATAGCCTTAAGCTTAAGGTCGCCCGGAGCAACATCTTAATGTATTGTTTATGGTTACCTTCATGAGCATAGTGAAGATACTAGACCAGGTACAATAGTTCTACACAACACGTCATAACTATGCTGAGATGGTGGAAAGAGAGTGCTATGAAAGAGAAAAACAGCCTCTTCACTAGTAGATGGTGGTAGCACCGGCTCCTAAGCAAACTTGTGGACCCAGTGATGATACAACCAATCAACAAGTACCAATGTGTAACCATTATGAAGAAAAAAAATAAAATAACTCCCATCACGACGAAGAAAAAAAAAACTCCCATCACGACGAAAAAAATAAATAACTCTTCCAATAACTCTTGAAATAGTACTATCTATTATATATTCTAGTGCCATTTGCTGATGTGGCCTTTTTGGAGCTAGCGGCCGGGCAATCTTGCCGACCTTGCTCTTAGGGAGCTCTAAACATATATCGGAAAGAGTGATTAGACGGGCACAAAACGAAAAATATGTTAAACGTATGATTAATTATATTTTATTATAAAAAATTGTAAAATAAATTTATTTGATTTGTTACAGCATATTGAGTGAAATGGATTTATGGATGGAATATGAACGCGGCTGGTTACCCGGTGGAGTAGTGACGTACTGAGATGGAATTTGTTTTTGCAATACGGTAATATTAAGCAAATGTTTTTTCAACGAATCTTAAAGGTAAAATTTAATTATTGAATTGTCTGGACAATTCAATCTACGTTTTCTATATGATACCTATACCACATCATCACCCACTAACAAGTAGCATCCTACATTTCATACAACCATGACACATCATCTTTTCCCACATCATTTTCACAACATTTCAATATTTATCATTTGTATAATATTTCACTTATATCTATCCATCAATTTTCCAGCAAAGCGCGTGATATCATCTAGTTGTTGCATTGATACTTGTGAGTGCCATATGTGCGATTACATGAGTCAATGATAACATGCTAGGTTAGAATGTTAAATAATCACTGCACAATTCACTACTGGAGAAGTGATCTTTGCTCGGATGGCAAAAATCATATTAGTCCTGGTTCGAATAGAAACCGGGACTAAAGATCATTTTTAGTCTTGGTTAAAAAGTGCGTCGGGACTTTATGATCTTTAGTCCCGGTTCACTTTTTGTCGGGCGTGTTAAGCCGTCGGGTTATCAACTGGGACTAAAGATAATCACTTTAGTCTAGCTTGGTAACACTAACCGGGATTAAAAATAATAACAACCGGGACTAAAGATGAAATACCTTTATATACTCCTTCCTCCTCCAGCCCGAGCCATTCCTGCAAAGGTTGGGAGGAGGAAGGGAGGTGGTGCCAAAATTTTTTGTGAAATTGTTTTGATGATAATATATAAATCAGAGTGTTCTAAACGGTTAGCAACTTCATCCAGAAATGATGTATGCTTAGCATATTATATTTATAGCTATGTTTCTATACATTGTTGTCTCTAAAAAGGTTTATGGAAATGATGAGAGTGAAAATTTGTTTAGGGAAAATGAGGTTACTTTTTAAAATTAGAAACAAGTGGATAAAAATGTTATAAAAGAGATGACAAAGGAAAAATATAGAAAAGTACGATAAAAGGATAGAAAACCAAATTAATTTAAAAATCATTAAAATAGTTAGAAATAAGTACGACATACTAAAGATGTGTTTAGAACTGTTAAAAAAATTTAAACATGAATAATATGTGGGATTATTGTATAATTGTTGTATGATTACTTATATATAATTATTGTATGATTATTTAATTAGTTTGACTTTCGTGGATTTTCTTTTTACAATTTTTATGCATTTCAGGTAGATGGATCGGCAATGGATGTACACCGCGGACCGACGGTCGTCAGAATTTATTGAAGGCGTGTGTTATTTTTTGAGTGTTGCCAATGCCAACAAGTATAAAGGTTTTATATGCTGTCCATGCAAAAAGTGCAAAAACCAAAAGGAGTATTCTACAGAAAAAACAATTCTTGTCCACTTGTTTGAGTTGAGATTCATGCCTAGCTATAATTATTGGACCTCGCACAGAGAGTTAGGGGTTGCAATGGAAGATGATGAAAAAGAAGACACGAACATTCCTGACTGGGCTCAATACGGTGGATTTGAAGGAAATACAACAGGTGAGGCGGACGGGGCTGATAAAGATAACGATGGTGCGGATGATCTTGGTCAGATGTTGTGCGACGTAAAGAAGGATTGCAAAAGTGAAAAGGAGGTCCAGAATTTGGAGCGTATGTTAGCGGACCACAAAACGTCCTTGTACCCAGGTTGCGAACAGGGGCATAAAAAGTTGGGTACCACGCTGGAATTCTTGCAATGGAAGGCAAAAAATGGTGTGAGTGACAAGGCATTTGGCGAGTTACTGAAACTCGTAAAGAACATTCTTCCAGAGGGAAACGAATAGCCTGAAACAACGTACGAAGCTAAGAAGGTAGTCTGCCCTCTAGGTCTGGAAGTACAAAAGATAAACACATGTCCAAACGATTGTATCCTCTATCATGGTGAGTTATACAAGAACCTAGAAGCATGTCCAATTTGTAAGGCAATACAATACAAGATTAGACGAGATGGCCCAGGTGATGTTGACGGACAACCTTCGAAGAAGAGAGTTCCTGCTAAGGTGACGTGGTATTTCCCTATAATACCACGGCTGAGGCGATTGTTTAGGAACAAAGCGCATGCAAGAATGATGCGCTAGCATGCAGAAGAACGTCAACAAGACGGGGTGCTGAGATACCCAGCTGATGGGTCGCAGTGGCGAAACATCGACAGAGTATATCAAGACTTTGGAGAGGATGCACAAAATGTAAGGTTGGGTTTAAGTACGGATGGCATGAATCCATTTGGAGAGATGAGTAGCGACCATAGCACTTAGCAACCTATCCGGACAGTCAAACAAGGGGTACAAGGCTTGTACCTACTGTATGGATGAAACTGAAAGTATTTATCTGAAACATTGTAGGAAGGTTGTGTACATGGGTCATCATCGATTTCTTGTTACAAGCCACCCCGTCCGGAAGAAAGGCAAGCATTTTGAACAGAAAGCAGATCGCCGTACTAAGCCTAAACATCGTGACGGAAAAGCCGTGTTTACTATGGTGAAAGATCTACAAGTAGTCTTGGAAAGGGACCTAGCAGCAAACTTATAGCAAGTGAAGATGGTCACGCGGCGATGTCGAAGAAGAAGTCTATTTTTTTGGGAGTTACCCTATTGGGAAGTCTTGGACGTTCGTCACGCAATCGACGTGAAGCACCTCACTAAGAATCTTTGTGTCAACCTGCTAGGCTTCTTAGGTGTATATGGGAAGTCAAAAGATATACTTCAAGCACGTAATGATCTAAAGCATATAAAACAACGTAACGACCTTTATCCAGAACCAAAGGAGAAAGGAAACCATTACTTGAGTCCGGCCAGTTACACTTTGAGCAAGGCAGAGAAAGAAAGTATGTTTGAATGTTTGGAGAGCATCAAGTTATCATCTGGATACTCCTCGAATATAAAGGGAATAATAAGCATGAAGGAGAAGAAGTTCACAAAACTAAAGTCTCATGAATGCCACGTGTTGATGACACAACTGCTTCCTGTTATAATTCGAGGTTCCTTCCTGATAATGTCCGGACAACAATAACAAAGCTATGTGCTTTCCTCAACGCAATTTCGTAGAAGATCATCGATCTAGACAGTTTAATAGCCCTTGAAAATGATGTGGTGCAATGTCTTGTCAGCTTTGAGATAATCTTTCCACCATCCTTCTTCAATATAATGATGCATCTTCTATGTCATCTTGTTAAAGAGATCCGTATTATCGGTCTTGTGTACCTACACAACATGTTCCCTTTCGAGAGGTACATGGGCGTTCTGAAGAAGTACGTTCATAACCGTTCTCGTTCGGAGGCAAGCATCGCCAAGGGGTATGGACATGGTGAAAACTATTTATAATCAGACTACCGATGCAAACATTATGTCCGCAACCTTCACATTAACATGCTTAGGGAATGAACCGTTGGCACACACAGAGAAAACTATCCGGAGCTCATCAGGTCCTATCATCGAAGATTATGGATTCTTCATGGAGTGCCTATAAGGCACAATGATGTCGAGGTTATCCTAGACTTCCACGTTTTCGGAGTCTCCGACTTTGACCTTCTCATAGGCCACCTATAGAAAAACTTCTCTTAGGTGTGTTTTCCGTCCTGATCTTACGATCAAAATTCTTTGACGAAACATATCCCATAACTAGCATTTCTTACACCCATATTAATTGTATATCATGTAGTTCCACTTGTCTTTGGAGAAATACTATGAATGCAAGGATTATACAATAAAGTGAAACAGAAATGTGTCGGCATATAAAAAACACACCTCCGGCGAATCACGTGAGTGCACACTGATCGAAGGGCCCACAAGTCAGACCAAATTGACTTAATTTCGGCTAATCCTCCGTGCACCGACCAAGGGACCCACCTATCAGCCCCTGGTTGAGGGTCAATGGGGAGAAGTGGTGCCACTGGTTCGACCGAACCAGGCTGAGCGCCCCTCGCCACTGTCTTCCACGTGGACGCTTGTTGGTATTTATTACATGCACAAAATAATTTGCAAATGCACAGATACTGTTGTAGCTTTCACCCCAAGAGTATTCCATGGTATTGTATCCACAGGGAACGTGTGTGTAGAATCTAGGAACATGATTCTTCCAAGGACAACAACTAAATAGTAGGCTTGGGATAGAGAGGATTCCTAGAGGTTAATTATCTTAATTTAAGTAAAGTAAAAGTATATCGATTGGTTCGGGCACGACTTACTCATGGTCGTCCAAGGAGACTCCGGCCTAGAGCTCTATGATGTACCCGAACGTGGAGGATTACAAAGGACGGATGTTACGTTCAAAGAGAAATCTGCAAGCATACGGATACCGTTGTAGCACTTCACCCATGAGTATTCTCAAGGGTATTGCATTTATATTTCCATAGAGAAGACGGCGGTGTAAAGACCTAGTTCATTCATCATTAATTAATCTATAATTAAGTCACCATAGTCTAAACAGGGTTAGGATAAATATGATTAAGGGGTAGTGTGACACACACGATAGATTCACCTCTAATTAATTAGTATAATGGAAAAGGACATAAGAGAACTACGATATAGCTGTACATCCATATTAATCATGTTTTGTATATACTTGACACATACATACTTACAAGGCTAGGATTTAGTTCTAGGCACCCAGGTACTACTGAGAGACCACTCCCTGCTGGTCTGCTAACATGGTTATGGCATTTACGCACTCTTACGTCATACCCGAACGTGGAGGAATATAAAGTACGGACATGGCTGTCACCACCTGCCGCTTGCCTCACATTTCGTGAGGTACACTCACATCCAATGGCATTTATCTAACATAAGCACCACCATAAGTAAATAATATCACTAACTCTCTCAGGACTCCCACCCTTTGGATGGATAAGTTAGAACTAGAGCAACCCATCATGGTCATTGAATCATTACCGTAGCATAGAGTGACTAGCTTAATCAAGTGAAGCATATAAATGAAGTTCCTCCTGTTCATAAAGCATATAACTACTAAAGCAACATATGAATTATGAATACAAGAATATAAAGAAGATCATTCTATTAATTCAATTATAGTCTTATAAGAAGACTAAAGTACTGAAGACATCCTGAATCTCCGAGAAGATTATAGGACCGAAGATATTTAAGCCTATTTCCACTAATAGTATAGAAATACAATGTAGAGTAGAGATAATAGCTCCTTGAGGTGTGTGTTGCATGTGAAGAGAGCTCCTCCTTTTATAGCTGCTTATGATGGTCACCAATGTTAGTTAAACCATCACAACCGCCATCAGGAGTGTAGGAGGAGTCGCCACGTGGAACATGGGGTCGGGCGGCACTGCCTGGTTTGGTCGAACCAGAGTAACCGCCTATCTTCACCGATATTGGCAAGTGGATAATAGGTGGGTCCCTATAACGGTTCCCGGTGGTTTGGCCCCTCAATCCGTGTGTTCACACGTGATTTGTCAGAGGTGTGTTTCTTTGCATGCCAGCTTCATTTCTCCTTCACTTTGGTGTATAATCTCTACATACATGTTAATTTTCCAAGCATAGTGGAATTATATTTTTTATTATTGAGATACGTGTAAGAAATGCTAGTTCTCCCTTTATTTATTATGGTAGTTGGCGATCGAAATTAGTACTTAACGACCATCAACAACGGACAAGGTTGTAACCACATGCCACCTGCCTCTACAACCCGTGGAGCGCACAACAAACAAAGCTAACCTCTAGCCTGGACACCACGTTCATGCTATTGATTACTACCTTAAACTCGGATCCACCATTATAGAAGATTAAGGTACTCTACCTACGCAGAGCAATGAACCCACAATGATGAGAATATATCTTACTTAAAAATGAAAAGTAAATGCCAAAGGAAATCACGAACACTTACATATATAAAAGAAGCATCCATTGAGGTACAAGATTGAAGAGTGTGCCGACATCGCCGGAACTCTCCTAGAAGAATGATGACATTTTCGACACTCCTCCTGAACTACCCTAGAGAGAACTCCTACATTTGGGGCACTCCTTTCAGAGCTACCACTCACTCTCTTCCTATATTGTATCTCCAGTAGAGAGTAGCCTAAAATGTGTAAGTCAGTTGTACTTCCCTTGTTGTGCTCTTTGAGAGTGAGAGCTTCTCCTCCTTTTATACTGTTCAATGACGGTTGGGAATGATGGTAACTTGTGGGAATCACTCATGACCACCTTTGGGGTGTCATCAAGAGCCTACACGTGGAAGCACATGATGAGGGGAGACCAAGGCTATTCGGCCGACCGCTTTGTCCCACCTCCCAGCCACTCCTTCGACTAGTAGGCTGCATGGTGGGCTCTCTGTTGATGGTCGTTAAGTGCAAACTTTAACCATCAACTCCTGCATAAATGATATCAAATATAATATCAAAACTTAGTGGTAGGGGTTTACTACTAACCATTTCCACTAGCTTTGGTAATTATATGTATGCAGGTCATTGATGCATGAAAATACACCCGCCATGTGACAAAATGCACCTCTGACAAATCACATACGAGTACAAGGATTAGAGGGCCCACCTATAAGGGACTGGAGAAAGGCGGTGGGGTGAGGTGGGCCCATAGTTTGGCCGAACTAGGGGTTCTGCTGAACCACCATTGGTCCCCCTTATCCGCACCTTACACGTGAGTGGCCCTGATGAGTTCCGAATGATGGTTGTGGGGGATTAACCACCATTCCAACTGTCATTGGCAGCTATAAAAGGAGGTCTTCACTCACTTGGAAAATGCACAACAAAGTAGAGTACAACTAAGTTTTAGAATTTAGACTTTACTTTAATATGTTTAATTCAATAGAGAGTGTGGGGAACTTCGGAAGGAGTGCCCTGAATATTGGAGTTTCCTCCGAGAATTTTACAGAGGAGTGCCAAACGTGTCGGCATTCTTCCAATGAAGTTCTGGAGAAGCGTCAGGATTGTTGGACTTCTTCTTGCTTGTACCTCGGCAGATGCTTTTTTTATAAAGTAAGTATTTGAGATCCCCTATGTTATTTAATTTTTTTACTTAGGTGAGATATATTCTCATCGGTGCACGTTCTTCGCTTAGTTTATAATTAAGTACTCTATTACTAAGACTCTGGATAAAGAAGAAAGTTCCTACGCAAGAGTAGAGTAGTAATGAATAACTTAGGCATGGTGTATAGGTTAGCGGCTACCTTCGTTTGTTGTGTGCTCCACGGAAAGTGAGGTAGGAGGCAGGTGGTGACAGCCCTGTCTGTCCTTTACATCCCTTCACGTTTGGGTACATCATAGAGCTCAAGGCTAGACTCACCCTAGCAGAGGGCCAGTGCCTGAAGCATTTGATAGAGTTTTATATTTAACTTAAGATAACTAGTTGAATGCATAGGAGTCCTCTCTAGCCAATCTTATCTTCTGTTGTTGTTCTTGGGTAGAATCCAGTTCGTAGATATACACGCATGTTTCTTGTGTTCGATATCCTTGGAATACTCTAAGGGGATATGCTACAGCGGAATCACATACCAACAAGCATCTCTGGCGCCGTTGCCTGGAAACGGTTGTTGTATTATCTTCGAACTTGGTTCATCCTTGTATCTTTTCTTTCTTTTCTTTTATTCCTTACTTTCTCTTCTTACCTACCACGGAGCAACCTTCTATTCAAAATCTTTCTGCTCCAAGAGCTGAGTTCTGCGAGACACCCCCTTCTTAAAAACCAATTCGTACATCTGGTTATGAACTCAGTCCTGGCTTTATAGCCATGGTTCGGGGACAATCCTTACGATCATCTGCGAGAGTTTGAGCTATTGTGTTCATGCTTGACAATCACGGGCATGGTACAAGACACTTTACTGTGAAAGTTGATTCCCTTTTCTCTTACGGAAGGGGCGAAGCAATGGTACACATTTATGGTGAGAAAACTATATGGTGAATGAGGGAATTGAAAAGCAGGTTTCGCGTTGCTTTCTTCCCGTTACCCATTTTGCTTCTCTTCGTAAGTTGGTTCTTAACTTTTAGCAAGATGAGAAGGAATCTATCAGTGCAGCCTAGGCACGATTTTCCTTGTTAACTCAAGCCGGCCCAGACATGTCTCTACGTGACCACGTGTTATTACAACACTTCCCTTTGGGTTTAGACAAGGAGTCTACCATGTATCTCCATACTTCCACTAGAGAATCATTCGCTCACAAAACAACGCCAGAAGGTAGGGAACACATGGATCGTATCTTGGAGAACACAACTTTCGTTCACTGCGAAACCGTCCAAGAAATCGAGCATACACAAGAGGAAACCTGAACCATTGAATCAGAGCCTTTAACCACCATATCCCAAGATTCAACCGTTGAATCCTCACCTGAACCACAGGAAACAAATGAAGCAGAAATTCAGCCTTTGGAATTCCCATTCCAGTTGGAGGGTAATCTTTTTGAAGATCATGAAAACACCTCAAACTATTATGCACAAAAGAGACCACCGGTCCCGTGTAGTTGAAATGAACCTCTCGAGGAAAATTTCCTCAAAGAGATAGTTCATGAACTAACTACCATCATGAATAAAGAGTGATTAAGGGAGGTGGAGCTATCTTCTGAAGCAATTCGGATTAGCTTCCCATCCTTAACAATTCCTTTTCTCGTGAGAGAGGCCATGGTGAAAACTTTTTATAATCCCACTGTTGGTGTGAACATTATGTCCGCAACCTTCGCACTATCATGCCTAGGGGATGAACCATTGGCACCAACAGATAAAACCTTTCGAGATCCATCCGGTCCTACCATCAAAGGGTATAGGGTTATTCACAGAGTGTCATTCAAGCACAATGATGTCGAGGTCATCCTTGATTTCCATGTTTTCAAAGTTGATAACTTCGATCTCCTCATGGGGCATCCCATAGAAAAACTCTTCTTAGATGTGCCTCGAACAGGAGTCCTCGACATCAAGCTCGGGAAGCTGGCATTTTCTGTCCCGATCTCACGAATGAAAAACTCTTTGACGGAAGCCATTCCTGAGTCCGAGCCACTTGAGAAGTGTTGGTTGTCCCTCCATTTGAGTCCACTGAATCCCTCCTCGAAGATGATGCCATTACAATTGTCGAGGAAGAAGACGATCCTAGAGAGGTGATCGAGTTACCCAAAACCGATCCACCATCACGACCACCTGTCGAGCTCAAACCTCTTCCTTCAGGCCTATGCCGTGCCTTTCTACATGGTGATACAGAGTCGCCCGTTGTTATAAGTGACAAACTGACCGATGACGAGAGCTCCTGACTTATAGCTTTGTTCTAGGCTACCCACTTCAAGATCTCAAAGGGATTAGTCCGGCTCTCTTCACACATCGCATTCCTTTAGATCTTTCTTGTGCGCCCTCTTGAGAGCGGCAACAGAGGCTAAATAATGCAATGAGTGAAGTCATGAAAAAATAGGTCATCAAACTCCTACACGCCGAGATAATCTATCTCGTACCGTATAGCGAGTGGGTTAGCCCAATTTAGGTTGTGCCTAAGAAAGGAGGCATGACTGTTGTTGAAAACTCTAAAAATGAGTTTACCCCACAACGAACCATCACGGGATAAAGAATGTGTATAGACTAGAAAGCTCAACAAGGCTACTAAAGAGGACCATTTTCCACTGCCTTTCGTCGATGAGATACTAGAGCGGCTGGCTAATCATTCCTTCTATTTCCTTGATGGCTATTTTGGTTATCAAATTCCCATCCATCCCGATGATCAAAGCAAGACAATGTTCATGTGACTGTATGGAACGTATGCTTACCGGCGAATGTTGTTCGGGTTGTGTAATGCACCCGCGTCATTCCAACAATGCATGGTGTCTTTGTTTTCTGACATGATCGAGGAAATCACGAAAGTTTTCATGGATGAGTTCTTCGTCTATGGAAAAACTTTTGATCATGGGAGCTCAGCTTAATTGTGCCACAACTGAAAAGGAGCTCCTGGCTATGGTCTTTGCTATTGATAAATTCAGATCATACTTAGTTGGAGCAATGATAATTGTTTACACTAATCATGCTGTTCTAAAATACCCGCTCACTAAGAAAGATGCAAAACCTTGGACTCGACAAAGTTTTCACTAGCCATCGGCTCTCCAAGACGCCTCTGATCTGGTGCAACGGTGAGAAGCTTCTCGGTTCCATTGCAAGCACACCAGGCTACCCACCCAAGCCCTCCAAACCATCCGTTTATCCTGGCCATTCTTGTGCTGGGGCCTTGACATCCTCGGACCCTTTCCAAGGGGACAAGTTGGCTACCTGTTCTTGTTTGTGGCTACCGATAAAATCACTAAGTGGATAGAAGTGGAGCCAACAAGAGATATCAAAGCCGAGCACACGATCAAGTTTATTAAAGGGATATTGATAGACAATGGCTCCCGGTTCACGAGCGCAGCCTTCCAGGACTACTGCTCGGAGTCAAAATCTGCATCGCATTTGTGTCCCATCCTCAAAGCAATGGGCAAGTTGAGCGGGAAAACGTGATCATGCTCTAGGGGATCAAAACATGTGTATATGATAGGTTTATGGCCTATGATTCACGATAGGTTGAGAGGCTCCCTTCTGTTTTATGGGTCATCTGTACCACTCCGACTACACCAACCAAAGAGACCCCATTCTTCCTTGTGTACGGATCTAAAGTTATTCTCCCTACCAAGCTACACTATCGATCAACACGACTTTGGGTGTACTTAGATGAGGACTAGGACAACAGGCGAGTAGACAATGTCAACCTTCTAGAAGAACACCGAGAACAAGTTTCCATTTGAGCAGCTAGATACCAACAAGCCTTACACTTGACATCGGCGATTACATCCTCCGACGAGTACAAAACCAGGCAGCGTGCAACAAGCTTTCACCTAAGTGAGAAGGACCATACACGGTGGTATAAGTGTTATGGCCAGGTGCGTACAAAATCGCCAATGATGAAGGCCACGAGTTATCCAATTCATGGAATATCAATCAACTACGGAAATTCTATGTATAAGACCAATGTCTAGTATGTAAGTTGATTTATATTAGTTCATATATATATATATACATATTTTGCTTAACATTTTACATTAGTTTGTATAACACCTCTTCTTTTATAACACCGCAAATCGAAGTCGTTTCTTATTGACCTATTACGTTAAGTCTAACTGTTACCAAGTCACAGCACCTTGGCCAGGGATGCATGGAACAACTGGACTAGTTAGATGCTAAGGGTCAAAGGGCCATGTCAGATTTGGCCATGTTAGAGTACCCACTGTAATGTATTAACTAGCTGTGTACTCAGGAAATTTTCCCAACTTCACGGCTAGGGGCTTGAAATTCGCTGCTTCAACATGGTCAAGTATGAAAAATTGAGCTACTTTTTTTGAAATATTATCCTTTCCATAAAATTAGCTGTTGGCTAGGAAGGGTACCTAACTTAATAATGCCAACATCGACCCATACAAGAAGTACTCTTTTACTATGGCGAATACAACTTGCTTTAATATTTTACAAAAGTTGACCAAATTTCAGCGTCTACTACTATCATTGTCAGCATTGATACAGATTATCGATATGCCGCATCTACTAGGAGGACCATTGCTGGTCCATCGTCGAGAAGACATCCATGGCTAGATGGGCAAGTGATTACTCTAGTTGGTCGATCTCGTAGGCCAACTTTCGAGAACGAGTAAACCCATCTGGATGGAAGTTCAGGTCCGTCTGAGGATGAGATTCGCGGATACATTCGAGCACGTGACCACCAACATATCGGCTACCTCGACGACATTCCTGCTTTATGCTATCATCTATCTGCTAATCTGTACCGGCAAGGGCATTGCATGCACCCCGCATCCACCCTAGATATCCAGAGATCGACTTCTCAGGACTGGGACGGGCCACAGGCAACTCTTCACACAGTCATTGTAGTACAGAGTAGCAGTTCTCGAGGTTCACCGAGATCCATATCTCTCTTCCTCTCAGAAGCTCGGTACTCTGCTCCTTTCTGGTGTTGTCGGAGGACCTCACCAGCTCTTCTCTCTCGAACATTGTCTTCTAGTATTCAGCCCACAATTCCATCTCTCTGAGAGAGCGTTCAAGGTCTAGAAAGGATAACATTATTAGCAACCTTTGGTCTAAGTACAAAGACGGTATGCTATAATATTATGTCTATCTTACTTTGCCATTGCTCACTCAACAACGCCACTTGGTTCCCTTGAGATACCAAGGCGTTGTCGGAGTCAACGGTGACCAAGGCACGGCCGCCACCACTTGGTGTTGACGAGGCCTGAGGCGTATTGGATTCGACAAACAAATCCCACGAGAGTCCACCTTGTTGGACATTCCCATTCTCAACTTCACGAAATCTACAATACAAACACGTAGAGCGAATTAAAGCTCTGAGTAGGATACAGCAAAAAGGAAGTGCTTTCAAATACCAAACCTAATACTTGTCCTTACCTATTACAACAAAGGGTAAAACATAAAATTACTCTTCAAAAAAGGGGATTACAGAGTCCTGAGATCCTCCACCTTCAACATGGTGCCATTGCAGCGTCCGTCAGCTCCCCCCTTGGTCATCATCTCTTGTAGGTTGATCTTGGGGTGGGCAAGCTTATGGCACGCCACGGACTTGAGCCCAGTTCGCACCCCATCTGCCACCTGCTCAACATGGTCGCTGGTGACGGTCTCCAGTGCAGTGATGAGTGACCCCAGGGATCCCACAACCGTCTTCTGGTAGCGGAAGGTGGGGCGGTTGACATTTTTTCCCAAGCCCTTGGCCACCACATTGAGAGGCCCGTAGTTTTCAAGCAAAGCTTGATGGAGAGAGGCTAGATTGTCCCTCGACTCCGCGAGCTTGTGCTCGAGACCATGGTGCTGCCACTCGTTTCCCGCCACCACCTCCCACAATTTGGCGTTGTCAGCCTGCTCTTCCCTCAACTAGGCTTCCAGTGCTATAATGCGGTCATCGGCAATGGACGCAACTTTCCCAAGACGTCCTATCTCTGCGATGACGTCCTGGGTGTTTGCCTCAACCAGCCGACAAGCCTAGCTTGTCGACGGATTAGGACGACCTTGGGATGACAAGGGCGCCAATCGATGGAGGAGGTATTGGGAGAACAATAGCCACGGCGGTCGAGGGAGGCGACTTGGAGCTCACTTCTTATCGGGCCCCAATGCTCTGCCCCAAGATCGAAGGGGAGAGGTAGTGTTCAAAGGAATTTTATTGCTACAAAGAATATGTACTTACCTGATTTTCTGCTTCTTTAGCAGGGACAACCCCTTTATGAAGGCAGGCTTCGCACTGGAGGTTGTCTCTAGAAGAGGTAAAGTAAGATTGAGAAGGCTACCACGGTTGTTAGATAATCCTTTGGTCTGGGCCTCACTTTAGAGCCGCTTGTCTGGATAAGCTTCCCAGCTTCAAAAGACTTGGCCAGTGAAGGCCAACGCCTTTTCTTAGTTCCACTACCACCAGGCATGAAGGAGGCGGCTGCTTGTTCAGACATCACCTGCTCCTTCAAAGAAGCAGACGTTTGTTGGTTCACGAGAGGGCCAATCACATCCGTTGAAGGCAAGGCCTCGAAGAATCTAGATTACTACTCCTACGGGCATAGAAACGAATGACAAGGAGTAGTGGTCGACGACACTTACATTGACAATGGCGTCTTGCTATGTTGACGAGATGTCACAGATCAGCACAGGGATGTCAGTGGCAGACGATGGCTGGTCGACCACCACTTTTCTAACGTGCTCCGCCATGGTGTCTTCAAAGAGAACTGCAATTGAAACAAAAGCGATAAGGTTATAAAATGAAGACAATCTTGGGTCTTTATTTCAATGAAGAAACTATATGTTGTATACTCCGCTGCGATAGCCGCGTCATGTCCTGTTACTCCGAGTACAAGTACACGGGGTGAAAATGGGTTTGGAGAGGTTGGATCCGATGACGGACAAAGTCTTGAACGACTTTGTACTCGGTCAGACCACGTTCTCGAAAATCATGGAATTTTTCTACAATGCTAGCTAAGACAGGAGTCAATGAAGGTTTGGAGGTCCATGTCTCTAGGCGTGTTGGTTTATGATCGAGGTTGTCAAGGATAGGAGTTCTGTCCTTGATGTGGACATAAAACCAACTCTTTCTCCAATCATTTCTCGAAGACAGGTAGTTAAAAGGAATGTATTCGTCCTTCATTCCATCCCGAAGACAGAGGCCAAAACATCCTAAGATTTTTGAGACTTCCATCCATCTAACCTCATAAAAGTATTTAAACAAATCTAGAAAAGGTTGTCCCCCAAGATATGCCTCGCATAGATGGGTGATGATACTTAGGAAGTCAAGAAGTAAAGACAAAAATTCGGAAGGAGGAACCAGAAAGCCACATTGGATGAAAGATGCAAGAGTGGCTATCTGGCCAAGGTTGGCCAAAGAATCAGTACCTCCTTCCAAGCACGCCACCACTTTTGCGCTTGGCAAAGCACCGTCCTATTGGAGCTCCCTCATCTCGCTCTGGCCGATGTTAGACTCTGGGAGATCCATGGAGATTGGCGAAGGGGATTGAGAGAAGCTGTGGTTTAGGGTTTTGGCGAGCTGAGGTGCAGGGGATTGGAGGCTCAAGAAAGAAAGATACAGCTCCGCTTGGACGAACGGAACCCAAATGGATCTTAAAAATGAAATTTATAGGTCACATCCGACGGTTTGAATTTTGAGAAAGACGGAGAGATCACCGTTGAGATTTTTACTTGTTTATAACCGTTAAAATTGTTGACTTCAAAACAAATTCACATTCAAGCCGAGTTCTTGGATCATGAGAATGGAAGGACTTTGTCACGTACTCTATCTCTTCCCTGCTAGCCGAGAAGGGTTTAGCGAGTTCGACAATGGTTGTTCTCAGAATCACTGTTTAGGAATATAGGTCAAATCATTGCATTGAAGTCAGGGGCTACTATCAGTGTCAACGATAAGGCATACCTCCTATATACAGGTTAGTGAAATACAACAATACCATATACCCAATAATATATAAGAAGATATCCTTAATTAAGGAAAAATAGCTAACAAAGAAGAAAATTATCTTCCCGGAATTGAAGGTGTTAGAGTCCTAGTTGGGAAAGATAAGGTTTCCTTAGGCCCATATTCGATTCTATCTCCTCAAACTGTACTTGTCAAGAAAGGTAATCTCTGCTATATAAATAAGGCCCACATGTTCTTGGGGGGGGTTGTTACAAGCCATAGCAAAAGTCATGCCCAAAAGCAAGCCGTAGGAAGTAGGCCGTTCTCAGCAGTTTCTAGTCGGCGGATTCACCCAGAAGTTCTATTCCCCTTTGTACTCGCAACGATATTCCAATCCATAATACTTATAAATTGGAGTAGGGTTTTTACTCATCTTGAGGGCCCGAACCAGTATAAATCCATGTCCTGTGTCTGCTTGATCGATTCTCAGGTATACGCTGGTTCCAGTGATCCCCATACTCTACAAATACCATGGTCGATGTATAGCCTATCGATAATAAGTGCACAAGCTTGGTCATAGTTATATGATTGGTTATCTATGTGGATTCTTGATTTGGCTTTACAATATATTTCATGCAAGTATGCCATTTCTTTTTCCTTACCATGAGCTCCACATAAGCCTTAGTAGAAAGGTATGGTAAGAAAAAGGCAACATCAATGCCTTGGTGAGGAATAAACGCTTTGATTGATTCAAGAGAATCAATTGAGGAATAGAGTAAAAGTTATAGTTTTAGGGGCATCAAAGAAAACCCCAAGGTAATTCATCAAAAGGAGTATAGGTGACTTGAGTCGAGGACTGTTCCATTCTTCAATCACTCAAGCTAACATGGTAGACACATCAAGGTTCACAAAAACAGGTATGTCATGGAATAACTTGTATGTCTCCATCATTGAATAGGAAGTCATTACTCTAGTAGGATCCATGAGTTTTACTCTAGTAGGACACTGCCCAATGTCACTTTTGGGGAAAACACTCTCTAAATGTTGTTATTTGCCAGTGGACATGGCGTGCGTTAAAATATTAATATTCGGTTGAATAGGAGCAATAAACAGCGTGAAATGTCAAAAATGCCCCTAGCTCCACTTTTCATATTCTTTATCTTCCTCCTTATCTTCCTCCTTATCTCCCCTTTCTGACATCGCTACTCAAGCTCACGGCGAGGGACATCCCGGCAGAGGAGACATCGATGCCGTCAATAATTACAGCACCGTGGAGGAGACACCGACATTGAAGAAAAACCATGGACTCCCGGCGCAGTTGAAGAAGAGCCCCGTACTAGTGGATGTTGACGGTCGTTAAGTACCAACATTACCCGTCAACTCCTACATAAAACAATACAAATTATAATACCAAACTTAGTGTTAGGGGTTTATTACTAACTGTTTCCACTAGTTTTGGTAAATATATGTATGCAAGCCATTTATGGACAAAAATGCACCCGACATGCAACAAAATGAACCTCCGGCCAATCATAAGCGAGTACAAGGATTGCAGGGCCCACTTAACAGTCAAAACTGCCATAAAGTGGGGCTAAACCATCCTCAACTGTCATAGGGGCTCGCCTATAAGCCTCTGAAGGAAGACGGTGGAGATTGGTGGGACCCAAGGGTTGGGCGAACCTCTGGTTCGGCTGAACCACACCTAGCCCATCTCACCTCCACCTTACATGTGGACGACCCTGATGAGCTCCCAATGACGGTTGTGAGTGGTTAACCGACATTGACAACCATCATTACCAGCTATAAAAGGAGGAACTCATTCACTTGGAAGACACACAACAAAGTAGAGTACAACTCACTTTCATATCTTAGACTTTAATTTAGTATGTTGGATTAGTAAGAGAGTGAGGGAAAGCTTCAGAAGAAGTGCCCCAAATTATCAGAGTTCGCTTTGAGAATTTTCGGAGGTGTGTCGGCTTTGTTGACATTTTTCCATCGGTGTTCCAGAGAAGCGCCGGAGTTGTCGGCCTTCTTCCTGCTTGAACCTAGATAGATGGTTCTTTTATAAAGTAAGTATTCGAGATTTCTTTATGTTATTTAATTAGTTTTAGTTAAGTGTGATATATTCTCATCGATGCAGATTCGTTGCTAAGTTTTAGTTAAGTGCTCTAGTACTAGGACTCAGGATAAAGACTAGGTAGTAATCAATAAATTAGGCATGGTATCTAGGTTAGCTATTACCCTCATTTGTTGTGTGCTCCATGGAAAGTGAGGAAGATGGCAGGTGATGACAGCTTTGTTCGTCCTTTGTAACCCTCCACGTTCGGGTACATCATAGAGCTCAAGGCCAGACTCATCTTGGCAGACCAAGGGATGGCCGGTTCCCAAAGCTTTCGATAGAGTTTTATCTTTAACTTAAATTAGCTAGTTAAATCCATAGGAATCAGTTGTTGTCCTTGGATAGAATACTGTTCTTAGATATACACACATGTTCCCTGTGATTTGAAATCCATGGAATACTCTGAGGTGAAGTGCTACAACAGTATTCGTGCGCCTGCGGATTTATCTTTATGCGTAACAAATACCAACAACGGCCGCTGGTTGGCATTGGTCAAATACTGTCAAACAGGGTCATCCGACGACGGTCGGATGAGCGCTATCGGCGCCAAGGGCAGCGCCGCGATGACCAGCACGTACAACATCTTGGAGAACTCAGAGGAGACAAGAAGGTCACCGATGGGGCCCAGCTCCGGTGACTCCATCCACTAGGTGAGTGCCGACGTCAGCAGCGAGCTGGCCTCACGGGGGTGGCGACCAATGATGTATAGCTTGTGCATGTTGTGTAGGTTAAAGATGGCGGAGAGCGTCTCCTCGATGTTGGCCACCACCTGCTCGATGCAGGTTGCGCAATCGGAACTCGTTGAGTTACTCCTTGTCCATCTGCCACTCGCTCTTGTCGATTTCGGGGACGACGTTGTTGGTGCGGGAGTGGGCAGCGTGCACCGGCGGCTGTGGCAACGAGATAGCCAGTGCTGTGTAGCTTGGTAGGATGAAGCAGACGATGGTGAGGCAGACGCCAGGGTTCTCGACCATCCGCCATGCGTAGGCAAGCCCCTCACCGGAGGAGAGAAAGGAGGGAGATAGAGGAAGACATAAGGAAGAAGACAGGAAGAGAAAGAGGAAGAGAAAGAATGGGCAATTTGGTCACTCCGTGTAAAAAATTGGGCCCCCTATTGTCTCGTCAGCACGAATACGCTATTTTAATGGGCGCGTTGTCCAAAAGTGAGTTCATGCGGTGTCCTACAGCTAAAACCATGAAGTCATGATGTCCTATAGCAAAATTTGTCTAAAATATAATATCCACCCAATTGATGAGAGAGAAACCATATAAAATAACAATTTTTCCCATATCTTCTGCTACCTTCTCTCTTCTCCGTGCGGCACCGGTACGCACTGGTGGTGGTGCATGTTGCGATGCCCAACCCGCTCAAGTTGACGTCCATGTCGCGATGCCCAACCCGCTCAAGTTGACGTCCATGTCGCTGCACCTTGACCTCGCGCCCACCACCGCCACAGGGGGTGATGACGACCGTCGCGCTACCCTCCGTGTGCAACAACGTGGATGCTCTAGCCATGGCCGCAGTCACTGCCTTGCTGCCGCACTGGTCGTCACACATCAACTTCACGCCGTCCTCCAGATCTAAGCCACGGTCCATGTCCTCCTTGCTCACCTGCTGTGTTGGAGCGCGTCTATTTCGGCTCCTCGGAACCGGCGCAATATCACCCCTACAGCGGCACGACCAGGGGGGCAGATAGGGCAGCTGAGCCATCGCCATCACCGCCGAGGGCGAGCTCGTGGGACTTCTTTAATGTGTTCGATAACTATGAGGTGTATGAGAACTACTGCTACGATGCTCCTGGCACCAGCACTACGATACCAGCGCCGTACACGCCGAGCCGGAGCTCTCAGGAGGTGCGCACGGAGGAGGGGATCCCTGAGCTAGTGGAGGATGATGCGGTTGTCAAGGATGTTTCTAGTGAGTACTCTACGCACGGGAGTGGTGGCACTCGCAGCCGATGCAGCTCTATCAGCGGCGTGAGCAGTCGCATTGCCAAAGTCGACGCAGGGGAGAATCCAGTCCACGATCGGGAGAAGGGAGAAGAAGATAAGGGCACAGCTATCATTTTATGTAGTTTCTCTCTCATCAATTGGTTGGATATTATATTTTAATGCGTCCAGTGCCCTGCAGTAAATTGCCAGAATTTCGGAGTGTTCTCGAGCAAATTCACATCTTTGCGGTCTCCCACAACTAATTACACATTTTTTGGGTGCCCTGTAGCAAATTTTGTCTTTTTTTATGATCCTCCTCCTTGCACTTTTATTTGGAGAACATGACTAATTTTTCTCTTTTTTTCATCTTGATCAAGAGTATTTTATCTCCTTCTCTTGTGAGCATTTTTCTCAACATCTTTTTTTTTCTAGCTCGTGTCTCATTTTGCGTGGATAAATGGTAGAGAGACCATAATTATGTGGAGTCTTCCTTTGGTGGATGGATGAATGATGCTGACTTCTAGTGTAGAAGTATAACATAGGGTGGATGGATGAAATCCTTTTGCTAACCTCTAGTGTGGAGCGTAAGCAATATATGGTGGGTATAGTTACCTTGATCATGAAAGTTCGAAAAGAATCTAATCAAAGTCACAAGAATTTGACCAAAATCAAAGTAATTACAAGCAGCATATGTATAATAATCATCAATGTGATTGACATATGGCTTTGGTGGGAATAAGACATCAATGAGGAGTATGTAAAATTATACCAATTTTCTTTCCATAAAAATTCCCAAGGACTCAACAGAAAAAGAGTAAGGTACCTATTGTCAAGCAATCTCTCATTCATCGATTACTTAGATGACATGTGTTCCTATATGTTCACAAGCAACAAACATATGTGAGGAATAAAGAGTATACCAGACATTTGCATGAAAATCATATACTCTAATTGAAACATCCAAGCTCATTTTAATTGCTTTGAGTTTAATTTTTAGATATTTTCCATGGCAAGAATTATAAAACTCAAAATTCAAGGAGATTTACGGAGAAACACGCAAACCTTTGCTCTGTGTGAATGTGAAGACGAGTAGGCCAGTGTTTCCTATGAGCGTGCTAGAGTCGTGGTGTAGCATGGATGTGGGTGATCTCATTCATGTGAGTATGGTAGAACAAATGCAAGATCACCTCCACACTCGTTCCTCTACTTGGATCTCTTCAATAACAACAAAAGAAATAGTGAAAGAAGAAAGGACTCAACTGGTTAAGACCCGAGGAGTCATAATCTTTATTTCACTTTATGGATGGAACTGAAACATACCTTTGAGTTTTTACCTTATTAGAGGATTAGAATGGGGGCCACCTGGAGGTGGGGGCGCCACCCATGGGTCAGCAAAACAAGGGGTCGAATCCTGGTGGGTTCCATTCTCACTTGGATCTGGAATCATGATGACTGGGCTTGGGTTGGACAAGTTCCAGCCCTGAAATCTCTAGGAAAGTTTCGGGAAAGATATCGAAATTGACCAAATTCACCACGTCTAACTCTTGATCTAAATTTTTGACCAGTTCTAGCAAAACTTTTAAACGATGACCATTTACCTTCAAGATATTAGCTCCATCGTTCTAAAGCGTGACCGCTCAATGCGATGAGGTGTCGACAAAGGTGTGTGGTCCCATTAATTTGCTTCATAGTTTTTCCATAAACAAACTGGTAAGGTGACATATGCCGATGTGCGTCTTGTATGCGGTCCTATACGCCCGAAGTGTATCAGGTAGCTTATTCTTCCATGCCTTCCCCATCTCATCTACAGTCTTCTGCAAAATATTTTTTTTTAAGAAAGCACAGCAGGGGAGGCCCCCGTTGTTATCGAAAACTTTATTAATCGAAAAAAAGGTAGAAGTCTGAAAAAAGTAAATTACAACAATCTAATCCAGCTCATGACTACATCTTTATCTCTCTCATTCAACCTAAACAACAAAAGGAGGAGATCACCCTTAAGAAGTTGCCTCTAAGAAGACAAAGAAGGGGACTTATTATCAAGTATAAAGCCATTGCTTTTCTTCCTAATATTCCAGGTCCCAAACAAGAATTTTTCCATAAAGCAATTACCATGATATCTATCTCTAGCCTCTACCATCATGCTGTCCAGGCTCAAAGAAGTATCCCAAACAATACCCAAGGTATTCCAACAATTCATTGAGAAGAGGCACTGAAAGAAGAGATGAATCAAATTTTCCAAAGATAGAGTAGCACAGAACACACATAACAAGTCACATTCCAGGGGGCACAATGTTTATGATCCAGCATATACTTTGTGTTTAACCTGTCCACCAAGAGAAGCCAACCAAACAATTTAACCTTTGAGGTGACCATACTCTTCCATAACCAAAGGAAATGCTGAGGTGGCTATAAAGTTCTGAAATTGCGGGCATAGAACTTTTGTGATGTATACTTTCCCAAATATAAACCCATATATCATTTTCTTGTGATAAGCTCACCTCCTCTAACATATCTGAAAGGGACTGCAACTCATGAAATGATTCTTGAGAGAGGGGCAAGTGAAAGTTATTTTCCAGTTAATTTGAAAGGAAATTCTGGACTGAACTCTTTGCATTAAGAGCAAAGGAAAATAGTCTTGGCATATGAATAGAAAGATGAGGTTTATCATGCCAGGCATCATTCAAAAAATAACATGAAACTCCATCTCCTACTAAGCATCTGGCAATACCCCTAAAGAAATCCATCAAGTTACAAACATCTCTCCACCAAAAGGACCTCTTAAGGGTAGATAAATGGGGCACTCCATTCCTGTAATAAGAGGACTAAATAAGATTGACCCAAGGCAAATCCCTCCTATTATAGAATTTATCCAGATACTTTAATAGAAGGGCTTGGTTTTGAATTGTGAGATTAATAATCCCCATACCTGCTTAAACCTTAGGCTTACAAACCTTCTCCCATGCTGCCAAAGGTTTCTTATTGGAGTTTACATCCGAACCTCTCCAAAGACAATGTTTCCTTGCTATGTCAATGTAGTCAATGACTGTCTTAGGCAGCTTCAAGGCGCACATATAATAAGTTGGCAAGGACAAGAAGACTTAGGTAACCAAAGTAAGCCTATCCCCATACGATAGAAATGCTGAGTTAACATAAAGTCTTCTCTCAATTCTATCTACCAAGGGAGCACAGTCTACCACTTAAGGATTATTGGTACCAAGAGGTAAGCCTAGATAACTGAAAGGCAAAGTGCCAATCTGACAACCAAAAACACCGGCCAACATTTGAGGCTTATCTTCACTTACATTTGTTGGGATCAGACAGGATTTATGATAACCTTAAGCCCTGTCCCTAGAGCAAAAGTTTGGAGCAGAGCTTTCAAAGTGAACAATTCTCTTCCACAAGCTTTAATATAAAGAAGGGTATCGTTACTATATTGAACCACTAGAAAATTTGGATCACTTTCAAGGGGAATAGGTTTAGACAACAAACCCATATGGTGTGCTTTATTGATTATAGCCTGTAGCAATTTTGCCCCAAGAACAAAAAGTAAAGGGGACAGAGGATCCCCTTGCCTCACACCTCTTTTGCAATGAAAGTTTCTTCCAGATATTCCATTGATTAAAACCGAAGAGGAAGCCGAAGAAAAGATCTTTTCAACCCAACCCAACCCAACCAAACTGAACTGAAACCCATAGCCCTCATCACTTGGATAATAGCTTCATGTTCAATTGTATCAAAGGCCTTCAGAAATCAAGTTTTAACAAAATAATTTCCGTCTTAAAGTGGTGACATTGATGAAGAAATTCAAAATTCTAGGCTAGACAGTCATGTATTGTCCTTCCTTTGATGAAACCATACTGATTCGGACAGACCAGATTAAGGATAATTTTCTAAAGCCTGTCAGCCATATGCTTTGTCAAAATTTTCAAAGAAATTCCCATTAAACAAATAAGCCTATAGTCATTAACAGACTCTGCATTAGACTTTTTGGGCACCAAAGTAACAAAAGAGTTATTCAAAGGATCTAAATTTAGAATTCCACAATGAAATTTAGCACACAATCGGTAATAATCTTGACAAATAATAGGCCATTGAAACCCCCGGTGCTCTATTTGTCGGCAAGTATTTAATAAGATTATCTACCTCCCTTTTCTGAAAAGTCTCATCGAAGACTTCCAAACCCTGCTGGAACTCAAACAAACTTTATAGTTGAAAAGGCATATGTTGAAAGCTTTAGACACCCATTCTCATTTTAAAAGCCTTCCAAGCAACTACAGCTTTATCATGATGGGCTGACAAAATAGATCGAACTGAATCTATTAATGAGGCAATAGAATTCCTACAAAAACATTCAGTGGCCATAGCATGAAAAAATTTGGTATTTTCCCCTCCAAATTTGGCCCATCTGATAGTACATCTTTTCTGCCAATAAATCTACTTATACTTCAAATAAATCAATAGCTTACTTCTGATGAGAACCCTAAAATTCCATTCCAACAATGTAAGGTCCCTGATTTCCTCAATGGTATCCATAAACTGAATAATAGTATTACAATTGTGAATAAGCTTCTGCAACTTAGAGAGGGTTTTACTCCATTTCCTTTAACCCTTCCTTAGGGCTTTCAACTTAACAGAGATATTTTTGCAGCATGATTATTCCAAATAGAGTGAACAAGCTCAATGAAACCCTCATGTTCAACCCAAAAATTTTCAAACCTCAAAACATCAGCTCCAGGAATACCAGTTCCAATCTGAACTACACAAGGAGTGTGATCTGAAATTGATCTGGCTAAAGGATTCACCAAAGTGTTTGGAAATTTTAGAGTCTAGTTAGTGGAAGTAATGAAACAATATAACTGCTCCAATAAAGGTTGTTGATGCATATTACACCAAATGTAAGCCATGCCTTCAATAAGAACCTCTATTAGACCAAGATCACTAGTAACCTCATTAAAAAGAAAGATATCATTCATATCAACTCCAGGCCTATTTCTGTTAGAGACAGATCGATAGAAGTTGAAATCACCAAGACGAAGCCATATATCATTATCAGGGATATGTAGGTTGTGCAACCAGATCAAAAAATTACCTCTCCCAATACCAACACAAGGACCATAAACAGACACAGGAGTCCAATTCAAGCAAGAATGATTAGAAGTGAAACAGATTTGTACAACAAACCTTTCAATAATGATGTTAGCACCAGTAAACACAGAACTATTCCAACAGACAATGATACCACCAGAAGCACCTCTTGAGGGACAAAAAGCAAATTTATCAAAACGTTTAGGGGCAAATTTCCTAAAATACGAATGATCAAAAGCACTTCTTTTTGTCTCCTGCAAACAAAAAACTGCACAACCACTTTCCTCCACTTTATTCCTGATAGCTAGCCATTTGTCATCAGAATTCAGCCCTCTCACATTCCAGCAAAGAACATTCTAGGCTCTTAGACCAGCATTCATTTAAACATAAGAATATAGAAAGAGTAGCAGAACTAGAGATAATCAAGTCCAGAACAAAAGCACCACCCCACAAGTTTAAATAGGATATCATCCAACATAAACAGAGTAGGACAACCAACAAAAGACAGACAAAGACTGATAACAGCACAACTAAGCCAGCCTATCCATGGCTCTGACTGATATCTGGGCTTATGCATCATTACTAGCTAAACCAATAGCCTTGGTGACGGAACCAATATCCATTCCTATCTTCTGAAGCAAAGAAGCAATACAATCAGCACGAATGGCAGAAGAGAGATCACTATCATTATCATAAGAACAATCAACAGATAGGTCATCATAACGAATTATTTCATTAGGAAAAACCATACCACTTGCCTCAGCTAACTGTTTTAACTTCTTTACTACTATGGCTCTTAGCTTCCTAATCCCCATATAAGGATCCTGTTGCAAGGTACCTCTAAAGCCATCTCTGATAGCTAGAAGTCTTCCAGTCCTTCGCATAGAAGAATCCACCAAATGAACCATTTTCCCCCTTTCACTTAGGAGAGGCAGGGTCAGCTTGTGGGGCTAGACAGCCATCAAGACTAGCAGGACAGGCCAAATCGTGAACATCATTATTAATTGAAAAGACAAAAGGATTTTCAAGCAGCACAGCTAGTAGAACTGGATCTAAAACTTGTTGAGGTCTCATTAACTGAAGAGAATTGTTCTTCATTGCAGGAGGCAAAGACTATATATCCACTTTCCTCTTAGGGATAACAACCATTGAAGGACCCCTTGGGATGGTTATATGTCCTGATCTCCGTGCTAAAGCTAGAGGTAAGTTCATTGTCCAATTTTGGAAGGCCTGAGTGAAGACATTTGAGAAGTTGTCAAATAAACTTCTATCTTGAGCCAAAGCCAAATTCCAACCATCATTTTGGACCATTGGGCCCATGTTATTGTCTTCAGCCTGTCCAAGTCCAAGACATCATGTTGGGCTTGGGAATTTGCAGCTTGCTTCTAGGCCTGGTCATCCTCTACATTCACATCTGGAAGGTTAGGCCCAAATTGCAAATATGATCATCATCAGGACCCCCATCATCATCATCGCCAGGATTAGGACCTACTAAAGGAAGATCTTCATCTAGTGGGGACATGTTTGCAAATTCACCTTCATGGAAAAATACCAAAAGTCAAAGATTCCCCAGCACCAAGAGTTCGATCTTGCAGAACAATTTTTCTAGGGACTCAATCAAAATCTTTAAACATAGGCTTAACCATAACTCTGCCTTCAATAGGATCTTGCTCCCACAAAAAATCAAGCTGACCAAAAGTAGAAGCCACTAGACAAATGTATTGCTTATTAATGTAGTCTAGCAGAAAGTCTGGCGGCAAAAACAATCCAGTTCTAATAAAAGACGCCGCACACTAGTTAGGGACCTGATCATGCCTCACAAAACGGACTTGATGCCATCAAACAGGATGGGTGGGGAGTAGATCAATAAATCCCTAATCATAGCAGAACCAATCTTGAACAGACCAACTATAGTGGCATAAGTAAAGCTACGACAAACGTTATAATGCCACACTTGCTCAAGATATTTAGAGATAATTACCCGGTGATCATCCCATCAGTCTTCCGTGAGCAGAGGTTCAACAAGAGCAAGAGCTTACTGTTCGTGGTGCCTCGGTGGTCTAGTTGCAGCAGTGAGATCAACACATGGGATCCTTAACTCTCTACCCTGATGAACCACCTGCCTCTCACGCAAGAAGTGATGTGGGTTTTGGGGTTGGTATTCGCCATGGCAAACTCGAATGGAGGGTGGTGGAGATTAGAATGGAGCTTTACTGTTACTGGAGAAGAAGAAGGAGCGGCTCTCGGAGCAGAGGGGAGTTTCTTTTTTACCCAAACTAATTTATTGCGCCTTGATGATGGTTTGTTATTAGTAATAACCATCCCCAACTTCTCCCTACTCCTAGATTGCTCCACAACTTTGCTAGGCTTAGAAGTAGATTGGGCCAGATCAACGTGGGCCTTAGAGCAAAATGTTTCAATATGGCCCAGTCTGGAGCACGAAATACACCTCACAGGGCAAATTTTATGATATAGGAATGATAAAAAACACTTCTTTAAATCTCCTGCAAACAGAAAACTGCACAACCACTCCACTTTATTTCTAATAGCTAGCCATTTGTCATCAGAATTCAGCCCTCTCACATTCTTGCAAAGAACATTCCAGGTTCTTAGACCAGCATTCATTTAAACATAAGAATATAGAAATAGTAACAGAACTGGAGATAACCCAGCCCAAAACAAAGCACCACCCCACAAGTTTACATAGGATTACATCCAACAAAAATAGAGTCTGACAATCAACAAAAGACAAACAAAGACTAATAATAGCATAACTAAACTTGCTTATCCATGGCTCTGACTAACATATGGGCTTATGCATCATTACCAGCTGAACCAATATCCTTGGTGGCTGAAGCTGAGGAAGACTTCTCCAAAGCCACCATATTGGACATCTCCTCTAGGGAAGCTCAACAAATATCCATTCCTATCTTCTGAAGCAAAGAAGCAGTACAATCAGTAGGAATGGCAGAAGAGAGATCACTATCATTATCATAAGAACAATCAACAGATAGGTCCTTGTAACGAATTATTTCATTACGAAAAACCACACCACTTGCCTCAGCTAACTGTTTTAACTTCTTTATTGTTTTGCCACTTGGCTTCCCAATCCCCATATTAGGATCCTCAAGCAAGGTACCTCTAAAGCCATCTCTGACAGCTAGAAGTCTTCCACTTCTTTGCACAGAAGAATCCACCAAATGAACCATTTTCCCCTTCCTCTTAGGGGAGGCATGGTCACCTTGTGGGGCTAGAGAGACATCAGGAGTAGCAGGACAGGCCAGATCATGAACATCATTATTCATTGAAAAGTCAAAAAATTTTCAGGCAAAACAGGTGGTAGAATAGCCAGTGGAACTAGATCTAAAACTTGTTGAGGCACCACTAATTGAATAGAATTGTTCTTTGTAGGAGGCAGAGACTGCATGTCCACTTTCCTCTTAGGGATAACAACCATTGAGGGATCCCTTGGGATGGTTATATGTCCAAATCTCAGTGCTAAAGCTGGAGGTGAGTTCACTGTCCAGTTCTGGAAGGCCTGAGTGAAGACATCTGAGAGGTTATCAAAAAACACTTCTATCTTGAGCCAAAGCCAAATTGCAACCATCATTTTGGACCACCGGGCCCATGTTATTGTCTTCAACCTACCCCAAGTCCATGACATCATGTTGGGCTTGGGCATTTGCAGCTTGATTCCAGGCCTGGTCATCCTCCACATGCACATCTGGAAAGTTTGGCCCAAATTTCAAAATATGATCATCCTCAGGACCCCCATCATTATCATCATCAGGATTAGAACCTGCTAGAGGAAGATCTTCATCTGGCGGGAACATGTCTGCAAATTCACCTTCATGAATAAAAACTGAAATAGTCCAAGATTCCCAGTGCCAAGAGTTGGATCTTGCAGAAGAATTTTTCTAGGGACTAAATAAAAATCTTTAAACATAGCCCTAACCATAACTCTGCTCTCAATACGATCTTGCTCCCACCAAAAATCAAGCTGACCAACAGTAGAAGCCACTAGACAAATGTACTACATATTACTGTAGTCTAGCGAAAAGTCTAGCAACGAAAACCATCCGATTCTAGCAAAAGGCGTTGCACGCCAGTTAGAGCCCTGGTCATGCCTCACAAATGGACTTGACGAATGCCATCATACAAGAAGGGTGGGGAGTAGACCAATAAATCCCTAATCATAGCAGACCCAAACTTGAACATACCAACTGCAGTGGCATGAGGAAAGCTACGACAAACATAATAATGCTGAACTTTCTCAAGATATTCGGAGATAATTACCCAGCGATTATCCCTTAAGTCTTCCGAGAGCAGAGGTTCAACCAGAGCAAGAGCATACTGCTCATGGCGCCTCGATGGTCTAGTAGCAGCAGTCAGATCAACTCTTGGGATCCTCAACTCTCCACCCTGATGAACCATCTGCCCCTCATGCAAGAAGCGATGTGGGTTGGGGTTAGTATTCGCTATGGTAGACTCGAACGGTGGGAAGTGGAGATTAGAACGGGGCTTTACTGTTACCGGAGAAGAAGGGGCTGCTCTCGAAGAGGAAGGGAGTTTCTTTTTTACGCAAACTAATTTATTGCTTTTTGATGAGGGTTGTTATTAGAAATAACCATCTCCAACTTCTCCCTACTCCTAGACTGCTCCACAACTTTGCTAGGCTTAGAAGTAGATTGGGCCAGATCAACATGGGCCTTAGAGCAAATTTTTTTAATAAGACCTAGTTTAAAACACAACATACATCTCATAGGCCTTGTACACGACTTAACAAAATGGACCGGATCCAAACACCGAAAACAAACAGGACCAGTAGAATTTGAATTTGGAAATGTTGCCTTAGTAGGATCTTGATGCGTACCTTTCGAACAAACAATAACAGCACAATCACCGACAATCACCGTAGAACTGGCCAGAGCATTGACATGAAACTTCAGACAATTGAAAACTGAAGCAATAGGAATTTCCTTGTGAACCAAATACCCAAATTTCTTCTTGTAAGAATGACCACTTGATTGATGTTGAACCAAATTCTATTGTTCATCCTGCTCTTTTTGCCAAGAATCCAATTCTCGTCTCCAGTTAGGTCCCCATTTTTCCAGAGGAAAAAGCAAACAGAAAAATCTCTGCAAGTATAAGATTTTAAAGAATAGATCCAAAGACTGATCGTCTTAGAACAAACCACAAATAAGAAACTTAGATCAATTAGATTCTCAACTTGAAAACCAGCAAGAGAACCACCAATAGCTGCCCGTAGGGCAAGCATCAAAGAAGAAGTCATCAACCGGAAAGAAGAACAGGGAACATCAACCACTATCCTTAACGGTGAAGAACCGAAGTAGGATGAAAAGTGCACTGGTGAGCCAAAACGATGCCAAGCTTCATCCCGGATGGCATCCCCTGGGCAGAAATCTACGACTAGGGTAGATTGCCATTAGAGTCGCCGCCTCTCACCCAGAGCACCATCTCCTATTACTTCTTATGATCTCTCTTCTACAAAATATTCTTGATCTCTTTGTTAAATGTTTCTGCTTGACCACTTGTTTGGGGGTGGTATGGAGTAGCAACATTATTCAATGCCCCGAGCTCTTATAAGAAGTTTTGGAAGGTCTTATCAATGAAATAAGACCCTCTGTCACTTATTATCATCCGAGGTGTTCCAAAACAAGGGAAGATAATCTTGTGGAACATATTTCGAGCATGCTTGGCATCAGCGACTCGACATGCCATTGCTTCCACCCACTTGGGCACATAGTCGATAGGCACCAGGATGTACTTGTTGGTTGTATGTTAGGGTATCGCATCGTGAGCATTGATACCTCTATGGTTCAAGCACCTCGCACACATTAGAATGAACTCTTTTGTATCTTCATACATTGTTGGTAAGAAGAATTCACTCTGCCATATCTTTGCCTGCATGCGGAATGCATCGTAGTGGCTACCATATGGTGCCTTATGGCATTTTTGTGTGATCTGGGTGCCTTCGGCAGTTGGTACACACTTCCTGAGCAGACCGTCTGCACATACTTTGTAGAGATATGGCTCATCCCATAAGTACACTCTGCTCTCATAGATGAGTCTCCTTTTGTTCTCCCCTGGTGGTACATATCCTGCGACCATGAAGTTCACAATGGTTGCGTACCAAGGATTCAAGTCTGTCAACTTTTGCAACATGTCGTCTCGTAGGAAATTATTTATCGATAGTTCCCACATGTTAGTGATCTATATACGCGACAAATGATCTGCTACAGTGTTTTGTACTCTCTTTTTATCTTTAATTTCAAGATCAAACTCCAGGAGTAGAAGAACCCATTTAATAAGTCGAGGTTTTGCATCTTTCTTATTGAGCATGTATTTTAGTGCAGTATGATCTATGAACTATGACTTACGGCGCCAAGATGAAAATCGACGGATAAACCCATACACTTCATCTCGACCCTGGAGGAAATCACCAAAGATTTGCCATGATCTGCTTAAACCCCTACCACTAAGTTCGATATTTTATTTTGTATTATTTTATGCAAGAGTTGACGGTCAAATTTTGCACTTAAGGACCATTAACAAACACTACTCCTTCCGGGGCTGGAAGTCAAACTTCTCCTCCTTGCCATTAATGTGGAGTTAGATTTCACCTGCTCCCACGTCAATGCACGCATCTGCGGTGCTCAGGAATGGCCACCCAAGGATAAGTGTTGTATCCTTGTCGGTGTCCATATCCAACACCACAAAGTTGATATTGGTGAAGAAATCCTCAATTATCAACGGAATATCTTCAGCTATCCCCGCCAAGTTGCGGATCGTTGAGTCGGCCAGCTGTAGCATCATTGGTGTAGGTGATAGGGTAATGTAGTTGAGTTGATCAGAAACTATCTTGGGCATAACACTGACGCTTGCTCCAAGGTCACACAGAGCGAGGTCGAAGTGATGTGTCCCAATTGTGCACGTAATGGTGGGACAAGCCGGATCCTTTTCCTCCCAAGAAGCCGGCTTAGTATAGCAGTGCCTACACTCCTCAGTGAGCTTCACAATCTCTGTGGTGGGTATCGGGCATTTGTTACTGATGATGTCCTTGAGTTAGTGTCCACAGGTAGGCACCTCCATCGCATCCAGTAATGTGCTATTGATGTATATATTCTGGATTACATCAACAAATTGTCCGAACTGCTCATCCACGGTCGGCTTCCAATTGTGATGGGGAACGACAAAATGGGCATGTCACATAATTCTAGAATAGTCGTTCTCCCATCATGTGCGTTGTTGGAGTCGTCGGAAGTGGGTTTGCCTCCTCTCGTGGTCACCGCATTGACATTCTCTAGGGACGAATCCGGTTGCCCCAAAATATTCCTTGTCTCGGCGAAGGGAATGATAGCTACCAGCTGAGCTAATTGAGTTTCCAACATGTTGTTAAAGCTCAGTTTTTTCTTGATTGCAGAGGAAATATCTTCCATCTTGGTATGGATGCTCTCCAATGTCTTGTCATTGGCCGCCAACATCTAGGACACAGTCTTGTTGATTTTGGCCTGGCCGAAGACAAGATACTTCAAGGACAGATGGTTAGGTTTGAAATTGACATTGTTACCTCCTTGACAATGTGAGCGTGGCTGGTTCCACCCCTAGCCTCCTCGTGGATGCTACTCATTGTTGTTGTTGTTCATGAAGAATACTTCCTCACGAGTTTGGAGGCAGTCATTCCCTGAGTGCCCAGTGTTGTCGTACGTCTTACATGTCATTTGGACTTCCAAAAGTTATTGGGTAGTACCATAGATCTCCGCCTTGTCACAAGCGCATTCATCCAAGCGCTTCATGAGGAGGTCCATTTTAGCAGCGAGCATGTTGTCTCTTTAACGGTGTGGATGCCTCGATGACGAGGTTGAAGTTGTTGTTCGCTCCATCCCTGTTTGGAGACAATCCTCTATATTAAGTCTGCTACACGAGCAACAATTAATGAGAATAAGGCTCCACGACGTTTTGTTGTGGTGTGACGAACACATTTTATTCATCATGCCTTGTCTAGAGGATGTTCTGGTCATTTAGGCATGAACTTGCACGTAGACCCTGATTGTGGTTGGCCCTCTTTTATTTTTCATCTTCTGCTGCTTTGTGAATGCAATCATCCTCGCATTCCTACTGCTTCCATAGTTGGCGAGTTTCTTCATCTTTAGCTCATCAGGCCATGAAAACCTCTTGGATCGATGTGTAATCGTCGGTGTTGTCGGTGCTTCTACTTGCATCGTCTATTGGTTGAATAAGGACTCCAACTTCTCTAGGTCCACACTCGGAAAAAATCATGTCTTTCTCGAGTTGAAGCCTAGGAGATTGGATCAAAGTCGACTTGAGGTCGTCGGCGGGAATTGAAGAGAGTTGCATGATTATCCTAGATAAGCCTCCACTTTGTTTGGGTGACCAAATGAACAGAAGAGTGTCTTGGGCTCCCTCGACTGGTTCAAATCCGAGTCACAAAAGGAAGCCTTCAAGTGACTCTTGGCCATGTTTGGTAGGCTGATTAAGATCTAAATGGTCTTGGGCCTCCTCAACTGGTTTGAATTCGAATGGGAGAGAGAAAGCTTGTTGAAGTCGTCGGCGGAGAAGTCGAAACTCCCAAAGTGGAAGTTTTGCCTTGGGCGAAAGACGAACGTGGCGACTCCATAAATTGATTGCATCATGCTTGTCGATGAGAAACCAATGCAACCCCTATTTGGCACACCAACTATCAATGTTCTATATTAGCAATAATAGAAGAGGCCTACTCACAAGATCTAAAAGCGGATGAATATGCAGAGATAAAGATTTAGATAGGTTCATGCACTCTCGATGAGAGTGCATATCCTACTCCTATTTTGGTTGATTGTATCCGTCGGGTGTATTAAACTTGATATTGATCCTGTGATCTGATTGTGGTTATGTGTTCTTAAGGTCTTACTGCCCACCTTATATAGGTTAGATGACAGGGGTACAAAGAGAGCAACCTAGCCGACCACTGATTCGGTTTCCTAAGCCATACAAGCTAGTAATCAGATGGGGCTCTACTCTACTACATATCTTGTTGTTTAGAGAAACCTAGCAGACCACTGATTCAGTTTCCTAAGCCATACAAGCTAGTATCAGTTGTGGCTGTACTCTACTACATATCTAGTTGTTCTGGCCCACTTCCTATCAATACTCTACTACATATCTTGTTGTTCTGGCTCACCTCGTATCAAAAGTCGAGTATGCAAGTTATGTGGGTATCTGAAACCCATGTTCTCCAGAAAGTTTGATTAGTTAACTTTCCCCTGTTTAGTTAAGCATGAAACAATCATTTTCTATAGGAATATACTGCTACAATTTTGGAGTGAATAATTATATTATTAAAAACTTACGGAAAAGGAATTATTTATACCTTTATCTATACCTTCTATATACCTTCTATAGTTGATATAACTAACTCCTAAAGCTTAATTAGTAATTATTTATTTAGAGTATCTTAACTACCAAAGCGCTGGATATCCACTAGTTTTATATGCAGTCAGACCAAATTCGTGCAAAGCATGCATGAATGACAATACCATGTGATTGGTCGCATCTAGCAGGTATATGGATGTTTTGGAAGGTACAGATCATTTAATTCTGACTGGATGGTATAGGAAGAGGGTGGTATGTGTCGACATGGTGCGTGCTTAATTTAAATGGAGTTTAATTAGTGCTAGCTAGTTTCTTATTGGCCACATTCGAACATTAGAATAAAACTAACATCAATCAATCAGCAGCTCAGATCTGAACTACATTTGAATATTAGCTTTTTTACCTCTGGAACATCAAGATGATGTACTTAGAAGAAATTACAAGTAAACTTTTTGGCGTTATATTTTGGTTTAATTACAGTAAAAATTTTCCACTACGTCACAGCTATATTGCTCGTACGTAAGTATATTTGTATCCCTTCTATCCCTTAATTATTGAATCTTTTTTTTTGGTCTTTTACCGATGTGTTAATTTGTTGTAATACCCTCCTTCAAAAAAGGTAGCGATAGTAAAAGTGAATTTTACATCATAAATTTTACAAGTTACCAAAAAAAGATATATTTTTTTTAAACAAGACTTTGACTGATTACTTTCTTAGGATATTATTTATGTGATACAAAAGCACATAAGTAAATAATTTTAAATATGAATATAATAAATTATTTTTGTGTCAAAAATTATATCCAAATATAGTTTGTTGGTCAAGGACTTCTCTTAACGAGAGAAAATACTCAATACATTAGTGCAAAAAGTCAAAGTTACGATGTAAATATACAATATTTATATACGAGATTTGTAGTATCAGATATGAAATTCACAGGGTAAAATAAATGTTAGGATAATTATATTTTTTTAAAAAATATCACTACATTTTAGGTAGACCCGTAAACTTTATCCGATCGTTAGTTATGGCCGGGGAAGATGCATGGCACCCAGATACCGCGGTCACTTCATGGCCACGGATATTTGTCGCGCGGTGGTGTGGGTGGGATGACATGCGCAGGCGCCGGCGTGCTCAAGGAAGCGCACGGTGGCGAGCAATCCCAGCATCGAGCGTCGTGCGCCGATGGGCCAACAGCGGCGCACGGCAGCCAGGAGGTTGGAGCCATTTTTTCGGTCAGGGTAATATTGAAGGACGTCTGCCTGCGCAATGAATTCTCTGCCGGTGACCTGTCGGCATCAATGGCGACGTCGCCGTAGGCACGCGAGACGGGACCGTTCATCATTCCCAGTATTTATTGTCGACTGCTGACTTTGCATCTACCACTTGCTAATTATTCGCTTTCTTTGAAACTCCATATTAGAAGGGCATACAGATTACGTACTTCATATTATACACACGCGATTGCCATTATATTCTCTTCACACATACCCGAATAAATAGAGAATAGAGAAACCAGTGAGCTCTCAAAATTCCTGTTTAAAACAATATATGTGTAATTATAGGCACCGTTTTAGTACGCAGCCCCGTAGGAAAATTCCCCGTTGCGGCTTCGAAGGGGATCATGATGATTACCGTCGATACTGTTGCATAAATAAGCCTGATACGTGGGGACTCCAGGCGGCATCAATGCTGGACTATGACCGAATGGACTGGTAACTAATTGATTGTCAGATGATATCTGCTGAATCAAGACTATTTTTCCATCCGAGCACATCCAGCACTGAAATTCCAAATCTAAGCACGCCATGCCATGAATTCTATTTGTAACCTGTTCAGTAATTCAGAAATATAACACATTTAACATCATGACATATCGATGAAGAGTGATTTTAGCATGATAATAAACATGAATATGCTAACAGAAACAATAGCATCTAAAAACATGTTTAACACCGACATGAGAATAATGATATACCCAAAAACCGCTCCAGAGGACGCTGAGAGATTGGTGCTGTCTTCGTTGGTGTTGACGTTCTCTGTTCCTCTATTGCCAGTGCCATCGCCGTCACTCTATTGCCAGTGCCATCGCCGTCTCCTCCTCCACTGCCAGTGCTTGGGGCAATCGACATGTTGATGTAGAGGAAGAAAATCGTGATGCAGAGGAGACAGTGAAGAGCAGTCGCGCGAAAAACGTGCTCTCCAAAAACATGGTTACCCGTCTACCCGTGCAGGTTTTCAGGCGGATGGAGTTTTGGAGGCCTAGTTGTTCTGAGTTCTAGCGCAGGAATTCAAAACCTGGGAAACCAAAAGCGACGTAGGAACAGAACAGAAGAGGTGGTGTGCTAAGAAAAAACAGGAAGATCATGGATAAATGAACAGGAGTACCATCTTTCTGTCTACCCCGGAGAAGGTGATAAGGATGCATGCGAGATAAACGTTACGGGCAGTTGATAGCGCATAATGATCTCATTCGTTACCGGAGTAACATCGTCATTGATAGTCGTCGGTTACGCCTTTGCTCATCAAAGCAAAACATTAAGGAGGCAGGCAGCTGTCTAGCTCGAAGCGCGCGCGCGTGTGTGGCAGTCAACTCAACCGCTCAACAGGTGCTCTTATTTTACAGCCTATTTAGGTCGAGGTCCCTCCATGTTGGTCTTCAAGGTAGTATTAATCTTTTAACATTAATTATGAGCCTATGAAATTTACTAGGATTAAATAGGGCATAACCCATTTAATTCTAACAATCTCCACCACATTTCAAGGCTCACAAGAAATATTCTTTGTTCTGCACCTGTTTTTATACCAATGTTTCAGTGGAGACTGTTAAATTGAACTTCTACCTAAAAAATGGAGCTACACCTGACCACAATTGAATAATGGACTATGTCTTGAATTGTCAGTCTTGTACATTTATGCTTTACTCAATTCAGTAACTAATACTAGGCTATAGTTAGTATCCCCTCTCTCTGGAGCATATAAGTCGTACTTCAGGCCTCTTCTTGAGTATCTATAGATCATCCAAATCTCATAGACTGTGAGTAGCAGTCGGACTCATATAGGTGTGATCCTTCTAAGATATTTTGTAGGTCAACAGCTCTGCTTTAAGAAAAGCTAGTCGGATCACATTAAGATATGCACCAACTTGCCATACATATAAGGAGAGAGATACATTAAAGAAATGAGCCTTTTAAGGGTCTCTCCTCCCAGCTACCCGATAGCTTGTTTTGTCATCTTAATTCGTGGTATCTCCGATCAAAAAGTACAGATTATCACTATTGTGTAACTCAAGTGGGGCTCAAGACCTTCTCACTCGATGCACTGTCTATCATGTTACACGATAGGTCCTTAGTGAACTGATCTGCCAGACTTTTAGCAGCTTGGACATAGTCCAATGCTATCACTCTGGAGTTTTTCAGCATTCTGATAGACTTCAGTCTTCTCTGTATATGGCTGGATGACTTAATGTTGTCCTTTGAATTGTTACCTTAATAATCACTATTTGATTACCATAGCTCATTAGGATAGCTGGTATTGGTTTTTCAACCACCAACAAATCCATGAGGTGCTCACAAAGCTACTCGGTCTCAACAATGAAAGTCTCTAATGTTGCGAGATCTGCTTCCATTGTTGACCTCATTAAGATGGTCTGCTTGCAAGATTTTCAGGAAACAATGCCACCTCCAAGTGTGAACACATATACAATTTGGATCACTATAACCCTTCAGTACTTTTGGGTACCCAGCATACTGAATTTCATAGCTCACAATGCCTTTCAAATAGCGCATTACTCTTTCCAGAACATGTCAGTGATCATCTCCCGGATTTGAAACAAACTGGCTCAACTTACTCACAGCAAATGAGATGTCAGACCTCGTTGCACTAGACAAATACATCAATGAACCAATGATCTGGGAGTATTTTAGTTGATCTCTTGTTATTCTTCGGTTTTTCTTAATAACACACTAGAATCAGACGGAGTAGGAGCTGGCTAGCAGTCACTATAACCAAAGCAACTGAAGACTTTGTCCACATAGCGGGATTGCAGAAGTGTAACCCCACCATCATCTTCCCTGAGTAACTTAATGTTAAGAATAACATTAGCCACCCCCAAACCTTTCATCTCAAAACTTTTGGATAGAAAGTATTTGACCCCTTGAATCACATTGAGGCTAGTCCCAAAAATCAATATGTCGTCGACATATAAGCCACCATAGCAATAGCACACGCATTTGTCAGCTTCATTCACAACAAAGCTAGTAGATATTAGCATTTTGTCAAACTTCTCATGCCATTTCTTAGGTGCTTAATTGAGGCCATACAATGACTTCAACGGCTTGCACACCATTCTCTCTTGATCTTCTAATGTATACCCTTCTGGTTGATTCATATAGATCTCCGCTTCCAACTCCCCATTAAAGAAAGTTGTCTTAACATCCATCTGACTAACGAGAAGACCATTGAAGGTTGCCAGAGTAAGTAGTACTCAAATCGTAGTCAAGTGAGCAACTGGTGAATAAGTGCCGAAAAAATCCTCACCTTCTTTCTGGGTATAACCCTTGGCCACAAGCCTTCTCTTATACTTTTCAATTGTACCATCACGCTTAAGTATTTTCTTGAAAACCCATTTGCACCCGTAGGGACGCCCGACGACATCCCAAGTAACATTAGACATAATTAAGTCCATCTCACTACGTACCGCTTCCTTCCAATAGTTAGCATCAGGAGATGAATATGTCTCTTCTATTGTTCTTAGAGTGTCATCCACAAGATATATAATGTAGCCATCACCAAAATACTTTGCAGTCATTTGTCTCTTACTTTGTCGAGTAGCTACAATGTTATCCTCCTCAGGATTTTCCACAATCGTTTGATCATCGTGTTCGATCGACGCAAAAAACTCAGGGGATAAAATAGGTTCTTAACTAGAAGTGCTAGATGCATCTTTCATGGGAAATTCATTCTTAAAAGATGTAGCATCTCTGGACTCAAAAATTGTACCAACATGCATATCAGGTACTCCAAAATTTACGATTAAGAATCTATATCCCACGCTGTGGAAAGCATAACTAGGGAACACGCAGTCCATGGTTTTTGTTCCAAGTGTGCGCTTTTTGACTATGGGCACATTGACCTTAGCCAAACATCCCCATGTGCGCAAGTATGAGAGATTTAACCTTCACTTTTCCCATTCCTCGAATGGTGTTACTTCTTTATTCTTAGTAGAAATTTTATTCATGACATGACATGCAGTCGATATAACCTCACCTCACTATTCCTTGGAAAGCCCCGCAGTGTCTAACATGGCATTCACCAACTCTGTTAGAATGCAATTCTTTCTTTTTGCAACCTTGTTTGACTGGGATGAATAGGGAAGCGTCATCTCATGAATAATTCCAAACTTTTCACAGAATGAAGTAACCTCATTTGAAAAATACTCTTCACCTCGATCATACCTAAACCGTTTGATTTTCCTTTCAAGTTGGTTTTCTACCTCAACCTTATAGATTTTAAAGTAATGCAACGCTACATCCTTTGTTTTCAATAAATACATACAATAGAATCTAGTGCAATCATCTATAAGTGTCATGAAGTATTTGTCCCTTTAGTCAACATGTTGTTTATTTTGCACAAATCGGAATGAACAAGTTCTAGCGGTGCCAAATTTCTCACCTCTGATGCCTTGTGAGGTTTGCAAGGTTGTTTCGCTTGAACACAAGTATGACACTTAGAACCTTTGACCAAAGTGAATTTCGGAATTAAACTCATGTTATCAAAGCACGTCATACAGCCAAAATTCACATGATAAAGTCATGAATGCCAAACATTGGACTCATCATCATTGCTCACATGGTTCATAACATTATTACATGCATCATCCAAACAAAAGCGGAACATGCCTCCGCTATCATAACCTTTGCCAACAAATGTTCCATTTTAGACATGGCACACTTATTGGACTTAAACACAAGTTTAAAACCATATATACAAAGTAAAAAGCCGTTAGGAAGATTCTTCTTTATTGAGAGAACATGTTGCACGTTATTCAGCTACACGGTCTTTTCAGAAGTACAGTTTAGATCGACCATACCACCACCATGAACAGTTGCATGTGACCTGTTCCCTATCAGCAAGGAGGAACCTCTCTCGACCTGATAAGAAGAAAACAGGGAAATGTCAGCACACACATAAATACTAGTAGCAGTATCAACCCAAAACTCAAGTTAAAAACATAAAAGAACTATAGGTAAAAAATTACCATACCCCAATGTTCCTCCTCCACCGCTAATAACCATGTTTGCAGACCTGTTGTCTGTGCGATTTCGACAATCTTTGGCCCAATAATCAGGCTCACTGCACACAAAGCAATTGCCCTTTGCCTTTCCCTTGCCTTTCTTCTTAAAATTTGTTGAAACCTTAGGTTTGACATCAGCTTTAACCTTCTTTTTGTTGTTGTGGGATACATGAGGGTTCTTCTTCTACGTCAAGTTGGCGCTAGAACCTCCCTCAATCTTTTTACCACGATTGTCCTTTGCCCTCACCTTCTCCTCAACACCCAAAGACCCAATGAGATCAATAACACTAAACTCTTGTCTCTTGTATTTTAGAAAAATGGCAAAGTCCAACCAAGAAAGTGGCAATTTGGCAATAATGCCACTTGCCACAAAGTTTTCGGGCAACACGCAGATGTTGTTCTCAAGTTTCTTTGCTAGCGTCTGAATCTCATGAGCTTGCTCTACCACAGAACGACCATCGACCATTTTGTAGTCATAGAACTGCTACATGACATACAGCTCACTGCCATCATCGGAGACTTTGAACTTGGCCTCAAGTGCATCCCACGTATCCTTCCCTGAAGGCATGTGTATGTATACATTCACTATATTGTCAGCTAGTACACTGATCAATGCTCCATTGAGCAAGTAATCCGCATACTCAAACATAGCCTCCTCCTCAGGAGAGAGAGGTTGTTCGGTCATCTTGCCTCGTGAAAAAAAGAAACATTGCATAGCCGTCAACCACAATAGTGCACGTGCTTTTCATCTCTTATACTTTCAACCATCAAAAGCATGTCGTTTTAGTCATGCAGCAAAGCCAACTACCAAAAACACCTATCAAGTTTTTGGATAGTTGCAAATGCAGTCATAATTCGACATATTTTAATCAAGAAATATGACACAATAAACATGACATACGCAATAGTGAGTGATTCTAGCATGGTGATAAACATCAATATGCTAACAGGAACAATAGCATCTAAAAACAGGTTTAACATCGAGTTGAGAATAGTGATATACCCAGAAAACGCTCAAGAGGATGATGAGGCATTGGTGTTGCCTCCGTTGGTGTTGACATTCTCTATTCATTGCCAATGCCATCGTCGCCTCCTCCTACGCTGCTAGTCCTTGAGGCAGTCGACATATTGATGTAGAGGAAGAAGATCGTGATGCAGAGGATGCGGTGCTGAGCAGACATGTGAAGAACGAGCTCCCAAAAATTGATCGTCCACCTACCTGTGCAGGTTCTCAGGTGGATGGAGTTTCGGAGGCATGCTCGTTCCGAGTTCCAACGCAGGAACTCAGAACCGGGGAAACCAAAAGCGGCCCAAGAACAACAGAAGAGGTGGTATACCGAGCAATAACAGAAAGACCATGGAGAGATGAACAGGGTAGGAGATGATAAGGATGCATGCGAGAGGAACGTTACAAGGAGTTGATAGCGTATAATGATCTCGTCCATTACCAGAGTAACGCCACTATTGATGGCCGTTGGTTACACCTTTGCTCATCAAAACAAAACGTGAGGGAGGTAGGCAGCCGTCCGCTCTGCACGTCTTGCCCACGTCCCGCCCGATCCACACGCCCCGACTAGGTGTACGCGCGCGTGTGACAGTCCTACCACCACCTTAATTGCTCAATAAATGCTTTTAATTAGCAGCTTATTTTAGTCGAGGTCCCACTATATTGGTTTCCACGGTGGTATTAATCTTTTATTATCAATTATGAGCATATGAAATTTACTAGATTTAAATTAAGTCTAGGCCATTTAATTCTAATATAACCAACATGCCGAAGCCCAAGTGACCAATCAATCCGGTTGATCTGGTCCCAACGAAATAACTGTACTGTTGGTTAACTAATGTCCTATAGATTAATGTACGGTGGTATTGAAAATTGAGTAGTGCTGTTTTTCCTCTCCTTATGAACATGAAGCTGATGCACCACTGCTATGAAAAACAAATAAAGACTGTTAGCACAAACTATGATTTTGATTATCCTACCGGGTGAATTAGATTTGAACTGTAGAGAATTCAAACCGTCTTATATGCAATTCCAATTCACAAAATAAAAGCCAACATCTGTAGTCAAGCAATATTGTTTGCCAGGAATAGGGCATAGGACAGCATGATGAGAAGAAGAAATTCAAGGTTTGACGGCAAGATGGTTGGTTGCCCTATTTTATTCCCCTCCCTGTGATTTCTGACATGCAAGCAAGCATCCTGCCTATATACTTGGTACTTACACTACACCAGAACCCTACATCTGTGACGGCATACCAGTGACGGGCCTATGGATTGGTCACTGTTAACGACGGATTTTGGTAATCGACTTGGAAAGAAAAGAGAAAACCGAAGCAGAGAAGAAGGATTGAGTTGGAGTCAGACCAGGCTTCGTATCGGACCCGGTAACCATATCGGACTGGGGAAGTGTTGCCAGAAAGAGTGTATCGGCCGATACGGATTCGATATGATTGTTGGCCGATACGGGTTGTAAGTTGACAGAGTCAGCGTGGGCTTGGTCTGGGCTCGGAATAAGCTTTAAGGAAGTTGCCAAATAGAGATAAATCTCGGTTTTAGGCAGTTGTATCTTGTAAATTAAGTAGTTTAGATCTAATCTGTGGCTTAAGTCTGCCGCAAGGACTTGTTTGTTAGTTGTAGATAAGATCGTACCCTACAAGGGTTCTGTTGTAACCTCGGGTATAAATATCCCGATAGTTTGTACATAGAAACTCTCTCTCAATCAATCATACAATCAAACTAATCTACTTTCGGCGCATCGCCAACCCTCGCAAGAGGTTGACTTCTGACGAGTTCTTGCTTCCCAAGAGCAAGGTAAGAACTCGTACCCGATGATTTGCATCGTCGGGGCTAGCGTGTCGCTTTAGGCACGTTAAGCCCTGATGATGTGATCGTCGTTTATCGTGTGTTAGTTAATTTTGACGCGGTCTTCTGATTCTGTCTCGTCAGCAGTTAACTCGTTTTAGGGTTTGTTGCCGATGATGGTTGAATTAGTTTGCTTGTTCAGATTATCTAAGGCATTTACCATCTCCAAAAGCAATCGACGGCTTGATTTTCTTTGTGTTAAGTCTCGATTCACACTTTGAGTTGCTATCGACCTTAGTCCTATTTCGAGATCTAACACGAAGCCTGTTTTCGATTGTAATTAAGGATAGCGCCGGGGTTTCAGCCGGTCTTATCTAATGCATGTGATTATTTATGTTTTTGCATGTGTTTGCCACTTATACATGTGGATCGACGAATATAAACATATCGGTCACAGAGTGTTTTTAAAGACTTCTTTGTGGTTGGTGTATTTATGTTAGCCGATTGACTTTTATAAGTTTACACTAGAGTAATAGCTAGTGTAGTTATCCTCATGAAACCCTCATCGACTAATTTCATTAATCTATCACACGCTTTTAGCATGGGCCGATGAGATTAGATCTCTTCAATTTGCTTATTATATCAAGTAAGCCGATACAGCTTTGCCCTATCGGCTGGGCTATAACAATGTGACATCGGCCTATTGGCCGATCGACCATTGTTTTCTGATATGGTTTACTTGTTTCTTGTTGATTGCAGATCAAATCAACTGGCACGCTCTGCGCACGACTAGGCAAGCCAATTTGGACCTGCGCTGGAGTTAAGCAGATCTCCCAGGCCATCGTGGTAACGCGGAACCCGTTTGGTTGCTGGACGGGTCGAAATTCTGCGCCAACAGTCACAGATGACCATCACCTTTGACGGGTCCTTATGTTTGCCCTCATCGGTGAGACATCCGGCTACGGCCCGTCACAGGTATCACCTCACCTGTGACGGCTCGGAGCCGTAAGCCGTCACAGAAATACTAGTGACCGGTTCTTATTCCCTGGCCGTCACAGGTATCAACCCACCTGTGACGGCCAGAGAGTTAGAACCCGTCATAGGTAATTGGCCGACACCTTTGACGGGCTGTATTTATTTAACCCGTTTGAGGTAAGTTGGATCTCTATAAATACCACCCAACTGCCAACTGCTTTCCATCCTGACCAGTACACTGTTCACAATTCGGTTGGGAGGGCAAGGGGGCGAATTTGTGCTGAAATTTAAGGTAAAAAATACATTATTCTCCCTTCATTTCCAATTGATCATCATATAGTTTTCTTCCTACGTCGTTGATTGCAGATGAATCGTAGTTGGATGTATCATGTTCATCGTTCGTCTAAAGAGTATAGGGAGGGGGTCACTGAATTCGTCATATTTGCGGACAATGACAGAAAAAGCAGGATGGCCATGCACATATTGTGTCCATGTAACGACTGTAAGAATGAACAGATGTTCCATGATAGTTCAGATGTGCATTCTCATTTGATAAGGAGAGGTTTCATGGAGAAATATACATGTTGGAGCAAGCATGGAGAGCAAGAGGCACATGATGTTGCAGCTGAAGAAGTGCCGGATCAGGATGTAGTGAACGCCGCTACAGCTCGAGAAGGCATGTTTGTACCTTCTCCGTTAGGCGGAGAGACCATAGATTTTGACACTCAAAGTTTGTCTGAAATGTTGCATGACGTTGAAGACGCAGATGACAACGACAGAGATTTTGAGAAGTTTAGTAAGTTGGTGGAAGAATGTCATATGCCTTTGTATGATGGATGTAAGTCGAAGCACAACAAATTGTCATGCGTGTTGGAACTCATGAAGCTTAAGGCAAGTAATGGTTGGTCCGACAAGAGTTTTACAGAACTTCTTGAGCTGTTAAAGGACCTGTTGCCAGAGGGGAACAAATTACCGCATACGACATATGAAGCAAAGCAAGTCTTATGTCCGTTGGGCCTAGAGGTGAGAAGAATTTATGCTTGTCGAAACGACTGCATTTTGTATTACAAGCATTTTGTATTACAAGCAATACGCTGACTTGGATGTTTGCCTTGTTTGTGGGGCTTCTAGATACAAACGAGCAATAAGTGGAGGTGAAGGAAGTAAGTCAAAGAGGGGAGGCCCTGCAAAGGTGGTGTGGTATCTCCCAATTGCGGAACGCATGAAGAGAATTTTTGCGAATCCGGAACAAGCTAAGCTAGTGCCTGGCATGCCGAAGAACGGAAAGTCGATAGTAAGCTTAGGCACCCAGCAGATTCAGTACAGTGGCGGACAATCGATAGGATTTACCGCAAATTCTCAAATGACCCAAGAAACATGCGTTTGCCATGTGTACGAACAGCATTAATCCATTTGGTGGTTTGAGCAGTCGTCATAGTACATGGTCAGTTCTTCTTGTGAACTATAATCTTCCTCCCTGGTTGTGCTTCAAAAGAAAATATATTATGCTTGCAATGCTAACTCAAGGACCGAGACAACCTGGCAATGATATCGATGTGTTCCTTGAACCGATAATCGATGACTTTGAGAGGCTATGGAATGAGGGCACACGAACATGGGATGCATATGCACGAGAGTATTTCAACCTCTGCGCGATGTTGTTTTGTACCATCGACGATTATCCAGCCCTTGGCAACCTTTCTGGCCAAACTGTCAAAGGGAGATGGGCATGTTCGAAGTGTATGGAGGAAACAAGGAGCAAATGGTTGAAGCATTCACGCAAGATGGTCTACATGGGTCACAGGAGATTTCTCTCAAGGTATCACCCTTATAGGAATATGACAAAGAATTTCAATGGACACAGAGATACAGCTAGTTCCCCAGCAGAGCTAACAGGGACAGAGGTGCACAACTTAGTGATGGGAATAACCAACGAGTTTGGAAAAATGAGGAAAGATGGAAAGACAAAAGAGAAAAGCATGTGGAAGAAGAAGTCAATATTTTGGAGACTACCATACTGGAAGGATTTTGAGGTTCGCCACTGCATAGATTTGATGCATATTGAGAAGAATGTATGCGAGAGTTTATTGGGATTACTGCTTAACCCTGGTAGTACAAAGGATGGTCTCAACGCCCGGTGAGATCTGGAAGACATGGGTGTTCGTTCAGAGCTACATCCCATAACCATAGAGTCCGGCAGTGTGTACCTTCCTCCAGCCTGCTACACTCTCTCGAAAGATGAGAAGATGGATTTGCTAACATGTCTGAGTGGTATAAATGTTCCATCTGGGTACTCATCAAGAATTAGTAAGTTCGTTTCACTGGAAGACCTTAAATTGATAGGGATGAAGTCGCATGATTGCCACGTCCTTATCACACAGCTGTTGCCCATTGCAATAAGGAATATTTTGCCTCTTAAGGTGCGACACACGATAATGCGATTGTGCTCCTTCTTCCATGCAATCGGCCAGAAGATCATTGATCCCGAGGGACTAGATGAACTACAGGCAGAAATTGTGAGAACCATATGTCATCTTGAGATGTACTTTCCTCCTACTCTCTTTGATATAATGGAACATCTTCCCGTGCACCTTGTTAGACAAACAAAGTGCTGTGGTCCTGCTTTCATGACGCAGATGTATCCTTGCGAAAGGTACATGGGGATCCTGAAGGGTTTCGTACGGAACCGATCCCACCCCGAGGGGAGCATCATTGAGAGTTACACCACCGAAGAGGTCATCGAGTTTTGTGTGGACTATATGTCAGAAACCTCTTCAGTTGGATTACCATGATCTCATCACGAAGGAAGGCTTGATGGTGTAGGCACTATTGGAAGGAAAATTGTAAGGATGGATCGTAAGGTGTATGGTAAAGCTCATTTCACGGTACTCCAGCATATGACTGAGGTAGTGCCATACTTTGATGAACAACTACGATTTCTCCGACAGCCCCTGCTTAAACTATGGTGATTTAATTATAGACTGATTAATGATGTATAAACTATGTCTTTACACCGCAGCCTTTCCTATGGAAATATAAATACGATACCCTTAGGAATACTCATGGGTGAAGTGCTACAGTGGTATCCGTGCGCTTACGGATTTATCTACGAACGTAAGAAATACCAACACCCTTCAGGCGGTCAAGGTCCAAGTTGACGTCCAGGTCTAGCTCCTTCTCCGTGTCTACAAACGAACCATAGCCCACCACCTCCTCATTAGAACACACCGAGTCAACCACAGCCTCCGAAGAAGTGCCCCAGTCCACCACCACCCCAAAAAAGACTCCAACAACAAGTGCATTGCAAAGGTCTGGTACAACGAACAAGTAGTGATATGCCAACCAACTAAGTCAGACTCAATGCCAGAGTCGACAACGTCGCTACCTAAGAAGGTGGTGAGTGGCAGCATCACTTTGCTTTTTGGCTATAAGAAGCCCGAGGAACCGAAGATTCCAATTTCAAAGGAATTGATCGATCATTTCATAAACTGCGCACAACCGAAGCCATCAAAGAAACCTATATCGGACTTCTGGAGAACTATTGGGAACAAGGATCTACAGACTCATGCTAAGGAATTGTTCATTGCAGAGAAAGCATCTGAGACAGATGCATTTTGTAAGTCAGCCGGTCTAGACAGCGTGGACGATTTGGATAATCTTCTAGACGCCGAAGTGGTACTGCAGTTCCTACATGGACAACCCATGATGGTTGTCTCAGAAATTGGACAATTTGGGACTCAAGAATGGTGGATGCATCAATGGTATTTGGAGGAAGCCGCATAGGGTCAAAAAATGATCAGAGCGTACTACACCGATGTGGATTTTCACAAGAACCCAATATATGCTGGGTAGTTTTTCAGGAGCTCTTCAACATGTACCAAAGAAGGGATCTCGATGTTAGCATCCTCCAAATGTGGTCATTGTGAGTCATTTCATATCCTGTCCATAATACGGCCCCACTACTGTAATCTTAGTGGTTCTAAGCCGTGTTTTTGTTTTGTAGGCATTGCTCTTTAGAATGTCGAAGCATGAATCATAAGATTACTTTTCTAGACCCAACGCTTGTGAACTTTGAAAAGCAATTGACCTGAGAAGCTAAAATCAAGAACTATGTCTTCAATGCCGTCGTCAAGCTCAATTCGTGTGACCATGTTATATATCCTTCCTTATCATCCTCGGGAAGTGACTACCATCAATTTCCAGTTTCGGTTACTCGCCATACGTATGAAGTTATTGATACATTGTTCTATGTGCAGCTATCACTGGGTCCTGATCGTAATCAATATTGATGATAGTAAGATTTGCATGTATGATAGTTAGAGGAAAGAAAGAAGTCACTACCAAATTCTTATAGATTCACTAAATAGGGGATATGCGAGATATCATAGGTCTAGAAGATCGTACAGGAGATGCGCAGTGGATGCAACAATATTCCGGTTCTTCAAACAAGAATTGATCCTTAGAAAAAACCTAGCACCAACCTTTGCGGCTCCTACGTCATGTGGTACCTGCTATATTTTATAAAGCAAGGGTACCTGCACTTTAATGTTGAGGTATGACATGTTTCAGATACCGAAGTAAATTTCTACACCTTCCACCCTTGTGTTGCAGAATTTAGGTCTTGATACAAGCGAATTGCTACCACATGTCATCGCAAGTGTCATCAATGAGTGTTGGTATTTGCTACGCACATAGATAAATCCACAAGCGAGCGGATACCGCTTTAGCACTTTCCCTTAGAGTATTCCAAGGGTATCAAATACAAGGAACGTGTCTGTATATGTAAGAACATGATTCAGTTCAAGGACAACAATTGATGATAGGATTGGCTAGAGAGGATTCCTATAGATTTAACTATCGTAAGTTAAAGGTAAAACTCTATCGAATGCTTCGGGCACTGCCCTCTCTTGGGCTGCCAGGGTGAGTCCGGCCTTGAGCTCTATAATGTACCCGAATGTGGAGGGATGCAAAGGACGGACAGGGTTGTCACCACCTATCGCCTACCTCACTTTCCATGGAGCACACAACAAACAAATGTAACTGCTAACCTAGACACCATGCCTAAGTTATAGATTACTACTCTAGCCTCGCGCAGAGACTTCCTTCTTTATCTAGAGTCCTAGTACTAGAGGACTTAATTATAAATTAAGTGACGAACCCGCACCGATGAGAATATATCTCACTTAAGTAAACTAAATAAATAACATAAAAGATCTCAAACACTCACTTTATAAAAGAAGCATCCGCCGATGACAAGCGAGAGAAAAAAGCCAACAACTCTGGCGCTTCTCTTGAACTCCGATGGAAGAATGCCGACAAACTTGGTAGTCCTCCAAAAATTATCGGAGAGAACTCCGATATTTTGGGGCACTCCTTCCGGAGCTTCCCTTCACTCTCTTCCTAATCCAACATACTAAAATAAAGTCTAAGGTATAAAAGTGAATTGTACTCTACTTTGTTGTGCCTTTTGGAAATGTGTTGAGCTCCTCCTTTTATAGTGTGCCAATGACAGCTGGAATGGCGGTTGTAGAGGTTGGTTCACCCACAATCGTCATTGGGGACCAATGGGGAGCTACCATGTGGAAGCTGGTGGCCAGAGGCGCCGAACCACCTCCACCGCCTTTGACCACCGACTTTCTTCTATGTATGACATGTGGGCCTCTATGACTGTTGAGGATGGTTTGGCCCCACTTTAGGTCGGTTTTGACTATCAGGTGGGTCCTCCAATCCTTGTGCTTGCGTATGATTGGCCAGAGGTTTATTTTGTCGCATGGCGGGTGTATTTTCATCCATAAATGACCTGTATACATATATTTACCAAAGCTAGTAGAAATGGTTAGTAGCAAACCCCTACCACTAAGTTTTGATATTATATTTTATATTTTTTATGCAGGAGTTGACGAGTAAAGTTTGCACTTAACGACCGTCAACAATGAGCTCTGCGGGTTCATCTGTAATCGTGTTATAGACCCAGCAGACGATTACAACCTCAACAAGCACCCACATTTAATGCATCACATTTACATTTTTTTAGAGATATATATGTGTATTTTCAATTTTGAGAATTGGAATTGGGAAAGGTAGAAATGTTTAATGCAAATGTTTCAAATTTAGGCTTAAAAGAGATCTATATGTGTATGCAAATATTTAGAATTTAGATTTTATAGAGGTATATATGGAAATGTTTAGAATTTAGACTTAGGCATCTTGGGTTTTTATAGGTTTTTAGCTGTTCATATTGTTGGCACAGAATTTCGACCCGCCTTGCGACCAAACGGGTTCCGTGTTTCTACGGCGGCCTGGGAGGTTTGCTTTACTCCAGTGCAGGTCCAAATGGCTTGCCTAGTTGTGCGCAGAGCGTGCCAATTGATTTGATCTGCAATCAACAAGAAACAAGTAAACCACGTCAGAAAACAATGGCCGATCGGCCGATAGGCCGATGACACATTGTCATAGCCCAGCCGATAGGACAAAGCTATATCGGCTTACTCATGATAAAATAAGATTAAAGCATGAATCCAAACTTATCGGCCTTTGTCAACATGTTAATATCAATCAACAGCACCGGCCGATAAAGAATAATAAAGATTACTACACTAGCTAGTACTCTAGTGCAAATCTACATGAACCAATCAGTCAATATAAACACATCCATCACAGATAAACCCAAAGGACTAACCTATAACAAATGCATCTATATTCATCGATCTACTCATGCAGATGGCAGACACATACAAAAACCTAGCGATAATCACATGCGTCAGGTAAGATTGGCTGAAACCCCAGTGCTATCCTTAATTACAACCAGAAACAGACTTTGTGTTGAATCTCAAAACAGGACTGAGGTCGATGACAACTCAAAGTGTGAATCAAGACTTGACACAAAGAAAATCAAGCCGCCGATTGCTTTTGGGGATGGTAGATGCATTGAACAATCTAGCCAAGCACAATAATTAAACTGTCACCGGCAATGAACCCTAAAACGAGTAGATCGCTGGCGATGCATAATTAAAACGCCTGTCAAAATTATCCAATGCATGATAAACGACGATCACATCATCGAGATTTAACGTGTCTAAAGCGACACGTTGTGTCACACCCCGAATTTCTCCCAAATCGTAAAAATCAAATTTAATAATTTATCTGAGAAATTGTTTAATTAAATCTGGAGAAAAACCCAATTAAATAATGCACTAAAGAAGTGAAATTGGCAAGGTGGAATTTTTTTGAGTTCCCCATGTCAAAATACATTAACAGGATTTTTAGTGGAATTTTCAGAGCCCCAGAAATAATTTTAACCAATTAAAAACCCTCAAGCGCAATAAATAAATCCCTGGGAAAATTCCTTTTCTTTTTCTTTTTCCTCTTGTCGGGCCGTCGGCCCATTTTTTTTCCCCCGGCCCAAGCCGCCGTCGCGCGCGCCTCCTTTCTTCCCGGACCGGCCCAGCTGGCCCAAGCCGCCGCCTCCCCGCGCCCCTCCTCCTTCCCGGGCCGGCCTGAGGCCATGGCCCGAGCCGCCCGGAAAGTCTGCGCCGCCTCCCCCGCGCCGCGCTCGCTGACGCGTGGGCCCGCGCCCGAGTCGTCTCCGACTTGGCCGGCGCCGCCGTGCGCCCGCGCCGCCCGCGTTTCCCGGCGGGACTCCTGCCACGCGCCCCTATTTATTTTCACCCCCCCGAGGCCGCCGCCCCTCATTTTTCCCCGCGCCGCCGCCGCCCTAACCCTAACCCTAGCGCCGCTCCACCGCCGCCGTTTTCCGCCGCCGTCTTCGCCGCCGCCTTTTCCCCTCCCCGCGTGCCGCCGCGCCGCCCGCTGCCGTGCGCGCCTCCCGCACCGCCGTCGCCCGTGCGCTCCCGCAACGCCCCGCGCGCCGCCGCGCCGCCGCCTCCCGCGCCGAAACCCTAGCATCGCCGCGCGCCATGGCCGGCTCGGTCGAGCCCGAGCCCGGCCGCTCGGCCGCCCGTGCGCCTCAGCCGTCGGATCGGCCACTCGGTCCGATCCCGGCCGCCCGCTCCCGCCCCGCGTGGCCGCCACGTGGGCGCCGCGTGGCTGCCGCGTCGGCGCCACGTGTGTGCCACGTGGTGCGCAGCCGCCGCCGTGGCTGACGTCAGCCCTAGCCGCTGACGTCAGCAGTGACGTCAGCCCTAAGGGTTTATTGCGCAATAAATAATTAATTAAGTTTTTTTCTTTTATAGTAAAAACACAGATAACTTCAAAAATTCATAACTAATTCATCCGGACTCCGTTTTAGTCCGTTCAAGTCTCAGAAAATTCATAAAAATGTCTAGAATCCATTAAAAATAGTTTTATTCTTTGTTTCAGTAGACTCATAGCATGTATGGTTGTTTGCTTTGTTTGTCGTATAGATTCCGGTAATTCCGACTCTCCGGTTTACTTCGAAGTCGTTGCCGAAGTCGACCCAGCGCAAGAGCAAGGCAAGTCATACTTATTCATTTGATCATGTTGTACCTAAATTGCGAAATAGTCTTATTTCTCTCTAAGTATTGCATTGTTTTATAATGTCATCTATGGGATAGTTTACCTATTGTACTCAGCCTTATATTGCAATTACCTTATTGTTTTGTAAGAGATTTTTTTTGTTTTGTAAGACGTGGATCTGTATGGCAACTTTGTCATTTGTGTACCCTGGCTGGTCCTGGACAGGGATTTTAATACACAATTTGCTTTGGAAATTCTGGTAGTGAATTTCTGGGCGTGACAAGTTGGTATCAGAGCCGACCTTGACCGTAGGACAAGCCAACTGCAAACCCTAAGAGCCCTCTAAAACTTTTCATGTGCATTTTCCCTTAAAATTTAAATTGTTTTGGGAAAAATCTGGGAACTGTGGTCTTTGGGATTTTTGAAAAAAAAAGGGGTTCCTTGCATCAAAAAAAAATTTTCATTTTGAGCATATGTTGAGTCCCGTTCCTTTGCCCTCTGTAGATGGCAGGTCATCCCCCGACGCACCGTGGTCAGAATATGGAAGGCTTCGTGGCAGAGCTTGCCCGTATGACTTTGGTTGTAGGGCACCTTGAAGCGCCGGAGTACACCATGATCGAGCCTCTCAGTGGCGAGTTCCCGTTCCGAGTCCGTTTGGAAGTACATGGCTTCGTGGGCACCAGTCTTCCCAATATGGTGATCACCGCTTCAGGAGGATTTGACGAGCACGCTTGTCAAGAGGCGGCTTACTTGATGATGGCCAGGATGCGAGAACTACACGACTACGCTCTCCACAACTCGGCGTACCGCTATCATCCTCGTCGCGGTAGCTCTTCTACCAGCAACACTTACCGATCTGCAGCGAGAGGAGAACCAGAAACAAGGTTACTAGGTTCTGCAGAGTTCAGTGGAGCCATCATTCCGAGGAAGAAGTTACATGGGAAAGAGAGGATGAATTGAAGGCTGCCCATCCGCACCTCTTCGCCAGCACCTCCGAATCTCGGGGTCGAGATTCCGTTTAAGGGGGGTAGGTTTGTCACACCCCGAATTTCTCCCAAATCGTAAAAATCAAATTTAATAATTTATCTGAGAAATTGTTTAATTAAATCTAGAGAAAAACCTAATTAAATAATGCACTAAAGAAGTGAAATTGGCAAGGTGGAATTTTTCTTGAGTTCCCCATGTCAAAATACATTAACAGGATTTTGAGTAGAATTTTCAGAGCCCCAGAAATAATTTTAACCAATTAAAAACCCTCAAGCGCAATAAATAAATCCCTGGGAAAATTCCTTTTCTTTTTCTTTTTCCTCTTCTCGGGCCGTCGGCCCATTTTTTTTCCCCCCGGCCCAAGCCGCCGTCACGCGCGCCTCCTTCCTTCCCGGACCGGCCCAGCCGGCCCAAGCCGCCGCCTCCCGCGCCCCTCCTCCTTCCCGGGCCGGCCCGAGGCCACGGCCCGAGCCGCCCGGAAAGTCTGCGCCGCCTCCCCCGCGCCGCGCTCGCTGACGCGTGGGCCCGCGCCCGAGTCGTCTCCGACTCGGCCGGCGCCGCCGCGCGCCCGCGCCGCCCGCGTTTCCCGGCGGGACTCCCGCCGCGCGCCCCTATTTATTTCCCCCCCCGAGGCCGCCGCCCCTCGTTTTTCCCCGCGCCGCCGCCGCCCTAACCCTAACCCTAGCGCCGCTCCGCCGCCGCCGTTTTCCGCCGCCGTTTTCGCCGCCGGTAAGCGCCGCCGCCTTTTCCCCTCCCCTCGCGCCGCTGCCGCCGCCCGCTGCCGTGCGCGCCGCCTCGCCCGTGCGCTCCCGCACCGCCCCGCGCGCCGCTGCGGCCGCCGCCTCCCGCGCCGAAACCCTAGCGCCGCCGCGCGCCATGGCCGGCTCGGTCCGAGCCCGAGCCCGGCCGCTCGGCCGCCCGCGCGCCTCAGCCGTCGGATCGGCCACTCGGGCCGATCCCGGCCGCCCGCTCCCGCCCCGCGTGGCCGCCACGTGGGCGCCGCGTGGCTGCCGCGTCAGCGCCACGTGTGCGCCACGTGGTGCGCAGCCGCCGCCGCGGCTGACGTCAGCCCTAGCCGCTGACGTCAGCAGTGACGTCAGCCCTAAGGGTTTATTGCGCAATAAATAATTAATTAAGTTTTTCTTCTGTTATGGTAAAAACACAGATAACTTCAAAAATTCATAACTAATTCATCCGGACTCCGTTTTAGTCCGTTCAAGTCTCAGAAAATTCATAAAAATGTCTAGAATCCATTAAAAATAGTTTTGTTCTTTGTTTCAGTAGACTCATAGCATGTATGGTTGTTTGCTTTGTTTGTCGTATAGATTCCGATAATTCCGACTCTCCGGTTTACTTCAAAGTCGTTGCCGAAGTCGACCCAGTGCAAGAGCAAGGCAAGTCATACTTATTCATTTGATCATGTTGTACCTAAATTGTGAAACAGTCTTATTTCTCTCTAAATATTGCATTGTTTTATAATGTCATCTATGGGATAGTTTACCTATTGTACTCAGCCTTATATTGTAATTACCTTATTCCTTTGGTAGCTTGGGAAATAATTTGAGTAGTTGCTATAATAGAACTTGCTTAGCCCTGCTTAGAAACATTAGCTCACAATTGGGTTGTTTAAAGCTTCATTAATATTTAATGATGGTTATTTCATGTTGGCTCGCGATGGTTAATCGTGGGTGATTTAATTAAATGTTTCAACTAAAATATTGATTAATGGTGGGTTGTGAGCACATGGTTTTGATTGTCGTGCTCATGACGATTAAGGACCGGTTCGCGGGAAACCCTCGAAGAATTACCGTACTTTTCACAAGCCAGCATGGGTAATGGCTGGATTTGGAGTATAGCTTTATCCTAGCTGACGTTCCCCGGAAAGGGTGGGCGTGATGGAGTTGAGTCGGCCGGGGATATACCGGTTGCTCGGCTGCCGGATTCACCAAGGCACGAGAGGGGGCTGCCCGTTGCCGGGAAACGGAGCGGGGGCGAAACCTGAGGTGTGGTGCGATTGGTTAGGAAGGGTTATGCGAAGGGTCCTGTCACAGCTCCTTTTCCAGTGTACCGTGGTGGTATGTTGGCGCATGGTAACGTGTTGTAGGACTGTGTCTTGTGGGTACAGTTGTACACCTCTGATCAGAGTAAAACTATTCGAATAGCCGTGCCCGCGGTTATGGGCGATCAACCAGATTCACCGTGATTAGTTGAACTCTTTAATAATTTGACTTAATGGAAATGGTCTAGTTCAGGTGGATGGTTGGGCCTGTCGCAACGTGGTGTAGCGTTGGACAGTGATGGTTTAATTATGACTAATTAATTCAACTGTTTTACTGTTTTCAACTATTGTTTTTAAATGCGTATTTTATGCAAAATAACCATTGCAGCTCTCCTTTGTTATTACTTGCATCATTATTTTCCTTTCCGGTATGACTTGTTGAGTACAGTGGGTAGTACTCAGTCTTGCTTTATTTTTCCCCACACCAGAGTTGGAGGCTGTTTCAGAGGAAGACTTTTCAGAAGAGTAGGCTTGTTGCTACCATTGAGGAATGCCTGTGGAGTGGAGTCGCTACGTTGCGAGTGTTTAGTTTATTAGATTAGTAGTTTCCTTTTTCCGCTGCAGTTTTGTAAGAGATTTTTATTGTTTTGTAAGACGTGGATCTGTATGGCAACTTTGTCATTTGTGTACCCTGGCTGGTCTTGGACAGGGATTTTAATACACAATTTGCTTTGGAAATTCTCGTAGTGAATTTCTGGGCGTGACACGTTGGCCCCGACGATGCAAATCGTTGGGAACAAGTTCTTACCTCTGCTCCAAGAAGTAAGAACTCGTCGAAATTAACCTCTTGCGAGGGTTGGCGATGCGCCGGAATAGATTGAAACTGTTTGTTGTATTGAGTTGTGAGAGAGTTTCTCTGTACCAAGTACCGGGATATTTATACCCGAGATTACAACAGGGTCCTTGTAGGACACGATCTTATCTCTAACAAACAACAAGTCTTTACGGCAGACTCTTGCCACAGATTAGATCTAAACCTACTTGATTTACAATATACAATTGCCTAAAACCGAGCTTTATCTCTATTTGGCAACTTCCTTGAAGCTTATCTCGAGCCCAGACCAAGCCCACGCTGACTCTGTCAACTTACAACCCGTATCGGCCAACAATCACATCGAATCCGTATCGGCCGATACACTCTTTCTGGCAGCACCTCCCCAGTCCGATACGGTTACTGGGTCCGATACGAAGCCTGGTCCGACTCCAACTCAATCCTTCTTCTCTGCTTTGGTTTCCTCTTTCACTTCCAAATCGATTACCAAAATCCGTCGTTAAGACATGCCCCCCCAATTCCGCTTCATTATATAATGTGGCGGAATTAGCTCCGAGGAACCCATCGACTTCCTTACTAGAGCTGGGCTGAAAACCGCACAAATCCAGATTCACATCCCTCCGCCGCCGATTCGACAATCTCTTTGTGTTCCTCAACTCCGGCGACCCCTCGGCGTCCCGTCGACATCGACCCCCTCAACAGCGACCCCTTTCGACGACAACAATGGCCTCCGCTCCGTTCTATGCCTCCGAGGTCCCTGTGGTAAGTCAATCCCTTCTAAATCCACATTCTCACTTTTTCGCCGATTTCTTCAAACTAGGGATTCAAAATTTTGCCTCCCGGGTCTTATATTTTCATCGTCGTTCTTATGACCTAGGTCTTCAAAAACCAAATCCTGATCCCCACCAACAACAAATCACATCGCTTCTTGCTAGGCTCCATGGGCGACTGCGACCCAACTTGGCTGATTAATGCTGAAACAGACAGAATCCTCTTTAGGCAAGCCAAGCCCAATGTTTCTTCATGGAAACATACCTTCAGATCCTGGCCGTCGAAGCTTAATGGATATAGAACCTGGCATAAGAGAATCGCTGCAGCCAAACAAATCCATTGGGACGAAATAGGAATCGGCCAATGCATTACTTTATCCCTAGCCGATACCAAGAAAAAAGAGCCACTCATGTCGGCCGCCAGTTACTTCTGGTCTAGTACCTTAAACGCCTTCCTGTTCAAACAAGGTCCGATGACCCCAACTCTGATTGATGTCAAGATACTAACAGGATTGGACATTGACTCTGAAATCAATCCCTTCAGCAGTCACAAATTGAAAACCAAGAAGATTGGAGGCTGGTCCGAATATATCTCTGAACACATGGAACAAGGATCAGTCTCGGAAAGAGAACATGTGGCTTTCCTGACACTGTGGTTGGAAAGATTCGTCTTCTGCGGATCAATCTGTGGCCCTACTACAAATTGTCAACACTTGGCTCAAGCTTTGGCCGACAAGAAACAAATCCCTCTTGGCCGATACCTCTTGGGAGCTATCTATCGGCTACTCCATACCTCCACTCAAGACTTAATGTTGAAGCAAACTATGGCTCATGGAGGACCATGGTGGTTTATTCAGCTTTGGCTCACCATCCACACCAACACCATAGTTGATCGGCCACCACTATCGGACTCTTGCTTTCCATCAAAATATGCTGATCACGAAGATCCCAGGACTAGAAGATGCATGTCCTATGGGGAAGCAGCCTCCGTTTATCCAGGAGCAGACCAATCGGCCGAAGACATGTCTACATGGTTCATCCGATTCTACACCGGCCCTCCATCAGTTAGGATAGACATGTTCATCTACACCTCGGACTGAGATTTTGAACTTCCTGACGATCTTCAATTGAGCTTGGTAAATGATGACATGGAGTCAAGGGAACTATTCATGATCGGCCTCACCCCATGCCTGCTCCCAGTAGGCATATTTCAAGGAAGAAGCACTAGCCTGTCTTACGAGTTTTACAATCCAATGGTAGCTGCTAGACAGTGCGGGCTTGGACAACTCCCCATCAATTTGTATCTTCATAGACCCCTATAGAGCAGAGGCACAGTCCTATCGGCGCTGGTCATGAGCAAAGCACTAGAAATCAAACTACCAAATCTTGGCGACTGCGACCGATTGCATTTGAGCGCCTTCGTTCATATCAACTTCCAGTCATGGTGGCAAGAATGGGCCGCTCATATTTTCCACCAATCGGCCAGATTTTATGTGACAGAGCTTATCCAGGGTATCAGCCCTCAAGTCCCAGACGGGTCGATACCATCCGTGAGCAACAGTGGACGGAAAATCTTTTATGCTCAAGCCATAGCTCCATCAGGATCAACTATCCTGGAATCCATCATTGGCCTTACTGCCCCAAAGGTTTCAACGCTACTTCAAGGGCCGATGATTAAAGAAAATCCCAAGAGGAAAGCACCAGCCAAGGACAAATCCCAAAAATACAGCAAGAAGGCCAAAACTGACGACCAAGCCGATCTCGAAGAGCTGGACCCCCCCATGGAAGAATTCCTTGATGAACAAGTGATGGAGGAAGAGATCAATGCAGCAGCCGCCGATGTGTCTGAAGAAGAAGATTCGTTGGCTAAGACCGTCAAGAAACCATCGGCCAAGAACACCACAATCCCATCGGCCGATGATCAAGCCGGTGCTGCCCCACCAAGGAAGACTAGACATGCAATCCGCAACGTTAAAATATTTCTTTTACTGGACTTCATGCAATCCCCTTCTTATTGGTATGCTATAATTTGACATCCTTTCAGGCTGTTGCGTCGTCTATACTCAAGGAGACAACCCAATCGGCCCCTTCAAGAACCAAGAAGGCAACCTTATAGAAGCGTGAACGAGCTAAAGCCCGATTGAGGACCACTTCTCCTTCTCCGCCACCCTCGCCGATTGCTTCGGTAAGAGTTAATTTTACATTGTGCCTCTAGTAACATAGATCTGTTCATCAATTTCTTGTTTTTCTCCAGCCAGGAGCCCCATCACCTTCACCACATCGGCCAATCCCCTCGCCTATTGTTTCATCACAGCAAAATGAAGCCGATGCAAGCACCACTGACGCTCCAACATAGGTAACTAGGATTACTTTGATCCTTTTTTCGCCGATCCTTGGTAGACAAGGCTAACCTTGATCCATATTGATATTTGCAGAACCTAGCCGATATGTTCTCCTTTGATATCGGTCTGTTTCTTGATGATGAAGACAAGGAACCTCCTGCCACAACCAAGACATCGATCTCCGACGAGCTAAAGAACCAGCTAGCCGACATTGCCAATCGGCTGGAATCCTCTCTAGAGTTCTTGGTGGAGGATTGCACTCCCATCAGGGTTAGAGTACAAGCGATTCAAGATCAACTGCCTGAAGGCCTGATGGAGATCCTGACACCGGCCATCTTCTTGGAACAATATCGCTTCAAGCTTCATAAAGTTAAAGAAAGGATTGCGGAGAGGCGGGAACGCGAAAGCCTGGAATCGGCCTTATCCGCTAGCAAGGCTCAAGTCAATTCTGACAAGACCAGGTTGGATGAGCTAGTTGTGGAGCCGATTGTCTTGAAGAACAGACTTGAAGAACTCCAACACCTCGAAGCAAACCTCATCTCTAAGCTAGAAGCAACTCGCAAGGAAATCCAAGAAGTCCAGGCCAGGATAGCTGCATCACCGAAGGCTATAGAAGACCAAACGGCATAGTTAAAGGCATCAGCCAAGTACCTCGCGACCCTGAGCAAATCGTTGAAGCCAATTCCAGGATCGACGGCCGATGACGCCCAAGTTATAAAAGATATCGAGCAGATTCGCCGTAGAGCCATCACAACTATTGCAGATTTCATCGGGTGACGTAACATATTTTGTCTTTATATTGTATAAACACAAATCCCATCGGTTAAGTAGCCGAATTTGGTCTAAATAGATCTGAAGACATTCTAGCTTGAAAATTGTTTGTGAAGTCCGTCTTGTAAACGAATATCCCCTTATTATAATTAATCTCATCGGCCAAGCAGCCGAAGTTGATCTCAATCGGAAAAAGGCCAAGTCTGAATTAAGGACGATAGTATATATATGCCCTCCAAATTTTAGAAGATGAGGGCTCATGTTGTAAAAGTTGAACTAAGGACGATAGTATATATCGGCCATCTAAAGATGATGCATAGCACGTCGGCTGTTATCATAAATCGGCTGAGGGGCCGATCATGAATCAATCCAGACGCTAGGATAATATTTCTTTAAGTATTTGCCATTAAGAGCTCGTCCATAAATCTCACCATCTAGCCCCTTAAGCAAATAAGCATTGTGAGGGACACATCGATGAATCTGAAAAGGACCTTCCCAATTAGGTGACCACTTGCCGAATTTATTATCTCTGGAACCAATCGGCATTATTAGCTTCCATACAAGATCCCTTTCTTCAAACGACTTGGCAACAACTTTTTTATTATAATGACGAGCAACTCGATCCTTATCGCGCTTTATTTTCTCCAATGCACGCAATCGGACATGCGCCAATTCATCCAACTCATCAACCATAAGATGATGGTACTCATCGGCTGTCAAGTCGTCTTGCAAAGCAATCCTTCTTGAGCCGATGTTGGTTTCCCATGGAAGTACAGCTTCATGTCCATAAACCAACTGATACGGAGGTACTTGAATCGCACCGTGGCAAGCCATCCGATACGCCCAAAGGGAATCGGCCAGCGTCGTGTGCCATTGCCTCGGCTGTTTGTCGATTTTCCTTTTGATTAGGTTGATTAAAGTCTTATTAGAAGCCTTTGCCTGCCCATTAGCTTGCGCGTAATATGGAGAAGAATTTAACAATTTAAAGCCCATGCTGTCGGCAAACTGGACGAACTCATCGGACACGAAGATTGATCCCTGATCGGTGGTTATTGTCTGAGGTAACCCAAACCGATATATGATATATTCCTTGACAAACTGAATTGCATCCTTGGAATCAACTTTCTTAAGGGGAACGGCTTCAACCCACTTTGTGAAGTAATCTGTAGCCACCAAGATATATTTGTGTCCCTTGCTTGATGGCGGGTTAATCTGACCGATCATATCTATTCCCCATCCACGAAACGGCCATGGCTTTATGACTGGATGCATAGCCGATGCCGGTGCTCGCTGAATTGCTCCAAATTTCTGACAATCTTGACATCCTTTATAATACTTGAAACAATCCTCTAGCATTGTTGGCCAAAAATATCCAATACGTTTCAACAGCCATCTCAATTTATGGGCCGATTGATGTGTTCCACAAATCCCTTCATGGACCTCGCCCATAACGATTTTGGCCTCCTTAGGACCTAGGCACTTGAGCAAGACACCATCAATCGTCCGATGATATAAATCATCATCTAACAGGACATACTGCAATACTTTGTATCTCATATTCCGTGATGCCGATTGGGAAGGATTATTCAAATAATCAATGATAGCAAATCTCCAATCGTCGGCATCCACGGCAGCGATTTGAACCCGTACATCCTTGGCCATCGGCCTGTATCCCGATGCCCCCTGAGCCAGATCATTGGCCTCGAAGTTTTGCTTCTTGGGTATATGCCTCATTGTCACGATCTTGAATGCCTGAAGCAAGTCCTTGCACTCTTCGTGGTAGACCTTGAGAATGTCATCCTTGCACTCATAATACCCAGAAAGTTGATTAACTACCAGCTGTGAATCACCAATGATCTCCACGGAATCGGCCTCAACCTCTTGTAATAACTGCAAGCCTTTGAGAACAGCCTCATACTCTACTTGATTGTTTGTATAATAAGGCTTGATAGTAAAAGCAAATTCGAAGCTTGCCCCCCGAGGGGATATAATGACCAGGCCGATACCGCATCCATGTCGACAGATAGATCCATCAAAATACAACATCCATGGCACGATGTCTGCATATGCGACTGAATCATCCCTGTGTTGAACAATGAAATCGGCCAGGGCTTGACCTTTGATTGCTTTGGCCGATTCATATCTGAGGTCAAACTCTGTTAGAGCAAACATCCACTTCCCAATTCTTCCTTTTAAAACAGGGGCTGATAGCATGTATTTCATCACATCGGCCTTCCTGACCACGATGCATTCATTGCAAAGTAAATAATGCCTTAACTTAATACATGAAAAATACAAGCACAGACATAATTTCTCCACCGGCGTGTACCTTGTCTTGGCATCTAACAACCTCCTGCTGAGATAAAAAATAGCTCGTTCCTTGCCATCAATGTCTTGAACCAAGACTGAGCCGATGGATTTCTCATCGGCCAATAGGTACAGCCTGAATGGAATCCCTTTCCGTGGAGGGATTAAGACTGGGGGGAACTTAAATATTCTTTGATATCGTCTAGTGCTTTATGTTGCCTATCACCCCATACGAACTCCTAATCGTCCTTTATCTTCAATAATGGAGTGAATGGCTCTATTCTGCCTGACAGGTTTGATATGAAACGCCGGACGAAGTTGATCTTCCCGAGCAGAGATTGTAACTTGGTTTTGTTTGTTGGAGGCTTGATATTTTTTATGGCATCAATATTCTTCTACGTGATCTCAATACCTCTTTCATGGACCAAGAAACCCAGAAACTGACCGGCCGATACGCCAAAGGCACACTTGTTAGGGTTCATCTTTAAACCATATTTCCTTGATCTTTCTAGTACCTTGCGTAAATCGGCCAGGTGCATGTCGTATTCCTTGGACTTCACGACGACGTCGTCAATATAGACCTCAATCAGTGAGCCGATAAGATCATGAAAGATATAATTCATAGCCCTCTGGTAAGTAGCTCCAGCATTTTTCAAGCCGAAAGCCATAACAACCCACCCATACAGGCCGATTGCCCCCGGACACCGGAAGGCAGTCTTGTGTATATCTTCTTCAGCCATAAAATCCTGGTTGTAGCCTGCGTTTCCATCCATGAAACTGATGATTTTGTGTCCAGATGCGACATCTACTAGTAGATCGGCCAGTGGCATAGGGTATTCATCTTTTGGTGTTGCTTTATTCAAATCTCTGAAGTCGATGCAGACCCTAAGCTTGCCGTTTTTCTTTAACACTGGAACTATGTTGGAAACCCACTCCGCATATCGGCAGGGTCTGATAAAGTTGGCGTCGTAAAGTCTTGTTATCTCTGCCTTGATAGCTTCGTGCATATCGGCCTTAAATCTCCTAGGCGCTTGTTTAAACAGCCGATAGCCTGGTTTGATAGGCAGCCGATGTTCTACAATCGATCGGCTTAATCCTGGCATCTCATGGTATTCCCATGCAAAACAATCTACGAACTCTTTCAAAAGATTTATCAAATTATTCTTATATTTCTTTGGTAGGTTTGCACTTACATACATCGGCCTAGGCTTATCACCTATTCCTATATCAAGTTCCTCGAGCTGATCGGCCAACGTAAAGCCTTGTCCCAATTTTCCATCTAACTCATCCACCGCATCGTCTGTGTAGGGACTAGTTTGTTCGTCTTGGACGGTGGATGGTACATCTTTGTTAAAGCAACTGCTTGTCTTGATCTTCAATCGTCTCGATATCGCAATCAGTTACTTTGAGGAAATCGGCGTCCCAGACTCGCCCGGACAAGCAATCAATTCCCTCCATCTCCCAAACTGCGAGATCGGCATTGGCCACGTGTACTGACCGATCGGCCTGCACGATCTCGACCTGGTCCCCTTGCCATTGTATCAAACATTGATGCATTGTTGAAGGGACGCAACAGTTTGCGTGGATCCGGTCTCGTCCCAACAATAGGCTGTAGGAACCCTTTCCATCGAAGACGAAGAAGGTTGTGGGTATCGTCTTAGTGCCCACCGTGAGTTCCACGTTGAGCACCCCCTTTGCCTCAGAGGCGTTGCCACCAAAGTCTTTTAACACCATGTTGGTCTTGATAAGGTCCTCTGGCACCTTTCCAAGCTTCCGGAAGGTTGTGTATGGCATTAGGTTTACCGCCGCACCGCCATCAACCAACATCTTCGTCATCGGCTGCCCGTTAATGAATCCTTTGATGTATAACGGCCGTAGGTGCCTGTAGCTAGCATCGACTGGCTTGTCGAACACGGCTTGATCGGGTGACAACTGTAGCCTAGCCGAAGATTGCTCGTCGTCGGCTACTGCTTCATCGGCTACCCGCACGCTGTATTCTGCTGGCAGTATAAAAACCATGTTAACAGACGCCGATGCCACTCCTTTACCTTTTGAAGCCGCAGAAGCCCGAGCCATATCGGAGGTGCCTTCATCGGTCGTGACCACCGTGGATTTTATCCTCCACTCTTTCTTGGTCTTGGCCGGCCGATGGGCTATTGTTGCTTGTTGTTCTTGGGTTTGTTCCCTCCTTCTTAGTCTCTGAACCCGCCGTTTTTGTGTCTTGCTGAATACATCGCTTGGGCACCATTGGGGGTTCTGGATCTGTTCCTCGGCTTCAATCTGTTGCTCTTGGCGCATCGGCCCCAGCCTTTCATGAACAGATTTTCTTTGCTTGGCCGGCCGATGCGTTTGCCTGCTTGAGCTACCCTGATAAGAGTCTTTTGCCTCATTGCACACAGGGCACTCCTGGATGGATGGGAATCTCATCCCCTCATTCCAACAGAACTGGAAAAACTCGCACTCCCAATGTGGGTCGTAAGAGTTGTCCTGATTGGGGCAGTCTTAAGCTTGTTCTTCCTGCCTCCACTGGTACTTTCTGATCAGGCCCTCAGAGGTCTGATAAGATCGTTTGCCGGCCCGATGGCCACCGCCATCGGCCCTGTCTGCCCGTACCATGTTGATTGGGAACCGGTGCCCTTCTATCTTCATCGGCTTCTTGGCGTCATCGATTTTAATTCTGCCTTGTTCGATAGCCGATTGGATCTGTTGTCTGAAGATCTTGCATTCATTGGTATGGTGTGAATAAGAGTTATGCCACTTGCAATATCTTCTCTTCTTGATTTCTTCGGCCGGTGGCAATACGTGATCTACTGGCAGCTGAATCTGCTTTTCTTGCAACAGTAGATCAAATATCTTATCGGCCTTGTTGATGTCGAAATCAAACTTGTCTTCTTTGTCGCACTTTTTTGCCCATTGGCAAGTTGTCGGCTTCGTCATCCGGGCCCACTCGGCCAAGTCAACGTCGACATCCTCCTCATCATCATCGTCGGAGGCATACTGATAGACCGTATTGATCTTCTTTGCAAACTTCTTTGCCTCCTGGAATCGTTGCTCGTGGCCCGATACCCTCTGTGCTAGCTGAGCTAGACTGTCAAATTCTTGTGACCAGAACCTTTCTCGTATCGGCCTGAGTAATCCTTGAAACGCCAGATCGGCCAATTGAGAATCGGTCAAGCTGAGGCTGTAACACCTATTCCTTATGTCCCTAAACCTTTGGATATATTCTGGGTCCAATTCATCAACTCGTTGCCTAATGACGGTGAGATCGGACAGTTTCATCTCTTGTATACCATTGTAGAAATATCTGTGAAACTATTTCTCAAGATCTATCCATCCTCTGATGGAATTACAGGGTAAGGATGAAAACCATGTAAATGCAGACCCTAATAAGGACAGAGGGAAAAACCTCACCCTCAACGCCTCGATAGCCGATGCCTCCCCGCACTGTGCTAGGAATCGGCTCACATGCTCATATGTCGAGACGTTGTCCTGCCCCAAAAATTTGGAGAAGTCCGGGATCTTGTATCGGCCTGGCAGTGGCACTCTGTCAAATTCCTCGGGGTACGGGTGCCGATACATCGTAGAATTCTCCTTGGGCTTCAAGCCGAACTGATCTCGCATCACTTCGGCTATCATATCAGCCCAGTATCCTGCGGGCCGATGCGGGAGGTCTTGCTAATATGATTGTTGCAAGCCCTCTGCTTGATACTGCCTGGGGGAGTACGGCTGATAATGGTGATCAAGGTTCTGCGCGCCATACTGCCCTGTGGTGAGCTGCTGGTAGCCTTGTGGTGTGTGGTAAGCAGCCTGTGGTGGGGGGTTGTTGAACACAGGGGCTTGTGGCTGTCCGGCCGATGGCTGGTTGACAGGAACTTGCTGCATCGGCTCGATCACTGGTTGCTTCCCTTTGGTCTATTGAGCATATTGCTCCTCCGTGATGTGCTAGGGGCTTCCTCCAACCTGCTTGGTGGGGACCAGCGGCAGGGTTGTTGGTTGCGCCGATGGGGGTGGCATCGGCGCCGTCTGCTGAGTCGTGCTCAGGTCGTTCCTCAAGGTCCGATAGGCAGGGAACTTATTCTCCGGTAGATAAATTGGGCCTTGAGACTTGTACTGATGGATCGACCCATCTAGGATCGATTTGACCATATTGGTCAATGTGTTCACCAGGATCCCCGACTGGTTGACTAGCGCAGAATGAACCGCGGAGTCAATCCTGTCTTGCAACGTCGGCGCCGCAGTATCCTCGGTCTTGACGGTGTGGTCGTGTGCCACTGCCGATGTGCTGGCTCCACCTCCAGGACTCGGCATTATTACCTTAGACTTTTGGACCAAGGTGCCTTGCCGAGTCCAAGAATATGTTTGCAAGTACATATTCTGGAACTGTTCAACCAGCTTGTCCATCTCGGCTTTCTGTTCTGCGTTGAGCTGGTCGACGGTTATGGAGACGACATTCTCCTCGGAGATCTCGGCCTGCTTCGACATTTTGAGGTGATCTTGTTGCTGTCGCAAAGCTTGCGTTCTTAATATCCCACCGGGCGTGCCAAAAGCGTGTTGGCGCAGAATTTCAACCCGCCTTGCGACCAAACGGGTTCCGCCTTTTCACGGCGGCCTGGGAGGTTTGCTTTACTCCAGTGCAGGTCCAAATGGCTTGCCTAGTTGTGCGCAGAGCGTGCCAGTTGATTTGATCTGCAATCAACAAGAAACAAGTAAACCACGTCAGAAAACAACGGCCGATCGGCCGATAGGCCGATGACACATTGTCATAGCCCAGCCGATAGGGCAAAGCTATATCGGCTTACTCATGATAAAATAAGATTAAAGCATGAATCCAAACTTATCGGCCTTTGTCAACATGTTAATATCAATCAACAGCACCGGCCGATAAAGAATAATAAAGATTACTACACTAGCTAGTACTCTAGTGCAAATCTACATGAACCAATCAGTCAATATAAACACATCCATCACAGATAAACCCAAAGGACTAACCTATAACAAATGCATCTATATTCATCGATCTACTCATGCAGTTGGCAGACACATACAAAAACCTAGCGATAATCACATGCGTCAGGTAAGACTGGCTGAAACCCCAGTGCTATCCTTAATTACAACCGGAAACAGACTTTGTGTTGAATCTCAAAACAGGACTGAGGTCGATGACAACTCAAAGTGTGAATCAAGACTTAACACAAAGAAAATCAAGCCGCCGATTGCTTTTGGGGATGGTAGATGCTTTGAACAATCTAGCCAAGCACAATAATTAAACTGTCACCGGCAATGAACCCTAAAATGAGTAGATCGCTGGCGATGCATAATTAAAACGCCTGTCAAAATTATCCAAGGCATGATAAACGACGATCACATCATCGACACTTAAAGTGTCTAAAGCGACACGTTGGCCCCGACGATGCAAATCGTCAGAAACGAGTTCTTACCTCTGCTCCAAGAAGTAAGAACTCGTCGAAATTAACCTCTTGCGAGGGTTGGCGATGCGCCGAAATAGATTGAAACTGTTTGTTGTATTGAGTTGTGAGAGAGTTTCTATGTACCAAGTACCGGGATATTTATACCCGAGATTACAACAGGGTCCTTGTAGGACACGATCTTATCTCTAACAAACAACAAGTCTTTACGGCAGACTCTTGCCACAGATTAGATCTAAACCTACTTGATTTACAAGATACAATTGCCTAAAACCGAGCTTTATCTCTATTTGGCAACTTCCTTGAAGCTTATCTCGAGCCTAGACCAAGCCCACGCTGACTCTGTCAACTTACAACCCGTATCGGCCAACAATCACATCGAATCCGTATCGGCCGATACACTCTTTCTGGCAGCACCTCCCCAGTCCGATACGGTTACCGGGTCCGATACGAAGCCTGGTCCGACTCCAACTCAATCCTTCTTCTCTGCTTCGGTTTCCTCTTTCACTTCCAAGTCGATTACCAAAATCCGTCGTTAACACATATATATAGGACAGCTCTTATCTACACCCCCTATAGAATAATTATTCTACACCCCCCTCCCACCTCAGCCAAACCCAGCCAGCCCACCTTCCCTCCTAGCCCATCCCTTCCTCCCTCCATCCCACATCCCCCTCACGATGCCCCTCCCCCTCCTCGCGCGGCCATGGCCCCGTGCCCCATCTCTCCCTCCCGTGCGGCGGCCCCCCTAGCTCCCTCGATTCCTCTTTTTTTTCTTTTCTTCCCCGATCTTCCTCCATATTCTACCCCCATGATTTATTACTCTCGGCACTCTCCCTCTGTTTTTTTTTGCGCCCATGATTTTTTTGTCCTGGCACTCTCCCTCTAGTTTTTGTCTCCCTTGAAAACCAGCTTCAACATGTAGAAAACATTAAAGATTAAAATGGAAAAAATCAAGACTTGGACCCTTGACATTATGGTTCATTGTCAAGCTCTCCTAACCAATGCACCCTTTGGTACTATCTGATTAGGGATAATTGCCTGCTTATATCTCTATTCAAACATCGCAAAAACAAATCACTTATGTTACTATAAAAACCATAAATTGTTAATATATTTAACATTATATCGGAAGTACAGTCGCACATCACGTTACTACAAAAATTATAGGTCATTACTACGTTTTTTGTAGTAACATCCACCTAAGTTGATTGTAGTATCCGTATGGCCCAGTCATTTGCTTCTGGGATGGTCACTGGGTCGAACGGAGTTTGCTTCAGCAACGAGTTGACCACAGTGAAGTGTGCAGCAGGAGTTCGAACCGACTCGATGGGTTGATGTGATGCAACAGGAGTAGGCGGCTCTTCTCCTGAATGAACCTCACCTTCTTCACGTATCGACGACCCCTTCGATCACATTCACTTCACATGGGGAGTTGTATCCTGAAGATTCTAAGCTATGAAGAATGAAAGGTTCGCAAGGATCGATATCAATGAATCCGATTAGACGATGTAGGGTTCCCATCATGCTATCATTCACTGATGCATCTCGAGGTTGATCTCAATGTTGGTGGATCAGACAGCAGGGAACACGGACCAAGGGTCCAGTGATCTTCAAGAAGATCTTGCAGTTGGTAAGGGGTGACTTTTCAATTTGTGGATCGGGCATCACGCCTTGTACGAAGATGTGCGCTGGATATCTCGATCTTTGTAAGCATTGAGTTTAGTCTTCACTTGATGTATTACTCGGCATTCAACCAGGGAGTGCTGGGACATCTTGTGCATCGAACACCAGGTGTGGTGGTTTGGAGAAGATTTCCTCGTTGGCCATCTCGGTGAAACCTTGAGCACCAAGACCCCCTACCAGGTGCTCCACAGTCGACGGGTTATAACCGTAGACCGTATTCTGAGGGTATTGAGATACGTTGAAGCAAGGATCTACACGAAACGACATCAAGCACACAAAAGACAAGGATTATACCGGTTTAGGCCATCGTAAGGTAATAGCCCTACTCCAGTTTATATGGAATTACGACGAGAACCACAGATATTACAATAGAGAACAACAAAAAGTATGAAGTACTGACGAGAACGTCTCGATGAGATTCAACCGGCAAGTTTTCTTCAAAGTCCTCCGGATTGCTTCTGCTATGGCGATGGCTTGCGCTATAATTCGATAATCCCGTACCCCCTGAGGGGCCTTGTATTTATATCGCAGACTGCCTTGGCTTCCAAGTAAAACTCGGAGAGTATTTATGTCATACGAGATCATAGAGTTTATATCTCCTCTGAATACTCTAACACTTTCTTTTCGGGATACAATTTCCCTAAATATTAACCGAATTCCATAATATTAATATAACCTTCCCGTTTACTTATGGGTATGTCGTATCCGTATACATCATAACCCCAAAGATAGGAAGTATGCCTTATCCGTAACCCTGACAGCCACCTTGCGAGGGGAGGGCGCCACTGGTCGTCATGGGCTTGTCACCATGTAGGATCAGGCCACTCTTGAGCCGGAAGCCAGCCAAGGGGACGGTGCCGCCGCCATGGGGTGGGAGTGGTCGCCACTGCCATCGCTGATGAATCCGGTAGAAGCCACCGCTGTCGCCATCGCCATTGAATCTGGTACCTGGTGCCATGACTATCGCTGGGTAGAGGAGGGTCACCACCATTGGGTCACTAGGATGAGGATGGCCATCGCCGTCGTGTCGCCAGCTCATCTCTGTCATGTTGCCAGTTGGCTTGGATAGGTGGAGAGAGATAAATTTCTGAGGAAGTGAGGAGATCAGGGAGGATGGAGGGGATAAGGTCGGGCTTGGAGAAGAAAAGTGGGGTCCATGCCCTTTTTTTTCTGCACCACCGCCGATGCTCCAATTTTGTGTTGGCCAACTGAAAAAATGGCACTTATATAAAAAACCAGCACAAATAAGCTTTTATTGGTGATGATTTTAAATTTGAGTCTCATTCAGAAACTCGAGTGGACGGGAAATGCGTTATATGTTCCAGTTTGTAAGGAACCGGCAAATATGTGGGCGTTCTATATCAGGGGTTCTGTAGTAATTTAATAGCTTGGTTTTATTTATAGCTGTTGATTGTTCATCAAAATGACTAGCAACCGTATCAATGTATGTCCATGTTTGTTCTGCATTTACAAAATTGTGTTGTAATTAATTCCACTGGCATTGCGTTGGTTCGCTGATTGATCCTTCCTAACTACCAAGTTTGTTGGAGACCAAAAAAAACCACGTTAGCTTTATAACGGCAGTCCAACAATTATTTGTTTTATATCGGGATTGACTAATGTGTGTCTGGGTATCTTGCTATCCCGGTAATGGCAGAATTGTTAAGTGTATTGCAAGGCAGTATTATCTTATTCTGTTTTTTGTTTATAAAAATGCAAACTTTGCTCCCTGGTCTGATTGGTGTGTCTGGGTCTTTTGTTGGGCAGCTCAGGGCATTAGGATCTACGATAGCTCGTCCAATTTCCAGTGGATGTCTGTTTACGATGTAAGATACATTCCATTCTCAAGTATTTTTCTTTTGACAAATTACTATTTATTTGTTTAACTTGAGGCTTATGTTATGCTTAAACTTTAGAAAAGCTTTAAGAATCAGAGGTCCTTTAAGGCTTCAATGGAGAACACTATTTCTGATGCGATGGTTTTCCATGTAACCTTTAAGCTTTCAATGTACTTTGGTTTATTTCTTTAATTCTTAATAGGAAGAGTATCTCACTTTTGAAGTTTCAATATGAGTTCCTTTATATAACATATAAATACATATATATCGTTTTTATGAGAAGAAATCAGCTTTAACATATATATTATTGCTAGAGATCAAACATCAATGCTCAAATTATGTTATTTGGACGATTGCACAAGTACATTATGCTCTAGAGATATTAAATAATCTATGACTATTCTATTATTTCATACATTTATGGATTATGCAGATCTCACCATAAACAAATCAAGAAAATACATAAATCAATTAATAGATCAGTCTCAGTTGAGAATATCTTGTACTAGATATGTAGATAGTAGAACTCAACATAAGTAAAGAGTACTATTGGTTTTCTTAAGAGGCTTCATGTTTGCATCGCCAGAGCAGCACGTGTCGCAAGTGAAATGTGTGATATTGGATATCGTTGACGACGTATACACTACTCTTTCGTCGTGGTACCCAAAAACATAAATATCTCGGATATATTACCAACCAGTACTAAAGATATTTTTAGTACCGGTTAAAAACCCTCCACGGAACTGATCTTTCTTCTATTTATGTATGGTTAACATATTATATTTCTAGCTCTGTTTCTATACATCATTCTCTCTCAAAAAGGTAGATGGAAAAAGATCAGAGAGAAACAAATTTTAGAGAAAATAAGGGTACTTTATAAAAATGTTAAAAAAAGACCAGAAAGAAAAATTATAGAAAATGAAGACAAATATTTAAAAATTAATTCAGAAATAAGAACTTTAAAACTTTAATTCAGAAAGAACTTAAAAACTTAGTCCATATAAAAATTAATTCAGAAATAAGAACTTTAAAACTTTAAAAAAACTTTTAAAAATATTTAAAACTTTTAAAAAACTTTTTAAAATAATTAAAATAAGGATAATACATGAAAAAAAATATTTACAATTTTTTAAATCTTCTAGAATTTATATATAATTAACCATGGCTCCGATTAAGTCCATTTAAAACTCGTTAAAACCATTAGAAATAAGAAGAATTCATTAAAAATATGTTTAGATTTTTTTAAAAAACTTATAGACATATTTAAAATAAAGATAATACATGAAAAACTATGCTTACAATTTTTTAAATAAATGGTCATAGAGATTTGTGAGCTCAGCAACAATCTCCTCATATATGATTTCTATCTGTATCAGCTTTCTATGTACCGTCAGTTTTGAGTTTAATTATGATGTTTTAAATTATTATATGATTATTTAATTATTTTTAGTTGATGTAGATGTAGATGAATCTTTCTTTACATTTGTTTATTTGATGTAGATGAATCAGCAATGGATGTACACCGTGAATCAACGGTTGAAGGAGTTTATTGATGACGTGCATTATTTTTTGAGTGTGGTCAATGCCCACAAGCCTAAGGGTTTTATATGTTGTCCATGCAAAAAGTGCAAAAATCAGAAGGAGTATTCTATATCAACAACTCTTCATGTCTACTTGTTGCAGTCAGGATTCATGCCTAGCTATAATTGTTGAACCTCGCACGAAGAGTCAGGGGTTGCAATGGGGGAAGATGAAGTAGAAAACGACAACATTCCGGACGGGGCTCAATACGGTGGATTTGCAGATAATACAAATGGCGATGCAGAAGGAGCTGTTGAAGAAAATGATAGTACAAATGATCTTGGCCAGATGTTGTGTCCTCTATCGTGTTGAGGAGTACGACAACTTAGAAACATGCCCAGTTTGTAAGGCATCACGATACAAGATTAGACGAGATGACCCCGGTGATGTTGACGGACATCCTTCGAAGAAAAGAATTCTTGCTAAGGTGATGTGGTATTTGCCTATAATATCACATCTGAGGCGTTTGTTCAGGAACAAAGCACATGCTAGAATGATGCACTGGCACACAGAAGAACGTAAAAAAAGACAGGTTGTTCAGACACCCCGCCGATGGGTCATAGTGGCAAAACATCAACAGAACATTTGATGACTTCGGAAATGATGCAAGGAACATAAGGTTTGGTTTAAGTACGGATGACATGAATCCATTTGGAGAGATGAGTAATGGTCATAGCACTTGGCCTATGACCCTATGTACCTACAACCTTCCCCCTTGGTTTTGCTTGAAGCGAAAGTACATCATGATGCCGATTATTATTCAAGGCTGCTTGAAGCGAAAGTACATCATGATGCTGATTATTATTCAAGGCCCAAAGCAACCTAGTAACAATATTGATGTGTAATTAAGATCATTGGTTGAAGATCTACAACTGTTGTGGCAGAAAGAAGGTGTCCTTGTGTGGGATGAGGACAAACAGGAACAATTTAACCTATGAACGTTGCTGTTCATAATCATTAACGATTGGTCTACACTTAGCAACCTATCGGGACAATCAAACAAGGGGTATGGAGCCTGCACCAAGTGTATGCATGACATTTTGAACAAAAAGCAGACCACCATACTAAGCCTAAACATCGTAACGGAAAAGCTGTGTTTGCTATGGTGAAAGATCTAAAAGTAGAATTTCTAAAGGGTTCTGGCAACCAACCTATAGCAAGTGAAGATGGTCACGCAACGATGTGGAAGAAGTCTATTTTTTCGGAGTTACCTTAATGGGAAGTCTTAGAGGTCCGTCACGCAATCGACGTGATGCACCTCACTAAGAACCTTTGCGTCAACCTACTGAGCTTCCTCGGTGTATATGGAAAGTGGAAAGATACACTTGAAGCACGTCATGATCTAAAACATATGGAACAACGTGATGGTCTCTGAAACCAAACGAGAAAGGAAGCCATTACTTATGTCCAGCCAGCTACACTCTGAGCAAGGCAGAAAAGGAAAGTATGTTCGAATACTTGGACAACATCAAGGTATCACCTGGATACTCGTTGAATATAAAGGGAATAATAAGCATGAAAGAGAAAAAGTTTACAATCCTAAAGTCTCATGACTGCCATGTGTTGATGACACAGTAGCTCCTGTTCTAATTTAGGGTATCCTTTCTGATAATGTCCGGACAACAATAGGAAAGCTCTGTGCTTTCTTGAATGCAATTCCGCAGAAGGTCATTGATCCAGACGGATTAATAGCCCTACAAAATGACGTGGTATAATGTCTTGTTAGCTTTGAGATGATGTTTCCACCATCCTTGTTTAATATAATAACGCATCTTCTATGTCAACTTGTCAAAGAGATCGGTATTCTCGGTCCTGTGTACCTATACGATATGTTCCCTTTCAAGAGGTACATGTGCATTCTAAAAAGTACATTCATAATAGTTCTTGCCCGGAAGCAAGCATCGCCAAGGGGTATGGAACAGAGGAAGTCATCAAGTTTTACATAAAATTTATTGAAGACCTTCATCCAATCGGGGTCCCCGAATCAAGCCATGAGGGGAGACTACGGGGAAAGAGGACTCTTGAAAGAAAAGCAATAATGACTATAGACAATGCTTTATTCCATAAAATACATTTCACGGTTTTGCAACAATCTTTGTTGGTGGCTCCTTATATCGAGGAACACATGGCGATTGTTCACTCTAAAAACATTGGTATGTCCGATGCCTGGATTACACGTCATCACATTGATACTTTCCCCGCTTGGTTGGGACAACATCTCATGGGTAACAAGACGATTGACCAACAACTAGCCTTATTGGCGAGGGGACCATCTTGCTCTATCTCGACATTCCAAGGATATGAGATCAATGGGTATATATTTTACACAAGAGTCCAAGACAAAAAGAGCACAAACCAAAACAGTGCTTTTCGTATCAATGCCATGAGATACGATGGGATAACTAGCATGTATTACGGTAGCATCGACGTGATATGGGAATTTGAGTATGGACCTTTGAAGGTCCCTCCGTTTCGGTGCCAATGGGTTAGGCTGACTAGTGGAGGCGTAATGATTGATGACTTTGGGATCACAACAGTTAACCTTAACAAGGTTGGATACTCAGACGAACCATTCGTCATAGCCAATGATGTAACACAAGTTTTCTATGTGAAGGATATGTCTAGCAAACCAAAGAAGGGGAAAGAGCCCGACAAGCCAAATCGCCACATGGTTCTCCTAGGAAAAAGGAAAATTGTCGGAGTCGAGGATAAGATTGACGGAGATTACGATCAGTTCGATGGGCAACCTCCGTTTGCGATGACGGTTGACCCGTGCATCCTCCTATCAAATGAGAACATCCCTTACTTATACAACAATCATCGCGAAGGAACATTCGTAAGGAGAAAGTACGTTGTGTCAACCATCACGTTATGAGATTGATTGTACGGACGATGTAAATTTTTATACTACCTTGGTGTATGAATGATGTAATTAAATTATATGTACTATCTTGGTGTATGGACGATGTAAATTAATTTGATTGAAGTATTTTGATTGAAAGTTTGAAAAAACCTAAGTGCACAAAACTGACCTCCTTGGCAAACACACGGATTTATTAATGTACTTAATCCGGCCTATGTTAATTATATATGATTTTTAAGATTTTATTACAATTCTAACCTATTTTAAATGAATGTTAATTGCTTTTATTATTTTTTATTATTTTCAATGCACTTCGTTGGGCCTAGTTAATTATATATGATTTTTAAAATTTTATTACAATTCTAACCTATTTTAAATGTATTGTCATTGCTTTTATTATTTTTTATTATTTTTATACACTTAATTGGGCCTATTTTAATTATATATGATTTTTAAATTTTTATTACAATTCTAACCTATTTTAAATGTATTTTCATTACTTTTTTGATTTTTTCTTATTTTTAATGCACTTAATTGGACCTAGATTAATTATATATTATTTTTAAAATTTTATTACAATTCTAACCTATTTTAAATGTATTGTCATTAGTTTTATGATTTTTTATTATTTTTAATGCACTAAATTATTTGAAATGCACTAACCGACACTAAATTATTTTTAGTCCCGGTTCTTATCCACAGCAGTGACTAAAAAATTTTCAGAAATTGCGGAAAAATATCTTTGGTCCTGGTTCCTAATACCAACCGGAACTAAAGATGAGGATATATATGTATATATATGGCGATCTCGCACCGATCTCGCAGTTAGTAGTTTTCCACTGAGCACTCATCGTCGTCGCGCTGTCATCGCTGACAACTCCACCGCATCGTTGCCACCATCGCCGCCACTGCTGCTGCTCCTCCATCGACTCCACTGCGTCCGCGGCCGCTGCTGTGCCTACGTTTGGCCCCGCTGCTCGATCCCTATACCCATCTCCCTGGCCGGCGTCGCCTTGTCACCGTCGGAGTGCCGCCGCCACAGATTTTTAAAAAGTAAAAAAAAATTATAAATTAAAAAAAATACATTACGAACTTAATAAAAATTATAAATTAAAAGTAATACATTACAAAGTAAAAATAGTACATTAGAAATTAAAAAAATTAAAAGAATACATTAAAAAGAAGAGTAACACATTACAAATATGTTTAGAATTTTAAATATTGTTCTAAAAAAAGTTAAAATATAGAAAATAGGTGAAAAACATATTTACAATTTTTAGAATCTTATAGAATTTATATATAATTAACCATGGCTCTGATTAACTCCATTTTAAAAATATGTTTAGAACACATTAAAAATATGTTTAGAATTTTAAAAAAGTTCTAAAACAATTTGTGCTATGTTTTAATTGTTCAATTCAATGTACATGTTTTGAGTAACTAACGGTTGTTTCCTTGTCAGGACTGGACGCGGGCGACTCTCAAGCTGAATTACGTGCTTCAAAGATCGCCAAGCAACGCTAAGGCAAGTTATACGAACTATACAATTAGATATGAGGTGTTAATTCTAATTAGATGCAACTCTTTTGGTACATACCTAGTTTGCTATATAATGCATATTTGTTTGTACGTACATAAGCAAATAATAAATTAGAAAATTAATTATTGTTTATATATTAATTATGATTACTATATACATATAAGTTGCATATTTCTTAAGTAAGTGAAATTTAGAAGTTTTTCGTAGTCAAGAATAAGTAAATTTGACTTAGGTTTTGTCCAAAATAACGAGTATTATAAACCCAGGGGTATATGCATATTTGTCAACAATGTAGATAAACAATATACCATGTACCTATTGTAGTAATTTATATTTTCTGTATTATTTAATGTTAGGAACAAACGGCATATCACGATGACGAATAGTACCTCTTGGACATGATCAATGAGGGCAACAGCCAATACTGCGCGGACGAGGAGAAAAACGAGGAACCAGGCCAATACCTGAATGAGGAGCAAGAGGAAGGGAACGAAGAAGTAGACGAGGAGGGAAATGAGGATGAGCAATAGGATAGCCAATTGAACATTGGTTTGAAGATGGCACGCGGACAACAAGGTGTCGCAAAGAAGGTGGAGGAGAGACGCATTATAACTGTAGTGAAAACAGATGGTGAACCAGTTGCCCCCGAAGATGCAGCAACACAAAAAAAAGGCTCGATTCATCATCTCGAATCGAGCCAATGCTTTGAGTTGCTGCCCGCTGCCCAATTTATTTGAAAAGAATAAAAACATCCAAATATGCTTCGAGTGGTTTCCCATTGCCTCAAATTAATTGACATCTAAGAAAACTTAAATCAACCACATATGCATCGACAACTCCACAAGAACATCTGTACCCTTTAAAAAGAGCTAGTGGTGGTGGAAGTGAATCCGCCACCCTACCAACTCCCATTACAAAATGTGCAAATCACCCTTTAAACTTCTTAATATTAAGAAACAATCAATTCTGAATTAATATTCCTGATAGAAAAAAAAGATTGGTAAAACATTTTATGAAAAAAATATTTTAGGAAATATTATGATGTATTTTCTTTTATCCATAGAAAATCATGGACATTCAACTAGTAAGCCAAAATCTGCTACTCACCTCCCATCCACCATGCCTCGCCTCCTCCATTGTTAGAAATGGAGGAGTTTTGACTTGAGCCCATGCCTTACCTCCTTGGTCAGTGACGGGTGACCTCCCGCTGCAGCCATGCCTCATGACCCTACCAGGCCATCGATGAAGCGAGTCCCCCAACGAGAGCGAATGGGATGGATCATGCTGTGACAGCTCCCCTGACCCCACCAATGCCATCCGCGGCGCTGCCTGCCGCTGGTCCGACGACCCCACCACTCGCGATCACCACGATGACCCGACCACGCCTGCCTTTGGATCCGCGGCCGTCGGGCGTGCCTCGAGCTCGTCATGCGCATGGCCACCAACTGACACATTAAATAGGGAGGCAGCGAGGAGGGAGAAGGGATGAGCAGACGATAGAGCAGAAAATGAGAGGGAGAGAGCGATGGTTGTCTCGTGGGTGAGTGGTCCGACAAAAAAGAATCCCACTCTGCCGGCTCGGCTCGACTCAGTTTATATGAGTACCTATGATATATTATAGGTGTTAGTTTTTTAATATACCAAGGTATCGGTTCTTTTAAAAAAATACTAATAGTATTGGTTTCAGTTTTTTCCTAAAACTGACAGCTATAGTTGCTCAAATATGCCGGTGCTATATTTTTACATCTCATGGAGATGAGAAATAGTCAAAATGTGCTGATTATTAAATGAACTAACACACCTATGAGCCAGTATCTATTAAGGGTCTTATGGTTGTGATCGCTACCACATGGTGGGCCTTCGAAATTTTTTGTAGGAATTATTCTTCGACTTCGTGGACCTAAACTATATAGTTGCATCAATTGAAACCCTATGTTACGTTATTAAAAATAAATTGTAACTCAGTAGCTGTTCCCGTTGCATTTGACCATTTGTTTGACTATCTGTATTTGTATTTTCAATTTTTGGTTCTTGCTAACAAATTCAAGGTGCCACGCGCATATATCCCATGATAATGTCATGTGCTAAGAACAGGTTGTATGATCAGTTCATCATGAGAATATTCTGGTGATGTAATATCAACATAAAAAATCAAATTAAGGTGAACAGGTTGTAAGGTGAATATTAATGATGGTAGCTCAAGCAACAGAAGGGCGGAACATATAGCAAGTTAGACTCATTAATAAATTTAGTTTCTGTATGATTGTATGATTGTCTGGTCCATAGCTGCCTCTTCTATACATATCTCGGGGGTCTCAAAAGGTGTCAATATTTCTACGGAGTTCAGCAAATTGATTCATGGAGACAAGCCTAAAAAGTTTACTTGTTGCATTTTGCAATGCATGTAAACCTTTTGTTTGGAACTGCTTATACATTTGGAGTTTGACAACCTAGCTCATCTCATGAAGACAGTATCAGCTCATGAAAGCCGATGGCAAGAAGCAAAGGAGGATCAGTTTTGGAGTTATCAAGACCAGAAATAAGATAATTTTGAAGCATAAACTCTCATACTTCAAAATTAGGGAGCATGTGTTAACGCCGAAATTTAGTAAGCCCCAAAGTCATCATCGGTTTAGGAATCGTATCGGCTTCAGAGTCCTATGATGAGCCGATGGACATATCAAGTTGCCAGCAATTGTATTCTTGATGGAGTCGGTTAAGAAAATTAATCAATTAAAGAAAACTTATCTAAAAGAGACCGAGTTTAAGGAGGATGTAGCGTGGCAAGTTATCTATTAATTAGACAAAGTCAATTAGTTTCCTTTTACTTTTAGGAATGATTGTTTAGAATTCGAATAGGACTTGTATCTTTTACTTTATCTTTAGAAAAGTTTGTGTCTTGTCCAATAAGGACTAGTATCTACTCATGGATACAAATATGTACACCCGGGGTCTATGTAAGATATCTCTCGATCAATACAACTTTTGGCGCATCGTCACCCTCTTTCTCGAGGTTTTTACTTATCAACCGGCGGAACTTGGCACCTAACGCGGGGCTACATCGGCTTAAGATCTCTGCCGAAGGGGTAAGTCCTACGTTCCGTCGGCCCTACCTATTCATCATATATCTTAGTTAATCTAGTTTGGTAGCTTGATTTACTTGAATCAGCTGAGATCTGATTTAGGGTTTTTGCCGGTATCGGCTAAATTGCTTTGCCATATTAGATTAGCTAAGGTATCCAACACTCTTAAAATCTGTCAAAGGCTTGATTGTCTAGATATTATGTTTTTTTTCATACTTTGCGCTGCATCAGCCCTAGTCATGCTTAGAACCATAATTTCTAGCCTGCTTTTGATTGCCAATAAGGGTTTCATCAGTGTTTCAGCCGATGAGTTGTGTAGACATTGTATCGGCTTGCAAGGATCACATGCAAGTTGGCCGATGACAACAATGGTTTTATTGATTATCTAATCGTATGGATTTAATGACATTGGACCTTTAGCCGATGTATGCTTTAACCTTCGGATCAACGCTTATTCTATCGTATCACTATTAACCGATTGGTTTTTATTGGATTATATTATTGTTTTATGACATTATCATCAGTCGATTGTCTTTATATCATTATTTACATTAAGTGTCAGAATCTACATTGAATATATAGCCGATTATTCAAAACCCTATCGACACCGACTAGTATCGGCATCGGTTGGAATTACTCCATCGGTTGTCAACCGATCGGCTATTTGATCTTCAACTTATATATCTTGTCAGTTGCAGGATCAAATTGACTGGCACGCCCACATCTCATCAATTTTAGGACCTACACTGGAGCTAAGTAGATCTCCCAGGCCTTCATGTACAACACGCAGGATCTACGTCAACACATCTTTTGGCACGCTCGACGGGACAGATTTTGCGTCAACAATTTGTCAAAAAATTTTGTCCAAATAGTTTGACATGTGTAAATATAATATAATCATGGTGTAATTACATTGTAACTTATATGTAACTATAATGCAACTTGTATGTAACTTTCAAAAATCTCTTGGTAACATGCTAGTTTCATAAAACAGAGGTTGTGGGACTGAATCTCCTCACATGTGTGATTTTTTTATCATTTGTACGGATCTTCAAGCAAGTCCAATGATTCAAAATTATTTGAAAGTTACATACAAGTTAAAATGTAATTGCGTTACGATTTTACTATAGTTACATCTTTTGAGTTTTTGGAACGAAATTTGTCGACAAATATAACGCAAATCGTCTTGTTTTGGTAGGAGCTCTTGGTTTACTCACAGGTATCTAAGCAGGAGTTAGTTTGGAATCTTTATTTCATGAATTCTAGCATAAGTACATGCTGGTAATATTTTCACCTCTGACAGTAGCCAATCCAAAGATGTAAAAAAAGTGCGAATTAATTGCCATGTGTTCAGGCAAAAGGGTACGAATCAATTATCATGTTCAGGCAAAAGGATATATAGCTAATCACCTCGCATGTTCTTATTTCTATTTTTGTGTAGTTTTTGTCCAACATGATGAGACTGGTCTTTTCATCGAAGGCTACAATTCTTAATTTCAGTTTTGTTATATCTTCATCAATAAATTTTCTCCTAAATATTTGACAATTATAGTACAGCCGTAATGTAATTACATTGTAACTTGCATGTAACTATAATATACTCTTCACGTTTCATATTATAAGTCGCTTTGAATTTTTTAAGTCAGTTTGATGAAATTTATTGAAAAATATAGCAATACTTATAGCACCAAATTAGTTCTATTACATGTGACACTGAATATATTTTCATAGTTTCTTTTTTTGTGTTGAAGATATTTCTATATTTTTAATTAAACTTAAGTCAAACCTAAAGAAGTTTGACTTAGAAAAAATTTAAAACAATTTATAATATGAAATGGTGGTAGTAAATTATATATAATTTTCACATCATTTTGAACCGTTAGATTTATTTTAAGATTTCTACAAGTGGGGACGAAAAAAATTCACAGCGCGCACGCATGTGAGAGGATTCGGTCCCACGACCTTCATTTCACGTAAATAGCATGTTATGATAGGATTTTTGAAAGATACATACATGTTACATTGTAGTTACATATAAGTTACAATGTAATTACATCACGATTGTACTATAATTATATTTGTCAAATTTCTTAAAAAATTTGTCGACAAATGTGTAGGTAGTCCCCATAATTTTATTCGGTTTTGTTATCATACTAGATTCATGATACCCAATTCATTGCTCTAGGATATTTATATTGGTACATATATTAAAGATCCATTCATAAGATAAACAAAAGTGATAACTGAGGAAAACGAAGGCAACATATAGACAGTATTCTCAATTCTGAGAAGTCACTAAAAAAACTCTGCCCAAAGAAAAATAGACCTTTCCAAAGGTATGTATAGTCTCCCATATAGATATAACCCACTACATCCTAAAGCTCAAAATATATCTTAAAATTATGAAAGCAATATCATCTATAATTTATTACACATGCAAACATGTTAAATCATCATCCCTCCATAACATTTCAACATATAACATTCAATCATCTTCACAAATACTTAACACATGTTAAGCGCGTGACATTTTTTTCCATTACAGAAAAACGTTCGAAACGGTCCCCCTACATTTGGAGTTGTCCAATATGGATCGAGACTTAACCCATGCTTTCAGGCTTGTACCTGTTAACGCTCGTTAAGTACCAATATAAAATATAATACCTAACTTAATGGTAGGGGTTTATTTCTAAACATTTCCACAAGTATTGGTAAAAATATGTATGTAGGTGATTTTAGAACAATTTACACCTGCCATGCAACAAAATGTACCTCCGACCAATCAAACATGAGAACAAGGATTAGAGGGCCCACATGATAATCAAAACTGACAAAAAATTGGGGCCAATCCACAGTGCACGGCCATAGGGGCCCACCTTTCATACACAGAAGGATGTCAGTGGCCAGAGGTGGTTTGCCTGGTTCAGCCGAACCAAGGCCGGCACCTCTAACTGCCAGCTTCCATGTGGCACTTCCCCATTGGTTCCCAATGACGGTTATAGGTGTTACCGACTTAAACTACTAACCTAACAATCGTCATTGAGATGCTATAAAAGGAGGAGTCCATTTCACTCTCAAGACAACAAAGAGAAGTACAACTCATTTTCATATTTGAAGTATCACTTTAGTACTATGGAGAAAATAGGTAGAGAGTGAGGGGAAGTTCCAGAGAAGTGCTGGGATTGTTGGTGCTCTCTCCTTGCATGTAACTCGGCGGATGCTTCTTTAATAAAGTAAGTGTTCGAGATTTCATTTTGGTATTTAATCTCCTAGCTTAAGTGAGATATATCCTCGTCATTGTGGGTTCATCACTTACTAGTTTATATTAAGTGCTCTAGTACTAGAACTCTAGGTAAAGAAGAAAGTTTCTGCGTGACACTAGAGTAGTAATCGATAACATAGACGTGGTGTCTAGGTTAGAGGTTACCTTCGTTTGTTTTGTGCCCCATGGAAAATGAGGTAAGTGGCAGGTGGTGACAGCCCTGTCCGTCTTTGGTATCCTTCCATGTCTAGGTACATCATAGAGCTACAGGTCGGAGTCTCTTGATAAATCAAGGGTGAACTGGTGCCCATAGCAATCAATAGAGTTTTATCTTTAACTTGAGTTTAGTTAGTTAATCCATAGGACTCCTTGGAATGAATTATGTTCTTAGATATACACAAACGTTCCCTGTGATTCAACCTCCTTGGAATACTCTAAATTGAAGTGCTACAATGGTATCCGTGTGTTTACGGATTTATTTATGATTGTAACAAATAGCAACAAGTATTTTTGGCATTGTTGCCCGAAAACAGTTGTTGTATCATCTTCGAACTTGGTTCATCCTCATATCTTTTCTTTTCTTTTATTCTTTTCTCTTCTTACCTACCATGGAGCATCTATCTATTCAAAATCTTTCTTCTCCAAAAGGCGAGTTTGTGATCCACCTCTTTCTTCAAAATCAATTCGTTAATCTAGCTGTGAACTATGTCTTAGCTATAAAGCCATGCTTCGAAAACAATCCTTCTCAGGACGCAAAAGCAAAAATCCCTACCATCATCTTTGTGAGTTTGAGAAATTGTGTTCATGCCTGACAATCGCAGGCATGACACAAGAAACAATAAAGTGGTAATTATTTTTCTTCTCTCTTACGGAGAGGGTGCAGCAATGGTACACCCATACTGTGAGAAAATTGCATGGTGAATGGGAGGAATTATAAACCAGGTTCTGCCTTGCTTTCTTCTCGTCAACCTGTTTGGTCTCTCTATGTATGGAGGTGCTCAGCTTCTGACAAAATGAGAAGGAATCCATTGGTGCGCCCTGGGCTCAGTTTTCCTTGTTAACTCAAGTAGTGCTTAAGAGTAGTAGATCTGTCTTGAGTTCATTTTGGCGATGGCCATAGCGTTACGATGTAGATTCTGCGAAACAAAGACTGTAAAGAGGTGACAGAGGGGGCCGTCCATATGTGGGATTGATCAAGGTCTAACCGACGTGGGAGTATTTTGACCAGCTTTTAACTATAGTGTGAAGTGGGCTTGTGCCATTGAAAGGTTGGTGGGAGGAGTTTTTGCCTTGGGAGGACAGAGTGGGGTGTAGAATAGATTTTCTAACCATGACTGGTTATAATCTATTCTTGGCAATATATATATCCATGTAAACTCATAACGCTAATAGTTGTGCTTAAATGGTGAGGATTACTCTTTGCTAGGTCAGACATAGATGCCATATGCTACTACAGATCTAGGCATCCGTGATGAGCCATCCATCACGAGTTAATGCGACCCATTAGAAGTCATCTCAAACTGGTCAAAATGTATTCCGCTTAAGACATAGCTATTGGGGATGACCCGTCATCGATATAAGGTCATCTATGATGGATCATAGTTGTAACACATCATAGATGTTCTCTAATGGGTTACAACCATATCCCGTCATAGATAACATATCATTTGTGACAGTTGTAATGAGATGACCTGTCAAAGATGACAACACTCATCGGTGACAGGCCATAACTATGACACTTCACTGATGACACTCATTGGTGACAGCCCAGAACTATCACACTTCACCGATAACGTTATCTATGACGGTTGCTAGTTACAACCTATAACGGATGAGAGAAAATTCATATTTTTGAATTTCTCAAATAACCTCGGATAGAGACATGCCTTATATGAAAGTTGTAGATCTCGATAAGGTCTACAACTTTAAAATTGACAACATTTTATTTTGAGATCATTTATCTGGAAAATTCATAATAAGTGATGAGATCTATTTTTAAAAACTTAATTTTGAATTATACAAATGATCTACAATGGAGGTATACGAATGGTTCGATGAGATCTACCACTTTCTAATTTGATAATATTTTCATTTGAGATTGTTTACATCCCTGAATATGTGGTATAATTGATGTGATCTATTTTTAAAATTTTTCTTAAAATTTTGTAACGACCTCGGATGGAGACATGCCCTATATGGAAGTTGTAGAGCTCGATGAGGTATTCAACTTTTTAGTTGAAAAGTTCTCATTTGAAGTCATCTAGTATGTCAAATCAGTGTTTCATGTTTGAATAGGAAAAGTCAAAAGAATAACATCCGAAACCTATTAACACGTGAACCATAGGTGTGGAGATTATGGGTACCATATACCCTCATGGCTGGCTTATCCGACTAGCTATAGGGGATAGGTTATGATTCATGAATATGTAATTGACTTAGGACTGAAGTATTACATTACCTTGTGTAATAAAGAATGGCTTATAATCCTGAGTCGGGAGTATTATGGAGTCCGATACCGATTGTAGTTAGGTCTCCGACTTGTGAGCCTACCCTCTAAACCTATATAAGGAGGGTAGGACGTCCCTTGAGCGATACACGAAAATAGGAGACAATAGCGAATAGCTAAGCCTTTCTTCATACACATAGAGATCACGAGATCAATAAACCACTCGACGGATCAAATCCCTGAAACAGGAGTAGGGTATTACCTCTCATTGAGAGGGCTTGAACCTGTCTAAATCCATTTGCACACTAACCCATCATGTTTGGCGCTTGATTGCAACCCCTAGTTTCTTATTGCCGAAACCAAGTTTTGACAGTTGGCGCGCCAGGTAGGGGATCTGCGTCAAGTTTTCTTCTTCATCTCGCCGACGAGCGTGATGGGATCTTCATCAGGTATCGTCGACTTCGTTTTCGCCCCTGGGCAGGTGTTCCGCTTCGGTAGCCTCAAATTCGTCACCGATAAATTCGGCAAGATCTCTCTCCTTGACTCGGATTCGAACCAGTCGGGAGGGGGAAACCACCCGGCGCCGTTTGGGTTACCAAACAACGCTGAGACCTACCACAATCTAATATCATCCGAGTTGGAGTCGATCTACTTGGAAGAATCTTCTTCATCATCATGCTACGGTCCGAGCTCCAGGGAAATTGTTTTCATGATTCAAACGCTCGGGTCGTGCTCATCTACCGAGATCACTTATTACCTCAGCTCTTCCGACTTCGACGACTCTGACTTCGACAAGGACTACGATCCGATGTTCTTCAACGTCCTCATGGCCGAAGTGGCCGAGACCGACTCAGCCATGGCCCGTAGGGTTGCAAAAGAGGAACGAGCCAAGTTCGAACAGGAGCGCAAGCGTATGGAGGAGGAAAACAAGCGCAAGGAGGAGGAGCTAGGGCAGAAAGAAGAAGCCGACAAGAGAAAACGAGATCTGAGGGCGACTGGGCGCTCCGCTCGCGAGGCCATACTGCAGACACGAGTCGACAACGCCAACATCTTCCTCATGCCCCAAGAGAACGCGGTCTCTGCTCTCACCCTCATCGACACCGTCATCGAAGTGGCGCCCCCTACGGTAACACCGATTCTAGACAAGGTCAAAACTATCGTCGCAACCATAGCCACCAGCGCTCCCACAGGATCCGCGCAGAGATCTACCGAGTCCATCGCCAAGTCACCCGAGGGCAGCCGCCTACCACCGATGCGATCTAAGGATTACCGGAGACCCGAGCTCAGCAAGACACCCGCCAAGTCCAGAGACCCCCGTCATTACGCAGTGTGGAAGCCTCAAGATCAATCGGCCGACTCTCATGAGAGAGGTCATGGCCGGCCACCCGTCCACGATCGGGTTCGTCATAACTTCAACTACCAGAGCAGCTCTCGAAGGCCCCCGCTGAGTGACTTGAGGGAGGTACTTGACCGGCCCCATCGAGAGCGCAACAGACCCTCTTATGAAGACCTAAGGAGATCGATCACCTGACAACTATGACGATGGAGTACCCGCGTTCACTCGGGACCTGCGTCGAGTGGATTGGCCGAGTGGATTCAAGCCCACAGGGATTGACAAGTATGACGGCAAAACTGACCCCGAGTCATGGTTAACCGTTTAGACCCTCGCCATCCGCGCAGCAGGAGGAGACACCAAGGCCATGGCGAACTACCTACCCGTTGCTCTCGCCGACTCAGCCAGGAACTGGCTCACAAGCTTACCAAGACGTTCGATTGATTCGTGGAGCAAGCTTCGGGACCAGTTCATCGCCAACTTCCAGGGCACTTTTGAAAGGCCCGGGACCCACTTCGATCTCTACAACGTGATTCAGAAGCCCATTAAAGGACTACATTCGGCGTTTTTCGAAGAAGCAAAACAAGATCCCCGACATCACCGACGACATCATCATTGCCACATTCCAGAAAGGAGTCTGCGACGAGTTGCTGATCGGCAAATTCAGGCGTAAGCCTCCGAGGACGGTCAAGAAGATGTTCGAGACAGCTAACTCCTACGCCAAATCAGATGATGCAATTAAAGCTTCATGGCAAGACAAGAACGACAAGCAATCTGGGAGCAATTGGCGCCCCAAGAAGGACAACGGCAACGGCAACGACAATAACGGCCAAAAAGATCGCAAGCGTAAGCCCGAGGATCTGGTCGCCACGACGTCTAATTACCAACAGCAGCGTCCCCGAGTCGCCGCGTACGACAAGATCATGAACGCCCAGTGCACTCATCACCCGAATCACAAGCATGCGGCCAAAGATTGTTTCATCTACAAGCAGTTCGCCGAGCAATATGCAGCCCAATTACACCAGAAACCGTCAGATGGAGCCGGCACTTCAGAAACCAAGAGGGACGACCCAGCTGGTAGTGCAGAGCCTTTCCAAGATCACAGAGCCGAGTTAAACCACATCTTTCGAGGACTGCTAGCGTACGAGTCAAAGAGGCAGCAGAAGTTGACCGACAGAGAAATCAATGCTGTACAACCTGAAGTCCCACGTTACTTACGATGGTCGGAGGTGGCTATCACGTTCAACCGCTCGGATCACCCTGACCCAGTGGTTCACCCGGGGCGGTATCCCCTGGTACTAGACCTGGTGGTTCGCAACGTCATGCTCAAGCGAGTCCTCATCGATGGTGGTAGCGCCCTCAACATCCTTTTCGCCAAGACTCTGGACGAGATGCAGATCCCGAAATCAAAATTGAAGCCGAGTTGAGCCCCTTTTCATGGAGTCGTCCCAAGGCTGTCATCCACACCACTCGGGCAAATCACCCTTTCAATCACCTTCGGCACTCGGTAAAACTCCCGGACAGAGAACATCAGCTTTGAGGTTGCCAACTTCGAAGCAACTTATCATGCCATCGTCGAAAGACCTGCGCTCGCCAAGTTCATGGCGGTACCTCACTACACCTACCTTATGATGAAGATGCCCGGCCCAATGGAGTCATCTCCCTGCGTGGCGATGTCAAGCAAGCCTTCACCTGCGACAAGGAGAGCTGCGAGATGGCCCAAACTCGTGAGAGATTACTCGGCCAACAAGAGATCCGACTGGCTGCATCGACATCAGACGAAGGTGAAATCCAAGCGAAGAAGATAGCCAACTCGGGAGAAGGCGACGCCAAGACAAAGAAGATTCCCCTTGATCCCTCTGATCCTTCCAAAACCGCTGTAATAGGCGCGGAGTTAGATGCCAAACAGGAAAGCGCACTCGTCACCTTTCTACAAAACAATAAAGATATATTTGTGTGGAAACTGTCTGATATGCCAGGTATTCCTAGAGAGATGATCGAGCACTCATTAAATGTGAAAGAGGATGTGAAACCTATAAAGCAACGACTCCGCCGTTTTGCCTAAGATCAAAGGGATGCTATCAAGGAAGAACTCGCCAAGCTCTTGGCAGCTGGATTCATCAAAGAAGTTTACCACCCCGATTAGCTGGCCAACCCAGTTTTGGTTCGGAAGAAGACAGGACAATGGCGCATGTGGGTGGACTACACCGACCTCAACAAATCTTGTCCGAAGGATCCCTTTGGATTGCCCCGTATTGATCAAGTCGTCGATTCGACAGCCGGCTGCGAGCTTCTGAGTTCCTTGGATTGTTACTCGGGATACCATTAAATCAGCCTAAAGGAGTCTGACTGCCTGAAGACATCATTCATCACCCCGTTCGGAGCTTATTGCTACATCACGATGCCCTTCGGCCTCAAGAACGCCGGAGCCACTTATCAGCGTATGATTCAGAGATGCCTTCAGAGTCAACTCGGGAGGAACGTGGAAGCTTATGCAGACGATGTCGTCATCAAGACCAAAGAGAAAGAGGGGCCTTCACAATGAAGTTGAACCCGGAGAAGTGCACTTTTGGTGTGCCGTCAGGCAAGCTACTCGGCTTTATGGTGTCTCATCGCGGCATTGTAGCTAACCCAGAGAAGATCAACGCTATCCGGAATATGAAGCCCCCAAGTACCCAGAAGGACGTCTAGAAGCTTACTGGTTGCATGGCGGCGCTGAGCCGTTTTGTTTCCAGACTTCGTGAACGAGGCATGCCCTTTTTCAAGTTGCTCAAGAAGACCGACGAATTTCAATGGACCCTGGAGGCCCAAAAAGCTTTTGAAGACTTCAAGGATTTCCTCACAACGCCACCCATGTTGGCATCGCCTTACCCTCAAGAACCTCTGTTGCTCTATGTTTCTGCAACCTACCAGGTGGTCAGCACAGTCTTGGTCGTCGAACGAGAGGAGGAAGGACGAGCTCAAAAAGTTCAAAGGCCAATCTACTTCATCAGCAAGGTGCTGGCCGGATCCAAAACACGTTACCCTCAGGTACAAAAATTGCTATATGGAGTCTTAATTACCGTCAGGAAGTTGGCCCATTATTTTCAGTCACTCGGTTACCGTGGTCACGTCTTTTCCACTTGGCGATGTTATCCATAACTGGGAGGTTACTGGGCGCATTGCGAAGTGGGCTCTGGAGTTGATGCCGCTGGATATTACCTTCAAAGCTTGAACATCTATAAAATCTCAAGTCTTAGCGGACTTCGTGGCCGAGTGGACCGAGTGTCAAGAAGATGTACCTATGGAGGAGCTGCAATACTGGACCATGCATTTTGACGGGTCTAAACGAGTCACCGGCTTGGGAGCAGGAGTTGTCTTGATTTCCCCGACTGGGTAGAGGCTACGGTATATTCTTCATATACATTTTCCTGCTTCTCACAATGTCGCCGAGTACAAAGCTTTACTCCATGGCCTACGACTTGCTGTGTCACTCGGCATACGACGGATGGTTGTACGAGGAGATTCCCAGTTGGTGGTAAATCAAGTAATGAAGGATTGGTCCTGCTTAGACGATAATATGGCAGCCTATCGATAAGAAGTTCACAAGCTAGAGGACAAGTTTGATGGCCTGGAGTTATCTCACGTCTTGAGACACAACAATGAGGCGGTAGATGAGTTGGCGCAGTTTGGGTTCAAGCGAGAAGCAGCCCCGACTAACATTTTTGTGGAACACCTATACGAACCGACTGTTGCCAAAAAATTAGTTACCAATGAAGGAGTTACAGACCAGGTCGTCATGCTCGACGCCGACTGGAGAACACCGTTTAGCAAGTTTTTGACTCTGCAAGAATTACTGATAGACCGGGATGATGCAGAGCTAGTCCGACGTCGCAGTCAGAGTTATGTCATGGTTGATTCAGATCTATACAAGAGAAGCTCATCTGGAATTTTGTTGAGATGCGACATGCCTGAGGAGGGACGACAATTGTTGCAGGAGATTCACTCGGGAATCTGCGGCAGTCACACTGCGGCACGTACTTTGGTGGGCAAGGCTTACAGGCAAGGTTTTTTCTGGCTCACAGCAATCTCCGACGCCGACAAGGTGGTCCGCACGTGTGAAGGTTGTCAGTTCTTCGTTCGACAAAGCCATGTTCCAGCCCAAGAGTTACAAACAATCCCATTGTCATGGCCTTTTGCGGTATGGGGCTTGGATTTGGTTGGTCCTTTCAAAAAGGCTCCAGGAGGATTTACGCATCTATTCGTCGCAATTAACAAGTTCTCCAAGTGGATTGAGGCTAAGTCAGTTGCTACAATAACTGCGGATAAGGTGCGAGATTTTATTTTAAACATCGTGCACCTGTTCGGTGTTCCAAACAGGATTATAACCGATAACGGGACTCAGTTCACTGGAGGCGTCTTCAAAGAATTCTGTGAAGATTTTGGAATCAAGATTTGCTACGCGTCGATGGCACACCCCAAAAGCAATGGATAGGTGGAACGTGCCAATGGTATGGTTCTTCAAGGTATTAAGGCCCGAGTGTTTGATAGGCTACATCTTTATGCTGAAAGATGGGTTCAAGAGTTGCCTTCGGTATTATGGTCGTTACGGACTACACCCAGTCGGGCTACTGGCCAATCACCTTTCTTCTTGGTTTATGGCGCTGAAGCAATGTTGCCGAGTGAGATGGAGTTCGAATCTCTATGAGTTCGCAGTTTCAACGATGAACGCTATGATCAAGACAGAGTTGACGACTTGACCCGACTGGAAGAGGCTCGTGAGGCTGCATTGGTTCAGTCGACAAGGTATCTTCAAGGACTTTGACGTTACCACAACCGAAACGTTCGATCACGAGCTTTTATTGTTGGTGATACGGTTCTATGGAAGATTCAGACTACGAAGGATAGACACAAGTTATCTCCATTATGGGATGGCCCTTATATAATTGCTGTGGTCACTCGGCCAGGAGCTTATCGTTTGATGCATGAAGATGGGACCATGTTGGAGAATTCCTGGAATATTGAGCACCTTCGTCGATATTATACTTAGACTTATTGTATCATGTCCTTCTCGACTGCCGACTTCAAGTAAGTTGTCTTCTTGAGTTGTCAGTCGGGGCCTATACGTATCAATAAAGTATGACATTTTTTATCAATAATGACTTGTTCACACTTGGTTTATCATTGTTTAGTGTTCTAGTTTGAGTTGAGTAAATAAGGACTGAAATTTTTTTGATGGCTTAATTAAGTCTAGGCTTGGTGACAGTCAGACGAAAATTTTTTAGAAATTAAAGGCGAAGACTCAAATTGGGGCATAAACATAAATAGACTGAGAATTTACAAGTTATGTTATAAGAGTTGTTTACATCTAAAGAGTCATCCTTGGAAGTTTTCAATTATATCAGAAGAAATCTTTTTCGCCTATTCTTGTGCATCATTGATTAGCTCCAAGGCTTGTTCATCCGAAGTGCCGTCTGCAAAGCCATCTCCTATTGAGTTTATATCTATCCGGAGATAGAGTGACTTTATCATTGCCAGGTTTTGGCTTGCACTCATGACAGCAGCATCAGTGATATTTTCTATATACTTTTTCGGAGCCATCCTGAGTTTATCGAAGATTTCAATAGCATCCATAGCACTTGTCCCGAGGCCGTTTTCATAAAGCGCCGACAATATTGCTGTAGCTGCGTTGGCGATATCGTCCCGGACTCTTTCGGCTCTTTGGACTTTTTCGGCAAAGACTTCAAATTGAGCATGGGATTTAATCTTATTAGCTACAAGTTTGATATGATTCAGATTAAAAAAATAACCAAGATCAGATAGATCAAGGAGTTAATCTCAGAACATTGGCTACGACATGAAGATCTAGAGTTAATGAAGCTGAACAGATTATACAAGAACAAGATTAGTTGGATTTTATTACCTTCGATTGAACCGCGAAGTTCCAGGTTCATATCTCAAAGCTTATTAATTTCCTCCCTAAGAACGACCTCTCTAGCTGTGGCTTCTTCTCTGGCTTCTTTGAGGTCCTGCTGGATATTTTCCAAAGAATTGACGTGAGGTACCAGCTTTTCTAGAGTGTCGGACTTAGCCATAGAGCGACGATGTATTCTCTGCATTATGAAGGTTGAGTCAGTCGATTAAACAAGACTATGCGATCGAGATATGAGAAATTTATACATACATTCATCAGCCGAGTTGCTTCGTTGAGGCTGGCGATGAGCATATCGCGTTCTTCAGCTTCATTTTGCTTGTTCAACACGATGCCCTGCCTTTTGCCTTCGGCAACTTGCCACTCTATTTTGATCAGAGGTACTGAGTCGTCTGTGGACTTCAGTCGGGTAATTTCCTCCTCTTTGGTTGTTTGTTCTAAGGATGATGAATGAAGATGGAAGTCAGAAGATATGTTCGAGACAAGAGTTTTGGGACTATCGAAGGTTACCTGTCTTTGGGGTTGGATCTCCAACCGGGGTTTCTTAACTGTATGAGCCTTGTTTGTCCTTATCTAGCTGGTTTCCAGTCGGGGTATCTTGATTGGCAATCGGGGTCTCTTCCTCGGGAATGTCCTCACTCGGGAGAGGGTTCTGGGACCCTTGTTCTGCAGACTTCGATTTTTCTAGCATTGTAGATGGATTTATTTTTTCTGTCTGCCCGGTGGGATCTATGTCCTAAGGTTTTCTGCAGAAGAAGATAAAGATGATCAAGATGGAGTCAAGCAGAATTTCAACGAGAAGATAAATTCGATTGTGTGAAGGATACCTGTTGGACTTCTTGATTTTTCGAGCAGACCACGTGGATGGCCTCGGAGAGCTTATGTTGGTTTTTGGAGTCTGAATTTCTTCAGCTTCTTCATCCAAGTCATCCACGACTAGTTTCCTCTGCTTGTTAGCACGTTTCCTAGTCTCTTCGACGGTGGCAGCAGCTCTCTTGCCTTTAACTTGAGGTTTGATCTTTGGGCCGCCAGTTGGCTTCTTGGTTGTCGGCTGTGCTGGTATATCTTCATGGAACACCTTATATGGCCGAGAGATGATTAGAGCATTTGCCTGCAAGCAGTATTCTTAAGATGCATTGAAGAACATGAACAGATTGAAGAATGATTCAAGATGCAGAGTTGTTAACACCAGAATTTGGTAAGCCCCAAAGTCCTCATCGGCCCAGGTTCATATCGACTCGAAGCTAGTATCGGCCTAGAGTTTTACATCGGCCGATGGGGATTATCTTAAACCAACCACCATCAACAGTCGGATTCTTGTTAGATTCGGGAAGATCTTATCCAGAGAAAACCGAGTTTGAGGAGGATCTGGCTTGTATCTCTTAATTAGGAAGAGTTTGTTAGCTTTCTGTTTTATCTTTAGGAAAGTGTGTTAGTGTCCGGCAAGGACTTTATCTCTTTCCTTTTATCTTTGGGAAAGTTTGAATCCTAATCTGTTAGGATCTTTGTTAGTTTATGGGTATAAATATGTAAGCCCAAGGCTCATGTAAAGGACATCACACGATCAATACAACTTCGGCGCATCGCCACCCTTTACTTTTTGTCTTCTTCGACGAGTTCATGCCCTTCCCGCGAGGGGTAAGTCTCGTTATGGTTGCCTACGCTGTCGGGGCTAGGGCTTCGACGTTCTGATCTCGTCAACGTAAGCACCTACTATCATATATCTTAGTCAATCTGGTTTGGCTTCTCGATTCAGTCTTATCGGCCGAGATTCGCTTTAGGGTTTATGCCGGTATCGACTAAATTGCTTTGCTAGATTAGATTGGCTAAGGTATCCACCACCCCGAAAATCAGTCAAGGGCTTGATTGTCTAGGTCTTGCGTTTCTTTTCATACTTAGTGCTGCATCAGTTCGGTTTGACCTACTAAGTCGTGATTAGAACCGTAATTTCTAGCCTGCTTGTTGGCTGCCAATAGGGGTTTCATCGGGGTTTCAGCCGGTGAGTTATCTGGACGTTGCATCGGCCCAAGAGTTTTACATATAGATTGGATCAGGCCGATGACAACAGAGTGTTTATTGTTTATCTGCTTATTGAGAGTTTATGCCATCGGACCTTTGGACGATGTGTGTTCTAATCTTCAGATCAATGTTTATTATATATTTGGATTATGCTTTATCACATTGCTGCATCATTATGTTATCGTTGGCCGATCGCCTCTATATAAGTGTTTGCTTAGCACACAGCCGATGGTCCGAAACCCTAACTACATCGGCTGGTACCGGCATCAGCTAGGATTGTGCCATCGGCCCATCGGCTGATCGATTGCTTTGGCTATCGGCCTATCGGCCGATACGTTTTTGCCCTATCGGCCTATCGGCCGATAGACTTTCTGTTCTGTTGTTTTGTATATCTTGTCAGTGGTAGGATCAAACTGACTGGCACGCCTGCGCTTCATCAATTTTAGGACCTGCACTGGAGCTAAGCAGATCTCCCAGGCCTTCGTGTGTCCGCGCGCCGAATCCACGCCGGCGGTACGGATTTGGCGTCAACACATTTTTGGCACGCCCAGTGGGACCGTGTTTTGGATTGAAGATTTTTACACGATGCGTGGAACCCACGATCACAACAATATGTCTGATCAAGAAGTCAAGGCCAAGGAAGAACAATCTCTCAAGCTGGTAGAGGAAGAAGAGCTGATAGACGATGGGACGCTTCAAAAGACTGTTGATGAAATCGTTCGTCGTACTTTGTTTGATCGATCTGGAGTTCTGGTGAGTACATTACATGGTTTGATCGAGAAGATAGTTCCCAGAGTGATTGCCTTAAGAAATCAGATTGGGGGGCAAATCGACGAACAATTTCAGCATCATCGGCAACAGCGACATTGGCTTGGGGGGCAAATAGATCAGCATCAGCCTGGAGAGCCACATCAACAATATCGGCCAGAAGAAGCTCAAAGATATCAGTCTAAAGAAGATTGGGCCGATATGATTGCAAAAGTAATAGAGGAACAGTTTGGAATTAGACCTAAGGGACAGATTTCTATGTATCGGCCGCCATATCCTGATTGGTTCGACAGAGTTCCTTTTCCAGGCCGATACAAGATTCCAGACTTTTTCCAATTTTCAGGGCAAGATGATATATCTACGAGGGAACATATCAGCCGATTTTTAGCTCAATGTAGGGAGGCATCGGCTGAAGAAGCTCTAAAAGTTAGATTGTTTCCATTGTCTTTGACTGGATCGGCCTTCACATGGTTTTCATCATTGCCGCCAAACTCGATCAGAGGTTGGGCCGATCTCGAGAAGCAATTTCATCAATACTTCTTTGCTGGAGACAATGAGTTAAAGTTTTCAGATTTGATTTTAGTCAAGCAGCAAGAAGGGGAATCGGCTGTGGAGTATATTCAAAGATTTCGTGATATCCGCAACCGATGTTATAGTTTGAGCCTAAGTGATGGACAACTAGCAGATCTTGCTTTCCAAGGGTTGTCAGCGTCTATCAAGAATAGATTCTTTTCCCACGAGTTTGACAGCCTGGCTCATCTAATACAGAAGGTATCGGCCTATAAGAGCCGATGTCAAGAAGAACAGAAGAATCGGTTTTGGGGTGGTCAAAGTCAGACACAGAATAATTTTGAACCATGACTTCTCATACTCCAAAACTGGGGGGCATGTGTTAACACCAGAATTTGGTAAGCCCCAAAGTCCTCATCGGCCCAGGTTCATATCGACTCGAAGCTAGTATCGGCCTAGAGTTTTACATCGGCCGATGGGGATTATCTTAAACCAACCACCATCAACAGTCGGATTCTTGTTAGATTCGGGAAGATCTTATCCAGAGAAAACCGAGTTTGAGGAGGATCTGGCTTGTATCTCTTAATTAGGAAGAGTTTGTTAGCTTTCTGTTTTATCTTTAGGAAAGTGTGTTAGTGTCCGGCAAGGACTTTATCTTTTTCCTTTTATCTTTGGGAAAGTTTGAATCCTAATCTGTTAGGATCTTTGTTAGTTTATGGGTATAAATATGTAAGCCCAAGGCTCATGTAAAGGACATCACACGATCAATACAACTTCGGCGCATCGCCACCCTTTACTTTTCATCTTCTTCGACGAGTTCATGCCCTTCCCGCGAGGGGTAAGTCTCGTTATGGTTGCCTACGCTGTCGGGGCTAGGGCTTCGACGTTCTGATCTCGTCAACGTAAGCACCTACTATCATATATCTTAGTCAATCTGGTTTGGCTTCTCGATTCAGTCTTATCGGCCGAGATTCGCTTTAGGGTTTATGCCGGTATCGACTAAATTGCTTTGCTAGATTAGATTGGCTAAGGTATCCACCACCCCAAAAATCAGTCAAGGGCTTGATTGTCTAGGTCTTGCGTTTCTTTTCATACTTAGTGCTGCATCAGTTCGGTTTGACCTACTAAGTCGTGATTAGAACCGTAATTTCTAGCCTGCTTGTTGGCTGCCAATAGGGGTTTCATCGGGGTTTCAGCCGGTGAGTTATCTGGACGTTGCATCGGCCCAAGAGTTTTACATATAGATTGGATCAGGCCGATGACAACAGAGTGTTTATTGTTTATCTGCTTATTGAGTGTTTATGCCATCGGACCTTTGGACGATGTGTGTTCTAATCTTCAGATCAATGTTTATTATATATTTGGATTATGCTTTATCACATTGCTGCATCATTATGTTATCGTTGGCCGATCGCCTCTATATAAGTGTTTGCTTAGCACACAGCCGATGGTCCGAAACCCTAACTACATCGGCTGGTACCGGCATCTGCTGGGATTGTGCCATCGGCCCATCGGCTGATCGATTGCTTTGGCTATCGGCCTATCAGCCGATACGTTTTTGCCCTATCGGCCTATCGGCCGATAGACTTTCTGTTCTGTTGTTTTGCATATCTTGTCAGTGGCAGGATCAAACTGACTGGCACGCCTGCGCTTCATCAATTTTAGGACCTGCACTGGAGCTAAGCAGATCTCCCAGGCCTTCGTGTGTCTGCGCGCCGAATCCACGTCGGCGGTACGGATTTGGCGTCAACAAGAGTCTACTTACCGGAGGAGGTGGTCGATGAAGATTGAAGGGAATAACCAGCAGCTTATTGTTGTAATCCACTGCAATTCCAGAAGAGAAGATCTTGTACATCCGAGCGCACAAGGCCTGGAAATTTAGGGATTCATGGTCTTCCCGATTGGGATCACTTTGGCCTTCATATTCAAATGCTGGCTTAGACTTTTCTTTGATAGGAGCCAGTCGGCACTTGATGAAGTGCCGGGTGATCTGCTCTCCATAGAGGCCTTTATTCTTCATCTCAAGGATTTTAGCCAAGAGGTTGTTCGCTTCTATCCAATCCTGGTCTTCTGGCAGAGAATTCTAGTTGGCTCGTTGGATTGGTGGGAGACCAATGAAGTTGGACACGCTGGGGGCTGGGTTTGAGATGTAGAACCAGTTCGCATGCCAGCCCTTATTAGAAGATTTCAAGAAAAGAGGAAAATAGTCTTTGCGGAGAGTACCGCGGAGTTAAAATCCAGCGCCACCGACAACGCAAGGGTTATGTTTGGTTGGGTGTACCTTAAGAGAGAACATGTGGCGAAAGAGGTTGAAGTGAGGATGGATACCCAAAAAGGCTTCGCACACATGGATGAAGATGGCAATGTGTAGAATAGAGTTTGGGTTCAGATGATAGATTTGGAGACCGTAGTAATCGAGGATACCATGGAAGAATTTGGAAGTGGGAAGACCAAATCCGCAGTAGAAAATGTGGGTGAAAACTACGATCTCACCGGTGTTTGGAGTGGGGAATTCTTCGCCGTACACCGGGCGCCAGCCGATGATCTCCTTCGCAGGAAGAACTCTGTCCTTCTCCATTTGTCGCAGGGTTGATTCCTTCACATCTAATGTTGCCCATTGGTCGAAGGGGATTTCTCTCTCCTCTGCCATCGATGCGGTTTGAGGAAAAGCGAATCTAGTGTTGAGATCGAGGATTCTCAGGGGAAATGTTGGGAGCTGGATGCGCGCGGTGGATCTTGGTGGAGCTTTTAGCTTCTGGATGGATGGATTTGGATGCGTTCGTGTTCTAGGTTTCTATGAAGAGCTTGTGAACAGGAGCACGAAAGGGAAAATTTTCAGAAGATGAAGCGGTAGGGAAGACGACGGCGCTTCAGTGATTTTTAGGGTATCGGTAGGCTTTCTCGTGTTTGGGCCGAGACCCATGAGAGGCCTACAGCCCATTATTCAGGTGTGGCTAGACACGTGTCTCTAGGGACTTAAGCAGATTTGCCTTGGCAATATGCACGTGTCTTATTGCCCGATGCCATCAAAATCCTTTCATACAGCAGTTACACAACTTTTTAAGGATTGGTACGATGCAACTTGGAAGGTGACAAACAGAAAAGTTTTTTATAACTGTCCTGGTAACTTTTTTATAGGTTGCAGGAGTTGTTTGGTTTTTTACAAAGCAATTGATTTTATATTATATCAATGCTATTTTGTCACCTTGGTGTGCTTTTTTATTAAGACCAATATTATGGCTTAGGTTATTTAATATTTTTGTCATATTTTTCAGATGATTGATAAATCTATTAAGGTTTATTAACTCAAATTCCTGAGGATGGACAAGTTGTATGCTTTGAGAGGACTCGGGCATAATGACTCGGATAGTATGATCTTGCCATTTACTCGGGGTCATTATACACTATGCCTTGATTATAAGGTTATGTATTATATGATTTTTTTTGATTGCTTTTGGCTTAGGCTAGGTATTTATTTCACTCGGATGAGTATGATTATAATAGTTCTTAACTATATGCTTAGTTTGTTTTAACTAAACACATAGTCGGGGGCTACACCTAATTAGGTGCATCAGTCGATGCACCTAAGTATATATTCTTTGTAATTCTCGAAATATTTTCAGCTCTTCACAGCCTTTTTATTGGATGATAAAGCACTCGGGAGACTCGGGCAGAGATGATGGAAGCACTCGGCGATGGGAGCACTCGGCTAAGGAGGTACTCGGCTATGTGTTATTCTGGTTCGAGGCAAAATTATCTCGTCGACTGTGAAGGTCTCAGGGGCTATTGTGGAGATTATGGGTACCGTATACTCTCATGACTGGCTTATCTGACTAGCTATAGGGGATATGTTATGATTCATGAATATCTAATCGGCTTAGTACTTAAGTATTACGTTACCTTGTGTAATAAGGAACGGCTTATAGTCTTGAGTCGGGAGTATTATGGAGTCCGATACCGATTGTAGTTAGGTCTCCGACTTGTGAGCCTACCCTCTAAACCTATATAAGGAGGGTAGGATGTCCCTTGAGGGATACACAAAAATAGGAGACAATACGAATAGCTAAGCCTTTCTTCATAGACAAAGATATCACGAGATCAATAAACCACTCGGCGGATCAAATTTCCGAAACAGGGGTAGGATATTACTTCTCATTGAGAGGGTCTAAACCTATGTAAATCCCTTTGCACACTAACCTATCGTGTTTGGCGCTTGACTGCAACCCCCAGTTTCTTATTGCCGAAATCAAGTTTCGACAATAGGTGTGATGGTATAGATCGTTTGTGTGTGTTGAGAGGTCTTGGCCTATCAACATCTATGTTGTGCCTATAAATGTTAATTGAAAAATCATGAATTTGTGACCGGTAAAGTGTGACCATGGTTGGAATACTGTCATAATATTAAAATATTTTTAGGGTCTTTTTGTTACATTTAAAATTCAAAAGTTTAAATTCTCATCTGTGAATGTTTATAATTATGACTCGTAACTGATGACTCATCTCTCATGGGTGGTAATTTATGATATGTAGGGTTTATCATTAGTGACCACTAATCACTGACGAGACATTTATCCATCACAGATATGGGTTGTCACCCGTTATAAATGAGGGGTTTTGTTCTAGTGATATACAAATTTCATCAACGACGTATATCCTGTATATAATTTCAACTCCAAGGCAACCCAGCAATCAACACTCGCTGTGTTTTCCCGACGATATGGAATGTTGATCATGGACCGATCGCCCTGATGGTGTTTTGATGCTTGGCGTATTCCTGACAGTTTTCTGCTTGGCAGGACGAAAATGCGAAGCCCGGAAAGGTTGAGAGGACCAATGGTGTAGTGAATGCTAAGCATGACATGGGGTTCATTCAGCTCATCAGCTGGATGCCCTGGCGAAGCCAATGGTTTGGAGTAACCTGTGGGAACAAATTAAAGTATCGATCTCCACCTATTGTTAGATTTTGTTTTTCAACCGATACCAATGCACACGCACTATATCCCACCACCGCACCCAGCATTCAAACTTCTCCATCTAAGTAATAAATTTACTACTCATCTAATTTATCTGTCCTTCTCCTCTGTTACCAAGTAAAAAAAATTACTTACCATAAAAAACATCTACAGTTATGATCTGCATCCCTGGTAAAAAAATTACTTCCAATAATAAAAAAGCATCTCGTGATCTGCATATTCATCAACATCAAATTGAAAAATTACGCTCTCATGACCTCCATCTAAAAACTTACTACCGGAAAGATCGTGTCTCCGTGCAAAAATCTAGCATAAATTTTTCAGTTAACTTTTTAGGTATGGTCAAAGATCAAATCTCATATCAATCCTGTAATCGTTTTTCAATACCCATGATTTAGTTTTTTTTTACTAACACGAATCACTCCATATCCACCATTTACTGATTTTTTTGTCAACACGTATAACTTCAGCATTCATTATTTAACTTTTTTTTCCAACATATCACGTGAATCGTAATTTTTCACTCCACAAATTACCAATAGTAATTATTTTACTCCACTTAGATATACTGTTACTGTTAGGTGAACGGTAGTTAGTGCGTATTGTTCCAAAATCATAAAGTGAAGCACATACATAAAAAAATTACACATGGTAAAAATATTACAAAAAAATACAAATGACCATGGACGGCTTTCGGCAGCGCCCCAATCAGCAAACAAAGCTAGGAATTCCCATATCAGCAAGCGAAGGATCCCAGCCGGCGACACTGCAGTACCGTGATGGATTCTCAGGCTGGACAGCACCGTGCCACCATGGGGGTAGCCTTCTCGCCGTTGTAAAAAATGCTAAAAGAAAAAAAGAGAAAAAGAAAGGGAAAAACTAAATTGCTAGAGGGAGAAGACCACCAGCACCACCGCATCGTGCCTGCGCCACCAAATCTAGGTCACGGTTCAGCTTATCTTTCAACAAGGCGAGCCGGATGCTGCAGCCAGATCTCTAGATGACGCTGAAGATGAGCCAGCGCGGTAGAGGAGTCTGGGAGCGACGCCAGCACTGGGAGGTCATGGCCACCTGCTGTTGACGTCGATGAGCCACACAATTCCATCGCCAATCTCCCTGTACCATTGCCAAATCCATATAAATCGGATGAAAAAAATGAGAGCGATATATATATATATATATATATATATATATATATATATATATATATATATATATATATATATATATATATATATATATAGGACGTCAGGATAAAGGTCAATCAATCAATCCAGATAGGTCAATCAATCCATATAGGTGGCATGTGGAGGCTTTTTGGGTAGTAAAAAAATTAATAATGGTCAAGGGGGACATGGTGGGGTGTGGTAGGAGTGGTTGTTGGAGCCATGTACTAGTTCTATACATACATATATATATATATATGTATATATGTATATGTATATGTATGTGTATATATATATATATGTATATCTATATATATGTATGCATATATATATGTGTATATATATATACACTATACTACAGATGGGTTGCGTTCTATTAAAACATAATCCCCCTACCGATAAACCCTGAGCTTCACTTGATACACATAGGGATCTGGTTGTCCCGATCTTTCGGTGAGTTGATGATAACTACGATTTGAGAGAAACGTTGATGACCCAACCACAACCGTACAAGACGTTGTTGTGTTGCACCTCTCCATGGGTTGTTGATCTTGTCGGTGCAAATCAACCTTATTCCTGCAAGCAAATTGAAGAAAGAAACAAGAAAAAAAATAAAAGCAATCTTAATTGCAAATAGGAATTAAAGCTCACGATAAGGTTGGGTTCTGAAGACAAACAGACGGGCGGTTTAGCCGACACGCGCGCTGCAAGCAAGTAGCAATGGCTAAACATTAATCTACACAAAACCCAAGAAACCCTAAAGGGGTACCTATCTATTTAAGGATATGGGAGGACGACCAAGGCGTCCCTACGGTCATGCTCTACCAGATTAGGATGTACCCCACATGGGCCCCACTTGGGCCAGGGTCCCAGATGAAGGTTCAAGCCCATCGGCCCATTACAGGTGACGCGGCACCTTGTTTTTGTGATTGCGACTGACTGAGAAGGAATTTGGAGATGATGCTAGATCCATTGGAAAGAGGACTCCGAGAGCTTTTCATCTAGTACTCATGGGCCCAAAATGGATCTCGTATGCATATTTGGCGGCCGTTTGAAGTCAGTGCTGTAGCAGGTGGCCAAATTGATATGAGCAATGGTTGTATCAATGGTAGTTATGACACATCATCCTCCCCTTCTTCACAGAAAACCGTCCTCGGTTTTTCCATATGGCACTCGTCCCGTAGTACATTTAAAATAACATGTTTCTTTCAATCAAAACTAGAGAAACTCGAAGCAACATGATTAAAAAAAAGATAACTCTCTAGCTTGCAATATTGATCTATGGCTACAGGAGGTTCGGAAGCAGAACATATGTAAAGATTGTGCACCAAAAATACTCCTCTACCATTATATTTGCCAAAGATATGAAATATAGTGTTAGTTGGACATGGCAATTCAATAGCAAATAATTTCTCCTTTAAATTATCGAGCTCACAAAAATTATCAAACAGAACATAGCCCAATGTATTTAAAGAAGATAGCAATTCACATTCCTCAACTTGATTAGCTATGTGAACAACATGCTTAAAATCAACACATAAAAAACTCACACTAGAAATAGCATGTTTATTCACTAGTTGTGGCATGGATATAAGTAAAGCATTATCACACAGCTCTTCTTTATCATAAGGAATAGCAAGTAAATCAACTTGTGATAAAGGCATCTCGACAATTGATTTCACTAATGTTTGCTCTACTATAGCATGAAAAGTGGACATATTCAATTTATTAGCTGCAAACTCACCTCGATTAATTTTAAAACCACTTAGTTTAACTTTGATGCTCTCTGCAGATGATGAAGGTGCATCGAATTTGAGTGTGAAAAATAAAAATGGCGGCTCATTCATGTCTCCGTCTTTTCGTGATTATGCACTTCCTATAAGTGGTTAGTAATAAGAGGCAAAAACATAGCGTGTTGCTTTTTCATGTTTTCCTCAATTTGACTTTCTACATTGCAAGCAAGCTGTAACAATTGAGAAACAGATCTATAACTTTGACAAGCAAGCATGTCTTGAATTTTTTGTTAAGCCCATGTAAATACCTTAATTATATAGCTTCTTTGCATTTATCTAAACCATAACGTAATAAACCAGCATGCATATCATGATAGTATGAAATAACAGTTCTGGTATCTTGTTTTAAACTTTGTAGTTTGTTGAGAAGAATATCAGCATAATACAAGGGAACATAAACATCTCTCAAATATCATTTCAGGTCTTTCCAAGATTGAGGTATTTTGTTATGCCTACAAAGATCTTTCCATTCATAAGAAGCACTTTTAGTTAGAACACTAGAGGCACCCATAACCATATATGTCTTAGACAAACCATACTTTTTAAATTCTCCATCAACCGCTAGCTTCAATTTAATGTAAGCATGAGGATCGTAATTTTATTCAAAATAAGGTAGTGCAGATTTGATCTTTGCTAGAACAACGTCACTTACCTCATATGTGTCATGTTGATTACTCCTCATGTCTCGATGAAGATATCAACATTGAGCACAGTTATCCTCAATTGTCTTGCGTATCCTTGCCATTGTTAATTGAAAACAAGAAACATACACAAAAGTATGCACATTCCTATTAACTAGTAGGTAGTGGAGGCTCAAAAGACACACTCAAGCTTTTAACCAAACTCTTACAAGCTCTTACCAATGCAAGCGAAATGGTGACATACACTGACTCAACCAAGCACCCCAATGGAGGTTGGATGTATCGATGCCGTGGCAAATACTTGCTGTATAGCTACAATCAAATCTGTAGAGCTCTGGGAAGGCTTAAATATGTAGCGAAGTAATAGCGAATGATCAAATCAGAGAATGCAAAGGTGAATAATTGTTCAAAGTCAATACCGTGATAGTCCTAGGCTAGATCGTACTTGAGACGCGAGCCTAGACTCAAACGATACCATATGATAGCTCTAGGAACAACTCAAGCACAACTTTGATATACAAAAACAAGCTCAAAGATAACAGCTGATTTTCTCATTTCTTTCTTTCTTTCTTATTTTGTTTCTTTCTCTCCTTTTTTTTGTGCAACTTTTGTTTTCTTTTTTTAGCACATTTCTTCCTTTTTTTCTTTTTTTCTTTTTTCAGCAAAAACAACTTAAGGACCTGAATGCTAGATTATAGGGACTCAAATATAAATATAAAAATTACAGGGACTCAAATGCAAAAGTGCAAACCCAAATATTAAAATTATACAAAAATGGAATGCTCTCGTCATATGAATTCCATTTTTGTAAACAGAACTCGAATCCGACACCAAAATTTTTTTTATCAAGGTGGGGAGGTGGAAGAGAAACTGACATGTTCGGATTTAGTGTAGAAAAAGAAAAGGAAACTGATCCAATATACTATTTTTTCCTGAACCAAACAGAAACCAATCTAATCTAATCTAATCTCCTCCTTCCATATTTCTCACAACAACAGCATGGACACAGGACAGGGCACAACCACACGATAGAAACCCTACACGCAACTCCAAAACCATCCGACAGAAAATGCCCAAAACGAGAAAAACTGAACCCTAGCGGCGACACGAATCTGTTTTCGTAGGTCCGGATAACAACGAAGACATGGCGGCGACAACGACAGTGGTACTAAACATGACCATAATTCAAAACTCTAAACACACTAGACGCTAAGACCAGCAACACGACACGACGATGCAACGCAAAACTCAACAATGCAAAAACTAAAAAGAACAATGCAGTGACACAAAGATGGCTAGGTAATGGATGCAATCTTTTTTTGTATGGCTATTTTCTGGTTACAAGTAGATACAAATTCACAGAGCAACAAAGACTCTGATGCCACTTGATAATCCTTGAGCTCCACTCGATACGCTCAGGGATCTGGTTATCTCGATCTTTCGGTGAGTTGATGATAACTATGATTTGAAAGAAATGTTGACGACCCGACTACAAAAGTACAAGACGTTGTTGTGTTGCACCTTAGCGATCGATACACCTCTCCACGGGTTGTTGATCTTGCCGGTACAAATCAACCTTATTTCTGCAAGTAAATAGAAGAAACAAACAAGAACAAGACAAAAAGAAATCTAAATTGCAAATAGGAATTAAAGCTCACGATAAGGTGGGGTTCTGAAGACAAACAGATGGGTGGTCTAGCGGACACGCGCGCTGCAAGCAAGTAGCAATGGCTAAACATTAATCTACACAAAACCCAAAAAACCCTAAAGGGTACCTAGCTATTTAAGGAGGTTGGAGGACGATCAAGGGGTCCACCAGATTGGGGCATAGCTGTTGGCGTAGAATTTAGACCCGCCTCGCAACAAAACGGGTTCCACGTTTCCACGGCGGCCTGGGAGGTCTGCTTAACTCCAGTGCAGGTCCAATGGCTTGCCTAGGTGCGTGTAGGGCGTGCCAGTTGATTTGATCTGCAATGAACAAGAATAAAGAAGTAAACCATGTGAGAAATGATGGCCGATCGGCCGATAGGCCGATGCTGCATCGTGGAGGCCTGACCGATAGGGCAAAGCTATATCGGCTTACTTGAAGTAATAATATGATGTAACTGATGAAACAGATCTAATCCCATCGGCCCATGTTAATATGTTTATAGTAAATTATTGGAATCGGCTGATGAGGGTTGCATAAAGATAAATACACTAGCTAATACTCTAGTGCAATCTTATACAAGCCAATCGGCCAATATAAATATACCAATCACAGAGAGGTCCTAAGAATACCCTATAACCGATATGCGTATAAGTGGCAAACACATGCAAGAACATCGCTGATCACATGCATTAGGTAATACCGGCTGCAACCCCGGTGCTATCCTTAATTACGATCGGAAAGCAGGCTTTGGGTTAAACCTCGAAACACGACTAAGGTCGATAGCAACTCAGAGTGTAGATCGAGAGTTAACACAAAGAAAATCAAGTCGTCGATCGCTTTTGGGGATGGTAGATGCCTTAGATAATCTAGACGAGCAAGCTAATTCAATCATCGTCGGCAATGAACCCTAAAAGGAGTTAGCCGCTAGCGAGATAGAATTAGAAAACCGCATCAAGATTAGCTAACACACGATAAACGACGATCACATCGCCAGGGCTTAACGTGCCTAAAGCGACACGCTAGCCCCGACGATGTAGATCGTCGGGTACGAGTTCTTACCTCTGCTCTAGGGAAGCAAGAACTCATCGGGAGTTAACCTCTTGCGAGGGTTGGCGATGCGCCGAAAATAGATTAAACTTGGTTGATTGTGTGATTGATTGAGAGAGTTTCTATGTACAAACTACCGGGATATTTATACCCGAGATTACAACACGGTCCGTGTAGGACATGATCTTATCTCTAATTAACAAACAAGTCTTTGCGGCAGACTCTTGCCAAAAATTAGATCTAAACCTACTTGATTTACAAGATACAATTGCCTAAAACCGAGCCTTATCTCTTTTTGGCAACCACCATGAAGTTTATCTCGAGCCCAGACCAAGCCCACGCTGACTCTGTCAATTTCCAGCCTCTATCGGCCGATGACCATATTGAATCCGTATCGGCCGATACGCTTTTCCTGGTAACGCCTCTCCCATTTCGATACGCCTACCGAGTCCGATACGAGACCTGGTCTGACTCCAATCCAGCCCTTCTCTCCGCGTCGGTTTCTTCTCCCTTCTCTGGGCCTATTATGAAAATCTACTGTTAACAATAGCCCACATGGCCCCATTTGAGCCAGGGTCCCAGATGAAGTTTAAAGCCCATAGACCTATTACAGATGATGCAACACTTTGTTTTTGTGATTGTGGATGACTAAGAAGAAATTTGGAGATGACGCTAGATCCATTGGAAAGAGGACTCTGAGAGCTTTCCATCAGGTACTTATGGGCCCAAAACAGATGTCGCATGCATATTTGGCGGTCGTTTGAAATCAGCGCTGTAGCAGGTTGCCGAATTGGATTCCATAACTTCTGCGGCTCAATCTCGATGTCTTCCAATTGTGATATGATGTGAGCAACAGTTGTATAAATGATAGTCATGGTCACATCATATATCCCCAAGCAGCCTGTACCCACCCCCTCCAAGTAATTTTTTTACTATAGTGCTTGTCTAATATATATACGAGATCTTCTTCTATGCATGGAATTAATTAGGACCCTTGATCACTAATGATCTAACGCATAGAGAGAGAAGGTACCAGGAAGAAGGTATTAAAAGGGTGGGCCAGGTACGGAAGGTGGAAGGTTAAAATGGTAACTGAGTTTCATTATTTTTTTGCAGTAAAGGGCAAATGCGTCTTCTCTACTCCCGATCCTTTCTATCTTCCTATCCCGATCCGTTCTAACTCCCGATCCGTTCCAGGTGTCAGTGGAGGTGCCTGAGACAGTAGTGAGGCGGAGGGGGAGAAGCGGAGGCGCACGGGCTCACCGACCATCGGAGCATGGCGTCGACGACTGCGAGCATAGCGCCCAGGATCGCGAGCTCGCGGTGGCCGTCCCCGCTGTCGATGCTTTGGGCGCTTTTCCCCCGATCTGTTCCAGGCATCGGTGGGATTGGAGGTGAAGGTGGCTGAGGCGGAGTGGGAGAGGCGGTGGCTCACGGGATCCTCGTCCTTCGGAGCGTGCGTCGACGACCGCGACCTTGGCTCCTAGGACCACGAGCTCGCACCGGCCGGCCTTGCTGTCTCCGCTTTGGGGCGCTCCTCCGCCTATCTGTTCCAAGCGTCAGTGGGATTGGAGGTGGAGGTGGAGGTGACTGATGCGGAGGGGGAGAGGCGGAAGCGCACGGGCTCCCCTTCCTTCGGAGCGTGGCATCAACGACAACGAGATCAGCGCCCAGGACCGCGAGCTCACGGCGGCCGCCCCTGCCATCGCCGCTTTCGAGCGCTCCTTCCCGATCCATTCTAGGCGGAGGTGGAATTGGAGCTGGTGGTGGCTGAGGTGAAGCGCATGGGGTCCCCTTCCTTTGCAGTGTGTCGTCGACGATAGTGAGCTCGCGTCAGCCGCAGCCGCTGCCACCGGCGATTTCGAGTGAGCTTCCCGGCTCTGCGTAGACGTGAGTTAACTTGATATGATATTTCGAGGTCCAATCATCTAGTAGTTGATTTCGATCTTGCTGTTTGTGAATTTGTGTTATATTTGGGAGAATTGTCCAATTTAGATTCAGCTTGTTTTGGATCCTTTTGTCAGAGTTGGGTAGAATTTTGGTAGAGTGAATTGCACTTTGTGCCTCTTTTAGAATGAATTGCAGTAGAGAAGAATGTTACAGCTATGATAGAATTGTCGATTTTTGCAGTAGAGAAGAATGTTACAGGTATGATAGAATTGTCGATTTCTTTTCCATTCACTAGAGTTGAAGGTTGCTGGTATGTTAGAGTAGTAGAATTCTACCATGATTGGTTTATTTTGGTAAGATTGGTTGTTTTGTGTGACTTGCAAAACTGGGTTGCAATCGTTGCTGATTTGAGCGGAGAAATTGATTTTTAGAATGACCACGACAGCAAGCTGGCAGCTGGAACATTTGCATGGTCCAAACCGAAACCTTTTGGCAAGTTTAGATGGTGTGGAATGCAAACTTTAGGAAACCCTGGTCCAATATGCATACATGGTAAGAAAAATGGGTGGAAAGTGGAATTCTCTCTATTTTTTTTAATAAGTAACCATGCCTAAGCTTGATAAGATTGCCACTTCTGGAAACAGAGTTAGGTTGGCTGACTTAGCTCGTTGGAATGACATTGAATAAATGGAATGTCACATTGTTGGCGCAGAATTTGGACCCGTCCAGCAACCAAACGGGTTCCGCATTACCACGGCAGCCTGGGAGATCTGCTTAACTCCAGTGCAGGTCCAAATTGGCTTGCCTAGTCGTGCGCAGAGCGTGCCAGTTGATTTGATCTGCAATCAACAAGAAACAAGTAAACCATATTAGAAAACAATGGTCGATCGGCCGATAGGCCGATGTCACATTGTTATAGCCCAGCCGATAGGGCAAAGCTGTATCGGCTCACTTGATATAATAAGCAAATTGAAGAGATCTAATCTCATCGGCCCATGCTAAAAGCGTGTGACAGATTAATGAAATTAGCCAATGAGAGTTTCATGAGGATAACTACACTAGCTATTACTCTAGTGTAAACTTATACAAGTCAATCGGCTAACATAAATACACCAACCACAGAGAAGTGTTTAAAAACACTCTGTGACCGATATGTTTATATTCGTCGATCCACATGTATAAGTGGCAAACACATGCAAAAACATAAATAATCACATGCATTAGATAAGACCGGCATAAACCCCGGCGCTATCCTTAATTACAATCGAAAACAGGCTTCGTGTTAGATCTCGAAACAGGACTAAGGTCGATAGCAACTCAAAGTGTGAATCGAGATTTAACACCAAGAAAATCAAGCCGTCGATTGCTTTTGGGGATGGTAAATGCCTTAGATAATCTAAACGAGCAAACTGATTCGACCGATGTCAACAATAAACCCTAAAGCGAGTTAACTGCCGACGAGACAGAATCAGAAAACCACATCGAGATTAGCTAACACACGATAACGACGATCACATCATCAGGGCTTAACGTGCCTAAAGCGACACGCTAGCCCCGACGGTGCAAATCGTCGGGTACGAGTTCTTACCTTGCTCTTGGGAAGCAAGAACTCGTCAGGAGTCAACCTCTTGCGAGGGTTGGCGATGCGCCGAAAAGTAGATTAGTTTGATTGTATGATTGATTGAGAGAGAGCTTCTATGTACAAACTATCGGGATATTTATACCCGAGGTTACAACAGAACCCTTGTAGGGCACGATCTTATCTACAACTAACAAACAAGTCCTTGCGGCAGACTTAAGCCACAGATTAGATCTAAACTACTTAATTTACAAGATACAATTGCCTAAAACCGAGCTTTATCTCTATTTGGCAACTTCCTTAAAGCTTATCTCGAGCCCAGACCAAGCCCACATTAACACTGTCAACTCACAACCCGTATCGGCCCACGTTAACATCGAATCCATATCGGCCAATACGCTCTCTATGGCAACACCTCCCCAGTTCGATACGGTTACCGGGTCCGATACGAAGCCAAGTCCGACTCCAACTCAATCCTTCCTCTCTGCTTCGGTTTCCTCTTTTCTTTCCAAGTCAATTACCAAAATCCGTTGTTAACACATGCCCCCCAATTCCGCTTCATTATATAATGTGGTGGAATTAGCTCCGAGGAACCCATCGACTTCTTTGCTAGGTCTAATCTGAAAATCGCGCAGATCCAGATTCGAATCCTTCCGTCGCCGATTCAACAAACCCTTCGCGTTTCTCAACTCCGGCGACCCCTCGGCGTTCCGTCAACATCGACCCCCTTCACAGCGACCCCTTCAACAACAACGATGGCCTCCGCCCCGTTCTATGCCTCCAAGATCCCTGCGGTAAGTCAATTCCTTCAAAATCCACATTATCGCTTTTTCCGCCGATTTCTCCAAGTTAGGGTTTTTATTCTCTGCCCCCCGGGTCTTATATTTTCATCGTCATTCTCATGATCTAGGTCTTCAAAAACCAAATCTTGATCCCTACCGACGACAAATCCCATCGCTTTCTGCTAGGCCCCATGGGCGATCACGACCCAACTTGGCTAATCAATGCCGAGACGGACAGAATCCCCTTTAGGCAAGCCTAGCCCAATGTTTCTTCCTAGAAACATACCTTCAGGTCCTGGCCATCGAAGCTTAACGGATACAGAACCTGGCATAAGAGGATTGCTGCTGCCAAACAAGTCCACTAGGACGAGATTGGGATCGGCCAATGCATCGCTTTGTCCCTGGCCGATACCAAAAAGAACGAACCACTTATGTCGGCCGCTAGCAACTTCTGGTCCAGTACCTTGAACACCTTTATGTTCAAACAAGGTCCGATGACGCCCACTCTGATCGACTTCAAGATACTAACAGGATTGGACATTGATTCCGAGATCAACCCCTTCAGCCTCCTGGTACATAGCAGCCACAAGTTGAAGACCAAAAAGATTGGAGGTTGGTCTGGGTACATCTCTGAACACATGGAACAGGGATCGGTCTTAGAACGAGAACATGTGGCCTTCTTGACATTGTGGTTGGAGAGATTTGTCTTTTGTGGATCGACCTGCGGCCCCACTACAAACTGTCAATACTTGGCTCAGGCTTTGGTCGACAAGAAACAAATCCCCTTGGGCCGATACCTTTTGGGAGCTGTCTATCGGCTGCTTCATGCCTCCACCCAAGATTTGATATTAAAACAAACTGTGGCCCATGGAGGACCATGGTGGTTTGTTCAGCTCTGGCTCACCATCCACACCAAACCCATGGTCAATCGGCCTCCGTTATCGGACTCCTGCTTCCCCTCCAGATATGCTGATCATGAAGACCCCAGGACCAGAAGATGCATGTCCTATGGGGAAGCAGCTTCTGTCTACCCAGGTGCAGACCAATCGCCCGAGGACATGGCTACATGGTTCATTCGCTTCTTCACCGGCCCTCCATCGGCCAGGATGGACATGTTTGTCTACACATCGGACCGAGATTTCGAACTCCCTGACGATCTTCAACTGAGTTTGGTAAATGATGATTCAGAGTCAAGGGAATTGTTCATGATCGGCCTCACCCCATGCCTGCTCCCAGTAGGCCTATTTCAAGGAAGAAGCACCAGCCTATCTTACGAATTTTATAATCCAATGGTGGCCGCTAGACAGTGCGGGCTTGGACAGCTTCCTATGAGTTTGTATCTTCATAAACTCCTAGAGAGCAGAGGCAAGGTTCCATCGGCGCTGGTCATGAGCAAAGCGCTGGAAATCGAACTCCCAAATCTCGGCGATTGTGACCGATTGCATCTGAGCGCCTATGTTCATATCAGTTTTCAGACATGGTGGCAAGAGTGGGCTACTCATATTTTCCACCAATCGGCCAGATTCTATGTGACGGACCTTATCAAAAACATCAGCCCTCAGGTCCCCGATGGTCCGATTCCGGCTGTGAGCAACAGTGGGCGAGAAATCTTTTATCATCAAGCCCTAGCCCAGTCAGGATCAATTGTCATGGACTCAATCATCGGCCAAACCGCCCCAAAGCTGGCGTCACTTCTCCAAGGTCTGATGCCCAAAGAAATCCCCAAGAGGAAAGCGCCGGCCAAAAGCAAATCGCAGAAAGCTAGCAAGAAGGCTAGAACCGATGACCAGGCCGATGCCGAAGAGCTAGACCCCTCCTTGGAAGAATTCCTTGATGAACAAATGATGGAGGAGGAAGTTGATGCAGCGGCGGCCGATGCCCATGAAGAAGAGAACCCATCGGCCGAAACTACCAAGGTGCCATCGGCCGAAGCTACTGAGATCCCGCCAGCCGATGACCAAGGCGATGCCCCCCAACCAAAGAGGACCAGACATGCAGTTCGCAAGGTCAATATAATCCCTTCTTTGTGTTTACATAATCCCCTTGTAATGTCATACTTTAACTTCATATCCTCTTCAGGCTGCAGTGTCGTCTATGTTGAAGGAGAGAACTCGATCGGCCCCTTTACCCAGAACCAAGAAAGCCACTCTACAACGGCACGAACGAGCCAAGGCACGATTGAGGACTCCTTCTCCTTCTCCACCACCCTCTCCGACTGTCTCGGTAAGAGTTGATTTTTGCATTATCTTGCTATTTACATAACCCTATTTACCAATTTCCTGCTTTTTCAGCCTAGGGCTCCATCACCTTCACCACATCGGCCAACCCCCTCGCCTACTGCTTCAACACAGCAAAGGGAGGCCGATGCAAGCACCACCGATGCTCCAACACAGGTAACCACGATTACCCTTATCCCCTTTCTGCCGGTTCCTGTTTAACAAGGCTAACCTTGACCCATATTGATATTTGCAGAACCTAGCCGATATGTTTTCTTTTGATATCGGCCAGTTTCTTGATGATGAGGACAAGGAGCCACCCACCACAGCCAAGGCGTCAATTTCTGATGATCTAAAGAATCGGCTGACCGACATCGCCAATCGGCTGGAATCCTCGTTGGAGTACTTGATAGAAGACTGCACCCCGATCAGGGTTAGGGTACAAGAAATTCAGGATGAACTGCCTGAAGACCTGATGGAGATTCTAACACCGGCCATCTTCTTGGAGCAATACCAATTCAAGCTTAACAAGGCAAAAGAAAGACTCGCAGAGCGACAAGAGCGTGAGCAACTGGAATCGGCCCTGTCCGCTAGCAGGGCTCAAGTTAATGCTGACAAGACCAAGTTGGACGAGCTAGCAGCGGAACCGATTGTCTTGAAGCACAGACTTGAAGAACTCCGTCATCTCGAAGCAGAGCTAGAATCGAAGCTGGAAGCCACGCGCCACAAAATCCAAGAAGTTGAAGCCGGGATAGCTGCATCACCCAAGGCTATCGAAGACCAGACGGCAAAGCTCAAGGCATCGGCCAAGTATCTTGCCACCCTGAGTAAGTCATTGAAGCCAATCCCAGGGTCGACGGCCGATGACGCCCAAGCTATAGAAGACATTGAACAAATTCGCCGTAGAGCCATTGCACCTATTGCAGACTTCATAGGGTGATGTAACCTGTTTTTTTCTTTTTACCGTGTAAATACAAACCTTATCGGCTACGCAGCCAAATTTAATCTAAAAATTCCAGTGTGAAAATTGTTTCTGAAATCCATCCTGCGAACAGATATCCCTTTACTAATCAATCTCATCGGCCAGAAAGCCGAATTCGATCTTACTCTGAAGAAGAAAATTCCTTGAAAAATACTCTGAAGAAGAAAATTCCTTGAAAATAACAAATATCCCTTTACTAATCAATCTCATCGGCCAGAAAGCCGAATTCGATCTTACTCTGAAGAAGAAAATTCCTTGAAAAATTCCGCGCTTGTATATATATATGCCCCCCAAATTTTAGAAGATGAGGGCTCATGTTGTAAAATTTGAACTAAGGGCGATAGTATGTATCGGCCATCTAAAGATGATGCATAACACATCGGCTATAATCATAAATTGGCTGGAGGGCCGATCATGAGTCGATCCAGACGCTAGGATAATATTGCTTCAAGTACTTGCCATTAAGAGCTCGTCCATAAATCTCGCCATCCAACCCTTTGAGCAAATAAGCATTGTGAGGAACACAGCGATGAATTTGAAAAGGACCTTCCCAATTAGGTGACCACTTGCCGAATTTATTATCTCTGGAACCAATCGGCATTATTAATTTTCATACAAGATCCCCTTCTTCAAACGACTTGGCGATAATTTTTTTGTTGTAATGATGAGCCACTCTATCTTTATCACGTTTGATCTTCTCTAAGGCCCGTAATCGGACATGTGCCAAATCGTCTAACTCATCTACCATAAGATTATGGTACTCATCGGCTGTCAGGTCGTCTTGCAAGGCAAGCCTCCTTGAGCCGATGTTGGTTTCCCACGGCAGCACCGCTTCGTGTCCATAAACCAACTGATACGGAGGCACTTGAATTGCACCATGGCAAGCCATCCGATTCGCCCAAAGGGAATCGGCCAGCGTTGTGTGCCATTGCCTCGGCTGTTCGTCGATTTTCCTCTTGATTAGCTTGATTAAAGTCTTATTAGAAGCCTCTGCCTGTCCATTAGCTTGCGCGTAGTAAGGAGAAGAATTTAATAATTTAATGCCCATGCTATCGGCGAACTAGACGAACTCATCGGACACGAAGATTGATCCCTGATCGGTGGTTATCGTCTGAGGTAACCCAAACCGATATATAATATATTTCTTGACAAACTGAATTGCATCTTTGGAATCAACCTTCTTAAGGGGAACGGCCTCAACCCACTTTGTGAAGTAATTTGTAGCCACCAAGATATATTTGTGTCCCTTGCTCGATGGCGGGTTAATTTGGCCGATCATATCTATTCCCCATCCACGAAATGGCCACGGCTTTATGATTGGATGCATAGCCGATGCTGGTGCTCTTTGAATTGCTCCAAACTTCTGACAATCCTGACATCCTTTATAATATTTGAAACAATCCTCTAGCATGGTTGGCCAAAAATATCCGACGCGCTTTAACAGCCATCTCATTTTATGGGCCGATTGATGGGTTCCACAAATCCCTTCACGGACCTCGCTCATAACGACTTTGGCCTCCTCAGGACCTAGGCACTCGAGCAAGACACCATCAATCGTCCGATGGTATAAATCATCATCTAACAGGACATACTGCAATACTTTGTATTTCATCTTTTGTGACGCCGATTCAGAAGGATTCTTCAAATAATCAATGATAGCAAATCTCCAATCGTCGGCGTCCACGGCGGCGATTTGAACCCGTACATCCTTGGGCATCGGCCTGTATCCCGATGCCCCCTGAGCCAGGTCATTGGCCTCGAAGTTTTGCTTCCTGGGTACATGCCTCATTGTCACGATCTTGAATGCCTGAAGCAACACCTTGCACTCTTCATTGTAGACTTTGAGGATGTCATCTTTGCATTCATACTCTCCAGAAAGTTGATTAATTACCAGTTGTGAATCACCAATGATCTCAACGGAATCGGCCTCGACTTCTTGTAATAACTGCAAGCCTTTAAGCACCGCTTCGTACTCTGCTTGATTGTTAGTATAATAAGGCTTGATAGTAAAAGCAAACTCAAAACTTGCCCCCCGAGGGGATATGATAACTAGGCCGATACCGCATCCATGTCTGCAGACGAATCCATCAAAATACAATGTCCATGGCACAATATCTGCATATGCAACTGACTTGTCTCTGTGTTGAACAATGAAATCGGCCAGGGCTTGTCCTTTGACTGTTTTGGCCAATTCATATCTGAGATCAAACTCTGTTAAGGCAAAAATCCACTTCCCAATTCTTTCTTTTAACACAGGGGCCGATAACATGTATTTCATTACATCGGCCTTACTTACCACAATGCACTCGTTGGAAAGTAAATAATGCCTCAATTTAGTACATGAAAAATATAAGCACAAACATAATTTCTCCACCGGTGTGTACCTTGTCTCAGCGTCTAGCATCCTCCTACTGAGATAAAAAATAGCTCTTTCCTTACCATCAATATCTTGAATCAAGACTGAGCCGATGGATTTCTCATCGGCCGATAGGTACAGTCTGAACGGAACCCCTTTCTGTGGAGGGATTAGAACTGGCGGAGAGGTTAAATACTCCTTGATATCGTCCAGCGCCTTCTGCTGCTTATCACCCCATATGAACTCTTCATCCTCTTTTATCTTCAATAACGGAGTGAACGGCTCTATTCTTCCTGACAGGTTCAATATAAAGCGCCGAACAAAATTGATCTTGCGGAGCAGAGATTGTAACTTGGTCTTGTTCGTCGGAGGTTTGATTTTCTTTAGAGCATCGATATTCTTCTGTGTAATCTCGATTCCTCTTTCATGGACCAAGAAACCCAGGAACTGACCGGCTGATACGCCAAAGGCACACTTGTTAGGGTTCATTTTTAAACCATACTTCCTCGCTCTTTCAAGTACCTTGCGTAAATCGGCCAAGTGCATATCATATTCTCTTGACTTCACGACGACATCATCAATGTAAACTTCAATCAAAGAGCCGATGAGATCATGAAAAATATAATTCATGGCCCTCTGATACGTAGCTCCAGCATTCTTCAAACCGAATGTCATGACAACCCATTCATATAGGCCGATTGCCCCTGGGCATCGGAAGGCTGTTTTGTGAACGTCTTCTTCGGCCATGAAAATTTGGTTGTAGCCTGCGTTCCCATCCATGAAGTTGATAACCTTGTATCCAGACGCGGCATCGACAAGCAAATCGGCCAGAGGCATAGGGTACTCGTCTTTCGGTGTTGCTTTGTTCAATTCTCTGAAGTCAATACATACCCTAAGCTTGCTATTTTTCTTCACTACTGGAACTATGTTGGAGACCCATTCTGCGTATCGGCAAGGTCTGATGAAGTTGGCATCATAAAGTCATGTGATCTCTGCCTTGATAGCTTCGTGCATATCGGCCCTGAATCTCCTAGGAGCTTGTTTAAACGGCCGATAGCCTGGTTTGATTGGTAGCCGATGTTCTACAATTGATCGGCTTAATCCTGGCATCTCTTGTATTCCTTTGGCAGGTTAGCACTTACGTACGTCGGCTTAGGCCTATCACCTATCCCTATATCAATCACTTCAAGTTCATCGGCCGACGTAAAACCGTGTCCCAACTTGCCAACTAGCTCGTCCACTGCATCATCTGTGTAGGGACTAGCTTGTTCATCTTCAACGGCGGACGACACATCTTTGCTAAAGTAACTGCTTGTCTTGATCTTCAATCGTCTCGATGTCGCAGTCAGTTACTTTGAGGAAATCGGCGTCCCAGACTCGTCCGGACAAGCAGTCGATTCCCTCCATCTCCCATACTACGAGATCGGCATTGGTCACGTGTACTGACCGATCGGCCTGCACGATCTCAACCTGGTCCCCTTGCATTGCATGAGGCATTGGTGCATTGTTGAAGGGACGCAACAATTTGCGTGGATCCAATCCCATCCCAACAACAAGCTGTAGGAACCCTTTCCGTCGAAGACGAAGAAGGTGGTGGGTATTGTTTTGCTACCCACGGTGAGTTCCACGTTTAGGACCCCCTTCGCTTCGGACGCGTTGCCACCGAAGTCCTTTAATACCATGTTGGTCTTGATAAGGTCTTCAAGTACCTTCCCAAGCTTCCTGAAGGTTGTGTATGACATTAAATTGACCGCCGCGCCGCCATCGACCAGCATCTTTGTCATCGGCCGCCCATTAATGAATCCCTTGATGTATAACGGCCGCAAGTGTCTGTAGCTGGCGTCAACTGGCTTGTCGAAGATGGCTTGATCTGGTGACAACTGTAGTCTGGCCGAAGATTGTTCGTCGTCGGCCATCACTTCATCAGCCGCCTGCACGCTATACTCTGCTGGCAATATGGAAACCATATTAACAGGCGCCGACGCCACTCTTTTACTTTTTGAAGCCGAAGAAGCCCGAGCTGTGTTGGAAGTGCCCTCATCGGTCTTGACCACCGTGGATTTTATCCTCCACTCTTTTTTGGTCTCGGCTGGCCGATGGGCTATCTCTGCCTGTTGCTCCTGGATTTGCTCCTTCCTCCTTAGCCTCTGAACCCGCCGTTTTTGTGTCTTTGTGAATACATCGCTTGGGCACCATTGGGGGTTCTGGACTTGCTCCTCGTCTTCAATATGTTGCTCTTGGTGCATCGGCCCTAACCTCTCATGAACCGATTTTCTTTGCTTGGCCGGCCGATGCGTTTGCTTGCTTGAGCTGCCCTGATAAGAATCTTCTGCACCATTGCATGCAGGGCACTCCTGGATAGATGGCAACCTCATTCCCTCATTCCAGCAGAACCGAAAAAACTCGCAGTCCCAATGTGGGTTGTAGGAGTTGTCTTGATCAGCGTAATCTTGAGCTTGTTCTTCCTGCCGCCGCTGGTATTTTCTAATCAGGCCCTCAGAGGTCTGATAAGGTCGCTTGCCGGTCCGATGGGCACTGCCATCGGTCCTGTCCGCCCGCACCATGTTGACTGGGAACGGATGTCCTTCAATCTTCATCGGCCCCTTGGCATCATCGATTTTAATCCTGCCTTGCTCGATGGCCAATCGAATCTGTTGTCTAAAGATCTTGCATTCATTTGTATGGTGTGAATAAGAATTGTGCCATTTGCAATATCTTCTCTTCTTGATCTCTTCGGCCGATGGCAATACGTGACCCACTGGCAACTGAATTTGCTTTTCTTGCAACAGTAGATCAAATATCTTATCGGCCTTGTTGATGTCGAAGTCGTATTTATCTTCCTTGTCGCCCTTCTTGGCCCATTGGCAAGTTGTCGGCTTTCTCATCCGGGCCCACTCAGCCAGGTCGACATCAACATCTTCGTCGTCGTCGTCGGAGGCATACTGATAAACTGTGTTGATTTTCTTTACAAACTTCTTTGCCTCTTGGAATTGTTGTTCGTGGGCCGATACCCGTTGTGCTAGCTGAGCTAGGCTGTCAAATTCCTGTGAGGAGAACCTCTCGCGTTTCGGCCCTAGCAATCCTTGAAATGCCAAATCGGCCAACTGGGAATCGGTCAAGCTAAGGCTGTAACACCTGTTCCTTATGTCTCTAAACATCTGGATATACTCTGAGACCGATTCATCCACTCGTTGCCTGATGGCAGTCAGATCGGACAGTTTCATCTCTTGTACGCCATTGTAAAAAGACCTGTGAAACTGTTTCTCCAGATCTATCCATCCTCTGATGGAATTGCAGGGTAAAGATGAAAACCACGTGAATGCAGACCCTGATAAGGATAGAGGGAAAAACCTCACCCTCAACGCCTCGATAGCCGATGCCTCCCCGCACTGTGCTAGGAATCGGCTAACATGCTCGTACGTCGAGACGTTGTCCTGCCCCGAAAACTTGGAGAAGTCCAGGATCTTGTATCGGCCTGGCAATGGCACTCTGTCAAATTCCTCGGGATACGGGTGCCGATACACTGTAGAGTTTTCCTTGGGCTTCAAGCCGAACTGATCTCGCATCACTTCAGCTATCATATTGGCCCAGTATCCTGCGGGCCGATGTGGGAGGTCTTGCTGATATGATTGCTGCAAGCCCTCTACTTGATACTACCTGGGGGAGTACGGCTGCTAGTGGTGATCAACATTCTGCGCGCCATACTGCCCTGTGGTGTGCTGCTGATAGCCTTGTGGCACATTGTATGCAACTTGAGGTGGAGGATTGTTGAACACCGGGGCTTGTGGCTGTCCGGCCGATGGCTGATGAACAGGAACTTGCTGCATCGGCTCGATCACTGGTTGCTTCCCCTTGGTCCATTGAGCATATTGCTCCTCCGTGATGTGCTGCGGGCTCCCCCCTGTCTGATTGGTGAGGACCAGTGGCAGTGTTGTTGTTGGCTGCGCTGATGGGGGTGGCATCGGCGCTGTCGGCTGAGCCGTGCTCAGGTCGTTCCTCAGGGTTCGATAGGTAGGGAACTTATTTTCTGGTAAGAAAATCGGCCCCTGAGGCTTGTACTGGTGAATCGACCCATCTAGGATCGATTTGACCGTATTGGTCAATGTGTTCACCAGGATCCCCGATTGGTTGACTAGCGTAGAATGAACTGCAGAGTCAATCCTGTCTTGCAACGTCGGCGCTGCAGCATCTTCAGTCTTGACGGTGTGGTCGTGCGCGGCCGCCGACGTGCCAGCTCCATCTCCAGGACTCGGCATAACTACCTTGGATTTTTGGATCAAGGTGCCTTGCCGAGTCCTAGAATACGTTTGCAGGTACATATTCTGGAACTGCTCGACCAGATTTTCCATCTCAGCCTTCTGCTCTGCATTGAGCTGGTCGGCGGTCACAGGGACGATGTTCTCCTCGAAAATCTCGACCTGCTTCGACATCTTGAGGAGATTTGTTGCTGTTGCAGAGTTTGCGTTCTTTGTCCCACTGGAAGTGAAGTTGAAAACCGAAGTCCCACTGGGCGTGCCAAAAGCGTGTTGGCGCAGAATTTGGACCCGTCCAGCAACCAAACGGGTTCCACGTTACCACGGCAGCCTGGGAGATCTGCTTAACTCCAGTGCAGGTCCAAATTGGCTTGCCTAGTCGTGCGCAGAGCGTGCCAGTTGATTTGATCTGCAATCAACAAGAAACAAGTAAACCATATTAGAAAACAATGGTCGATCGGCCGATAGGCCGATGTCACATTGTTATAGCCCAGCCGATAGGGCAAAGCTGTATCGGCTCACTTGATATAATAAGCAAATTGAAGAGATCTAATCTCATCGGCCCATGCTAAAAGCGTGTGACAGATTAATGAAATTAGCCGATGAGAGTTTCATGAGGATAACTACACTAGCTATTACTCTAGTGTAAACTTATACAAGTCAATCGTCTAACATAAATACACCAACCACAGAGAAGTCTTTAAAAACACTCTGTGACCGATATGTTTATATTCGTCGATCCACATGTATAAGTGGCAAACACATGCAAAAACATAAATAATCACATGCATTAGATAAGACCGGCTGAAACCCCGGCGCTATCCTTAATTACAATCGAAAACAGGCTTCGTGTTAGATCTCGAAACAGGACTAAGGTCGATAGCAACTCAAAGTGTGAATCGAGATTTAACACCAAGAAAATCAAGCCGTCGATTGCTTTTGGGGATGGTAAATGCCTTAGATAATCTAAACGAGCAAACTGATTCGACCGATGTCAACAATAAACCCTAAAGCGAGTTAACTGCCGGCGAGACAGAATCAGAAAACCACATCGAGATTAGCTAACACACGATAACGACGATCACATCATCAGGGCTTAACGTGCCTAAAGCGACACGCTAGCCCCGACGATGCAAATCGTCGGGTACAAGTTCTTACCTTGCTCTTGGGAAGCAAGAACTCGTCAGGAGTCAACCTCTTGCGAGGGTTGGCGATGCGCCGAAAAGTAGATTAGTTTGATTGTATGATTGATTGAGAGAGAAGTCAATTGGCTAACATAAATACACCAACCACAGAGAAGTCTTTAAAAACACTCTGTGACCAATATGTTTATATTCGTCGATCCACATGTATAAGTGGCAAACACATGCAAAAACATAAATAATCACATGCATTAGATAAGACTGGCTGAAACCCCGGCGCTATCCTTAATTACAATCGAAAACAGGCTTCGTGTTAGATCTCGAAACAGGAGTAAGGTCGATGGCAACTCAAAGTGTGAATCGAGATTTAACACCATGAAAATCAAGCCGTCGATTTCTTTTGGGGATGGTAAATGCCTTAGATAATCTAAACGAGCAAACTGATTCGACCGATGTCAACAATAAACCCTAAAGCGAGTTAACTGCCGGCGAGACAGAATCAGAAAACCACATCGAGATTAGCTAACACACGATAACGACGATCACATCATCAGGGCTTAACGTGCCTAAAGCGACACGCTAGCCCTGACGATGCAAATCGTCGGGTACGAGTTCTTACCTTGCTCTTGGGAAGCAAGAACTCGTCAGGAGTCAACCTCTTGCGAGGGTTGGCGATGCACCGAAAATAGATTAGTTTGATTGTATGATTGATTGAGAGAGAGCTTCTATGTACAAACTATCAGGATATTTATACCCGAGGTTACAACAGAACCCTTGTAGGGCACGATCTTATCTACAACTAACAAACAAGTCCTTGCGGCAGACTTAAGCCACAGATTAGATCTAAACTACTTAATTTACAAGATACAATTGCCTAAAACCGAGCTTTATCTCTATTTGGCAACTTCCTTAAAGCTTATCTCGAGCCCAGACCACGCCCACATTAACACTGTCAACTCACAACCCGTATCGGCCCACGTTAACATCGAATCCGTATCGGCCGATACGCTCTCTGTGGCAACACCTTCCCAGTCCGATACGGTTACCGGGTCCGATACGAAGCCTGGTCCGACTCCAACTCAGTCCTTCCTCTCTGCTTCGGTTTCCTCTTTTCTTTCCAAGTCGATTACCAAAATCCGTCGTTAACACACATATGCCAAAAAATAATCCATAATAAATATTACAGAATATGATCCAAATCAATAAACAGAGAATTCGATAACTCTAATGTTGTTGGTAGGGGCTCAATTGATATTGACTAGGAGTGTGCATCCTTCGATTCACCAAACACACTCTTTGTGCAATTGTTTTACTTTCCGGGGTTACTTGTCGTTAGACTTTGCAGTACTTGCCTCTTTAGTTTGCGTTTGTGCACTCTTCTTTGTACCTTGGCTTACTATATGCAAGTCTTTTGTGTTAGTATCTTGTAGCACATGCCATGTGAATTTTTTTTTGAAACCTTCCTTGCCCTCTTTCTTTTTGCAGTGCCTATTATTTTGACATCGTCATCCATAGCATGCCCTTCTCCCTCAATGTCTCTTTCAAATTCGGAGAAAAATTCAGCTTGCTGAATAACATAAAAGATTAAATAGTGTTGCTGAAAGTGGCAATGACACAAAGGATAAATAATCACCATATCAATTTCACAAACCGTGATAGGATGTCTGTAGGATGGTCTCCGAACTGTGTTACATTCTGAGAGCAACAATCTGCAACATATCTTCTTTCTAAAAATATCAATTTGTTTCTGCATGTTAAACCAAAGATACAATTAGTTAAGATAAAAATATCGTATTTTGTCATAAGATAGAATAGAGTGTTGCATGTACCTGTGTGAATTGATGAAGCATCTTATCCCCATCCCATTCCAGCATATATTTAATCATGTAGACACCGCTTGATCGACTGTAAGTTGTAGGCAATATATTAATTTGTTATTTGGTACGAATGCTAGCAAGTATTAAGAATTTTTGTTACCAGTCCATTTGTTGTGGTATATCGGTGTAGTACTGTTTCTTCCACACAATGATGTTTGTAGGCTCGATAAGTGTGACCAAACCACCTTCAACTGCACGCTCTATACATAATTGCAAATTTGTTACCTGCCATACAAGAAATTTCGAATGGTCATCATTAGCGAAAACATTTGCTATATTTTTTGCCAAGTTTTTATGGTAAAAGATTATATTACTATTATTTTTTCCTTTTCCTCATCACGCAACCTCGTCATTGAGACAGCAGAGTTAAGAATTTGGATCTCCTTCTTAAGTGAATTCACCACTAATAAACTCCAATGGCTTCCCATCACGTTGAATGGAACAAATACCTGATATTGACATAGTTGTTTTAAATATGAACCAGAGTCTAACATGTCTTTGCAATTGTAGACATACTAGTTAATTCATAAGGTGTGTGAGATGTACCATGTGTCGCATAACACAAATCTTGCCAACTTGTGAAACCCAACGATGATCAAGTCTTGAATCGAAGTCTTCAAATTCATCAAATAACAAGTTACTTTGGAAGGTTGTGATTACTCCTACATTATCATTTGCTATGTTGGCGATGTAACCATACGCATCGATCACCTGCAATAAAATTTTGTATGTGTTTGGTTAGACACAAATATCAGTATTTTTTTGTACGAATGTAAAATTGCCTAACTCACCGTGTCATATAACCATCCTCCATTCACATTGGGGAGTAGGAAATTAATCGCGAGTGGAATATCAGCTATGTCAGCAACCGTGGCCCAAATGTAGCTATTCCTCACAAAATGTAGGACCTCTTCATCTTCTTTTGTTAGAATATAATCATCTGTATAGTCTGAGAAAAAAATGTTCAAATTGTGCACAGAGACTAAATAAACGCAAGGCAAAAACTAAAGCGGAAGAATGAAAAATGAATGGAATTTCTCACCAAGATACTGTGTTGAGGCATTATGGCATTTGTCATCCTCATACGAATATTCCACAGGGTCAGTAGCATATATATCACGACCACATGTCCTTTTTAGTAATTGTTTTGTAGCTAAAATTGAACGCTCAGAATCCATAGTGCCATTTTTTTCTATAGTTGTACTGAGTTTGTGATATGTTTGTATGCAGTGCTCATGCAAGGGCTTTCCTAACGGAGCAGTAATATTTGGCGATGATTCTTGTATCTTTTCAACATGCTTGACTGGTATTTTATTGGAACAATTAGTTTGAAAACATTTTGGATGAATGTTGGTACACCCTTGTAATGTTTCCTCATTTTCTACAAAAGTTTTGTTCCAATCATCCTGGGCATGCAAAGTTTTCATTGGAGAGGTTTGTTCCTACAAAAGGGAGAGTTACCACTAAAAATATTAATTTTTAGTTGGACTAAGAATATTTATGTAGCTGAAGGCTTATATATTACAATTAGTATGTAATAAAATAGTGTTGTACACGTTATACCTTACAGTCTAGTTCGCCAAATGGAGAAGAATTGTATGTGGGAACTGCCTTGCGGATTTCCTGGAAAAGAGAATAGTCATAATACAGGTAAACAAGATCTAGGAAGGAGCCATGGTAGTGATAAACAAACCATACCTTCAAATCGTTTGTACACTGAAACAATCCTGCTTCTAGATTGCACACCCTAGTTGCTAGGGTGTCATGCTTTTTAATCCCAGTTAATTCCTGTTGTATAGTAAGAATCTTTGAAAGAAGTTTTTGTTCCATATCATGGATTACTCTTTCAAGTGAGAGGCGCTCCTTCGCCATAGCTTGAAGTATTAGGTTAACCTTCAAACAACAGTGAAAATCTTTTTATTCCTTTATACGAAAAAATATGAGAAAATTAAATCTAGACAGTATAATTATCGTGAGCTTAAACTATATGAACCTAGTTATTTGTGATAGAATGATGGACTGAGTGAGAAAAGTGTTCTGCCGAGTGAGATGGTTCACTTGTAACTTTGTGCACATGGTCTCTATGTAGCTGGTGAGAAGGTTGGCGTGTTTGTGTTTGCATAGGGTCTCCATGTAGCTGGTGAGAAGTTGGCTTTTTATTGGCAATATTGGCTATGCACTGATCAGGTAAATTCATGATAACCTATATAAAATGATTTAGCTGCTAGATATAAAAGGGTTTCATGTACAAAATAAACTGAAGTTCTTGTGAATTACCACGCCTCCATGTATGCCTTCTTTCTCGTAGGTGATGGTTCTTAGTTTTGCATTTTTCTCGTCCCAACGTGCCATCAATGGAAGAACTGAAGGAGAATAGGAAACACCATATTTACTGTATGCTTGAATCTTTTCCCAATACCAAAACTACAAAAGGTAGACTTTCTGAGATTTGATGGTTAGTGAGGGTAAAACAATTTATACACTGATCATATATTATTTTTACAGGAACTGATTATATTATATGCCAATTACCTGGAGCAGAGCTAAATTTCCTTGCAGATTGACTAGGTCTTCTTCAACAAAAGTATGGATGCAACCGAGTAGGTGAGACAGAGAGAAAGTTCCCCAGTTGAGCTTTGGAATATCCGAAACATTTTCAAGAAGGGATAAATACTTTGAATCAACATGGTAATCTGTTGTGGGAGCTAAAATAACACCAATAGTATACAAAACAATCTGATGGATAAAATCTTCATCAGCCTTCTTAGATCTTAAAATATTGTCCCTCAACCCCTGCAAAGAAATGTGTCCTTTTCCTGCTGTTTTGTATCGGTTGAACAACTCACCATTGATTTTTGCTTTGTTGTCTACAGATATTTCTACCCCTTTGATTGGCAGATCCATTACTTTGTAGACATCAGTTGCTAGCAATGGAATTTCTTTACCACCTAGTACAAAACATTGTGATTCTAGGTTGAATGTCTTGGCAATCTTAACTAGCATGATACGGCGGAGAGTTACCACTTCATATTTAACAAGCCACCTAGCCCTAGCAACTTCATTGTTTGCTAGTGTTCTTTGGACAATTGTTGTGCTGTCTCTGCATATTGCTTTGGCGAGCAAATAATGGTCATATCTCCATGCCTCATAGCAATTTGCTGGAAATTGTGGTAATCAAACATGATTATGTAATGAATAATTTGGTGCACAAATGATGTACGTATGGTAAAGCAAATGTATATAGTGCTGTACTATGTAACTGACCTCATCCTCGGTGAATTCGTGATCTGTGGATTGACTTTGCGGAAGTGGCACCCCTTGTGCAAACTGCTGCTGGTTGGATGCACTGCCACTACTGAAGCTGGGAGGTTTTCCTCCCATCTTTGACACCATCCCAGTTGATCGCCCACCGTCGGCCGCCTCTCGTGGCTTGTTACTGCTCTCTCGAAAAACTAGTGAAACGATCTGATATTTCGGGGGCAGGAACTGACATGAGTATTGGAGGCTGCAACTGATTAAATGGATGATATTACAGATTTATCAGATAAGATTAGTCGACAACAGTTGGGCCATATCTGGGCCATAACTGGACCATGCACTATGTACCGATGTCATGTTTAGGTAATACGTCTTCGTGTTTGGAAAACATACTTGTAGCACTACGCTATAGTTATTTAAGATGTATATCGACCAAAGTTCCGCGTATAACCATCGGTTAGCCAGTTGCTGATAATACGCAAAAAGGCGTACATGCGATAAAAAAACAATTTATGGTTAAAACTTTAACATATATATATTCTTCATGACTTATATGCCAATGTTGAAGAAGAAACTACAAAATCATGAGCTATGGGTCTTTCAAGTAGCTATGGTCTCAAGTATTTGCATATATATTGTGTTTTAAGATTCAAATTTTGTCATCGGCACATACATTATATGGCAATTGATGTGACCTGGATCTTTAGTGCATGCAATCGCGTATACATCATCATTATGAGCTATGGGTCTTTGAGGCGGCTATAGTTTTTATCGAACATCTATGAGAGAAAAAAACAACAAGCCTATTCTAGGCAGATTGTGAAATATGGTTCTTTTAAAAAAGAAGATAGGGATGTACTTAAACACATTGGAACTAGGCATGTACAAAATTAAATTTCAATTAATTTGAGATGTTTTTGACATATTAAATTTCAATCAAATTTAAAATCATTGGAAATTTTATATAAATAATGTGATATTTTCAATACTTGTTCACAAATTTTTTAAAAAAATTATTTAATTTTCGTGTGGTTCTGTAGTCGGTACATCGGAGAAATTTTTAGAATGGAAAAAGTGAAAATTCTAGTCAAACGGTTCTTAGGAATTGTTTTTTAAGCCCATTCTTAGGAATTAGAATAAATGGCCAAAATAAGATGGAGCTGGGAATTGATACTGGTGGCTGTGTTGAAATATCCGCTACTCAACCACCAGCACAATAGGCTTCCTATGACATGGTATGAATATAACGTACATTTAAGCAAATCATACAATATTTCAAGAGGAAATTGCACAGGAGGAATATCATTGAGCAAATCGATTCACAAATAATAATAATAACATGTAACATTCACATGGTAAATATAGAAGTTTCAAGTAGTAGTGACAAAAGCAAAAAATAACACGTTTGTACAAGCAATATGAAAATTATATAAATGATGTTCCAATAAGGTCTGACGGCCCTATGATGCGCCCAAGATATTCATACGCAAGTGAGAATACGGTCCTTTAGGGTCTTGTAGTACTCCATGCATTATAAGATCAGTGCAAAGTTCCTGAAAGTGAACAAATACCACGCTGTAAAGTCTTTTTTTTTCAGAGCAAAGTGACACAAACTGAACCTATGTTAGCAAAGCAATTATTCAGATATAACATGAAGTCACCATATAATACACATATAAAATTAGGCTTCTAAAACTATGCTATAACTTCAGTGCAAGAGGTATCTGGACCTAAAACAAGATCTAATACTCCATGCACTAAGTTTTTTTTAAAAAAAAAGCAAGGTCACTGATACAGAAACCTGTGTTACCAAAGTACAGATTCAGAGCTAACAGTCACCATACACTAGACTTATGAAATCAGGCATATGAATAAAAAAATGGTTTACTCCATGAACTATTCATTGGCAATACTAATAAAAAAATGTCCTGAAAATGAAACATGGTTTACTCCATGAACAATTCATTGGCAGCACTAATAAAAAAATTATATCAATAACAACATGAATCCCAAGATCAAGACATATATATCTACCTAATTAAGTTGTTCGCTCTAGACATGTTCGTCTTGTGTGGTTAGGATTTTTGCAAAAGCTACATGTGATCTTTCTCTTTTTTTTAGGAAAGGCCTTTATCCTTGATCCTCTTGTATGATTTTTAGGAGCACTTCTGGGAACAATTTTAACCGGATCTTGAACCTCTGCCTCCATGAATGATTCAGCTTCCAAGCTTTGTGGTATTATAGGTCCATGCCTATTAGACTTATTTTTAACATTAGCTGCACTGTTTTCCGTAATTACTTTTCGCAATGCATGCTTCATCTTGTCATACGAATCTTTCGATTCAGATGCTTTGAAACATGCTGAATTGCTCAAATTGCATAATTCACGATACCTCTGTAGGCTTTTTGACCAATCATACATGCTGCTCTTTCTTATGGATGGGAAAGCAGACTTCGCACTCATGGTCCACCGTTTAGCGATGCAACAGCAACCCCTGGGGAGTTATTCTATATGTAATGTAGAAAACACATAAAATATGTGACTACATGGTATGGCTTCAGATTGCAGTTTACAACAGGAGCAAGAAACTCTTTCCAATGAGGTCTCTGAAAATGAACAATCAACGTGAAACTTTCGCTCTCTTCTTTCTCGCAGAGATATCACATATGTCCTCATATCTCCTCCGTCTAGTATTTCATTGATCGTAAGCTTCCTTGCACCACATATCTTTTCTTTCACCAATGCAAAAACAGTAGGTGTATACAGATGTGCTGCATCTTTCTCAATGTTAGAAGCATCCAACTCCGTGAATGGCACAGATTGGGATGCCTCACTATCTAGCTTCGCCTCATTTCACCGTAAATTGGATAAGCATTCCTCATAATGATGCATCATGCGGAATAATTTCATCTGCCCATCAAGATGAGCTTGTAATGTTGAGTTCAACTCTCACTTCGTTGGTTACTCTTCAAGCCTAAAAAATATAGTCCTTTTTGATATGTTGCAGCCCATAACATCCTCATCTCATACATTTGATGCAACCAAGTATCAGCACTGGTAATTTCATGCTTTTCCTTAAAATGGATCCATTTGCTCTCAAACTCATGTGTTGAACAGAAATCATATAAGAATTTCCTAAAATCATGGCTGACTTCAGAATCGTGCAAATGTCATATTATATTCTGCTCAATGTGCCATGTGCACAACCTGTGGTTGCAATTAGGCAATATTGCTTTAATAGCTCTTTGCATTGCAAGGTCTCCATCAGTGATAACAGATATGGGATATTTTTGAGCCATACAAGTCAAAAAGGTGGTCAACAACCATTCATATGCTTCTCCTGATTCATCAGAAACAATGCTGCATCCAAATATGACAGTGCTTCTATGGTGGTTCAATCCAACAAACGATACAAATGATAAGTTATATCTGTTTGTCCTGTATGTGCTATCGAATACCACAACTTGACCAAACGCTTCATAATCTAGACGAGTCTATGAATCTGACTAGCACAAATGTTTCAAATGGCCTTGCTTATCAATCTCATATTTGAAAAAGAAATCAGGATCCCTCTCTTGTCGTGCCCTTAGGTGACTCAACACCGTTTGAGCATCACCAGCAACTATGGTTTCTTGCTTATATCAATAGCAATAATTATATATATCCCTTGATACAAATCCAACATTGTCATAACTACCAAATTGTTTTTCCATTATATTCATAATTTGGTGTTTTCGCACTCCTGCTATTTCCATTTCAAGGATGTTTGCTTTCTGTGCATCACTAATTTTATGGTGTGAACGTAGAAAACAAACTTGATCAACAGGTGCTAAACAATGGTTGTGTTCATCCATAAAATCTTTCACGAACCACCGCCCTGTTTCCTGGTTAAGCATAATGACTAGTTTTGCTTCACACCCACAACGAGTCAGGTCCCGAGCTCTTCTTTTTCTATCCGTTCTCTTCATATGCTTACCTTCACGGAAACCTTGTCGACTGCACACCAACTTTCTTAGGCACACCTGCTCCGTGTCTTTGATTCTTTCCAAGTAGCATTTTCTGACGCTAAAACCTTTTCCAATAGCATAATTGTTGTAAAAATCAACGCCTTCTTCCTTGCTACCAAATGTTTGGGTGATAACATATTCATAAGCTGATAGAGCCTCCGCACTATACCTCATAACAACCATATTGTTCTGCAAAACAAGTAATTAATTCAGAAAATATATCATATGACCATACATTTTTTTACAAAGTAATTTTAAAAGCTACCTCAACTAATTTGCATCTACATCTCAGTACTACCTAACTGATGTATATTTCACATTTATTTTTATACATTCCAACCTAACAGACCCAAGTAAAATTGTATTACTGTCTAAGAGAGGGGCCTAAGTTTAGTCAGCTGGTCCTAAAACAAAGCTGACAACTAAGCAAGTATTTAATAGAAATCTGTTATTATTACAAAATATAACTAAGTTGACATATTTATCACTCACAGATAACTAATAGATATTGTTGGCGTAAAATTTAGACCCGCCTCGCAACAAAACGGGTTCCACGTTTCCACGGCGGCCTGGGAGGTCTGCTTAGCTCCAGTGCAGGTCCAATGGCTTGCCTAGGTGCATGTAGGGCCTGCCAGTTGATTTGATCTGCAATCAACAAGAATAAACAAGTAAACCATGTGAGAAACGATGGCCGATCGGCCGATAGGCCAATGCTGCATCTTGGAGGCCTGGCCGATAGGGCAAAGCTATATCGGCTTACTTGAAGTAATAATATGATGTAACTGATGAAACAGATCTAATCCCATCGGCCCATGTTAATATGTTTATAGTAAATTACTGGAATCAGCCAAGGAGGGTTGCACAAAGATAAATACACTAGCTAATACTTAGTGCGATCTTATACAAGCCAATCGGCCAATATAAATATACCAATCACAGAGAGATCCTAAGAATACCCTGTAACTGATATGCTTATATTCGCTAATCCGCCTGTATAAGTGGCAAACACATGCAAGAACATCGCTGATCACATGCATTAGGTAAGACCGGCTGAAACCCCGGTGCTATCCTAAATTACGATTGGAAAACAGGCTTTGGGTTAAACTTCAAAACACGACTAAGGTCGATAGCAACTCAGAGTGTAGATCGAGAGTTAACACAAAGAAAATCAAGTCGTCGATCGCTTTTGGGGATGGTGTAGGATCGAAACAAAGTAATCAAACCTACCAAAGGGGGGGGTGAATGGTAGGGAAAACCAAAACACAAATTACCTCTAGAATCCAACAAAACCAATCTAGAAAAACAAAATCAATCTCAAGAACAAGATCGTACTACCGCTGTCGAAATACTACCGGTCACACTGCCGTATATTCGTCGGTCAGACCGCTCCTCCTGGCCGGTCAGACCGTCGCCATGCCTCCGGTTAGACCGACACACTCCCGCCAGTCAGACCGCACGAACGACCGTCGGGACCCAGAAAACACCGGTAGATGACAAACTCGAAGATATAAATTGTAACTCTCGACTTTATTGCATCTAAAAGTGTTTACAAAGTGCAACAACAGCACTCCTCATCAAAATCTTGACCTTACTCGAAACCCTAGCTATTCTCTCAACTTATGAATCACACAATCAATTCTTCTAGGAGGCACACCCTCCCTCTCTATTTATACATGAAGTAGGCTGTACAAAACCCACGAATCTCTCACGAATTAGGACTCCCAACCACGTGGGAAACCCTCTCTTGCAGGCTTCAAACTCATCTCTTTCCTTATCTCCATCCATCTTCCCGAATTTGGACTCCCTTCCAAATTCAACTCCTCTTTCCATACGTACACGATTCCTATCGCATACCATATGAATTCTCTATCTTCCACGCGCACTATCCTCTAGCCTTTTAGTATCCCGTGTGATCTCTTGATCCCTGGACGTCCACTTCTCCCAAGTCGACTCCGATCCATCACCGGCAACACTATCCCGAGGCCTTAAGCAATACCTACACACATACGATAAAGAAACCATATTCCAAGCACAGGTTCGTCCAAACATGACTCACATTAGTATAACAACAGTAACCATACGCATAGAAACCATCTAGAAGTCAAATCCATGAAGAAACAATCCGTAACCGAAAAGATAAACCGAAACCAAAAGAGAATAGGTAACCTCCCGGTTAGACCGCAGGCCAGCCGGTCTGACCGCACGCATAACTCCGGTCTGACCGGCCGTGCCTGGTCGGTCTGACCGCCAGGTCAAATCCGCACAACTCTTCACAAAATCAATCATATATAATCACATGGAATACCATCTCAATAAACCAATATTACACACATAAAATGTCACAAGCCACCAATGTTTCATCACATAAAATAATAATCAAACACATTTGATTCTACAGATGGTAGATGCGTTAGATAATCTGGACGAGCAAGCTAATTCGATCATTGTCGGCAATAAACCCTAAAATGAGTTAGCCGCTGGCGAGATAGAATTAGAAAACCGCATCAAGATTAGCTAACACACGACAAACGATGATCACATCGTCAGGGCTTAACGTGCCTAAAGCGACACGCTAGCCCCGACGATGTAGATCGTCGGGTACGAGTTCTTACCTCTGCTCTGGGCAAGCAAGAACTCGTCGGGAGTTAACCTCTTGCGAGGGTTGGCGATGCACCGAAGGTAGATTAAACTTGATTGATTGTGTGATTGAGTGAGACAGTTTCTATGTACAAACTACCGGGATATTTATACCTGAGATTACAACACGGTCCGTGCAGGACACGATCTTATCTCTAATTAACAAACAAGTCTTTGCGGCAGACTCTTGCCAAAAATTAGATCTAAACCTACTTGATTTACAAGATACAATTGCCTAAAATCGAGCCTTATCTCTATTTGGCAACCACCTTGAAGTTTATCTCAAGCCCAGACCAAGCCCACGCTGACTCTGTCAATTTTCAGCCTCTATCGGCCGATGACCATATTGAATCCGTATTGGCCGATACGCTCTTCCTGGTAATGCCTCTCCTAGTCCGATACGCCTACTGAGTCCGATACGAGACCTGGTCTGACTCCAATCCAGCCCTTCTCTCTGCGTCGGTTTCTTCTCCGTTCTCCGGGCTAATTACGAAAATCTGTTGTTAACACATGCCCCCCCAATTCCACTTCATTATATAATGTGGCAGAATTAGCTCCGAAGAACCCATCGACTCCTCTGCTAGGGTTCGTCTGAAAACCGCGCAGATCCAGGCTCATAACTTCTCGCCGTTGATTTCCTTGCGCAATTCCTCGTCCATCCCTTTGCACCTCGCAATTCCGGTGGCTCCTCGGCGTCTCCCTGGTACCGACCCCTGCAACAGCGACCTCCTCGATAGCAACAATGGCTTCCGCACCATTCTACGCTTCCGAGATCCCCATGGTGAGTCAATCCTTTCTGAATCCACATTTTCACTTTCTCGCCGATTTCTTCAAACTAGGGTTTCTGCTTTTTGCCCCCTGGGTCATTACCTTATATCACTGTTCATATGCCGTAGGTCTTCAAAGATCAAATCTTAATCCCCACCAACGACAAATCCCACCGGTTCCTTCTAGGCCCCGTGGGCAACTGCGACCCGACCTGGCTGACAAACGCAGAGACCAACAGAGTTCCTTTCAAACAAGCCAAACCCAATGTTTCATCTTGGAAGCACACCTTCAGATCCTGGCCGTCAAAGCTCAATGGCTACAGAACCTGGCACAAGAGGATTGTTGCGACCAAGCAGGTTCACTGGGACGAAATAGGAATCGGCCAATGCATCACTCTGTCCCTGGCCGATACCAAGAAAAATGAACCACTTATGTCAGCGGCCACCTAGTTCTGGTCTAGCACCTTGAACGCTTTCCTATTCCGGCAAGGTCCGATGACCCCAACGCTGATTGACGTCAAGCTGCTGACAGGATTAGACATCCAATCTGAGATCAACCCCTTCAGTCTCCTAACAAACAGCAACCATAAGTTGAAAACCAAGAAGATCGGAGGCTGGTCTGGGTACATTTCTGCGCACACGGAACAAGGATCAGTCTCAGAGAGGGAACACGTGGCCTTCCTGACACTATGGTTGGAAAGATTTGTTTTCTGTGGATCAACCTGCGGTCCCACTACAAATTGTCAACATTTGGCTCAAGCTCTGATTGATAAGAAACAAATCTCCCTTAGCCGATATCTCCTGGGAGCTGTCTATCGGCTACTTCATATTGCCACTCAAGATCTGATGCTGAAGCAAACTGTGGCTCATGGAGGACCATGGTGGTTTATCCAACTTTGGTTAACTATCCACACCAACACCATAGTCGATCGGCCTCCACTATCGGACTCCTGTTTCCCCTCAAAGTACGCCGATCACGAAGATCACAGAACCAGAAGATGCATGTCTTTTGGAGAAGCGGCCTCTGTCTATCCTGGAGCAGATCAATCGGCCGAAGACATGTCCACATGGTTCATCCGATTCTACACCGGCCCCCCATCAATTAAGATGGACATGTTCATCTACACCTCAGACCAGGGTTTTGAACTCCCTGACGATCTCCACTTGGACCTGGTGAATGACGACCTGGAGTCACGGGAATCATTTATGATCGGCATCACCCCATGCCTGCTCCCAGTAGGCATATTCCAAGGAAGAAGCACCAGCCTATCCTATGAATTCTACAATCCCATGGTGGCTGCTAGACAGTGCGGGCTTGGACAATTCCCCATCGGCTTACATTTCCATAAACTCCTAGAGAGCAGAGGCACGGTGTCATCAGCGCTGATCATGAGTAAAGCACTGGAGATTAAAATCCCAAACCTGGGTGATTGCGACCGATTGCATCTGAGCGCCTTCATCCACATCAGCTTCCAAGCATGGTGGCAAGAATGGGCTGCTCATATCTTCCACCAATCGGCCAGATTTTATCTAACGGAGCTCATCCAGGATATCAGCCCTCAAGTCCCTGACGGCCCAATTCCATCCGTGAGCAATAGTGGACAGAAAATTTCTTATGCTCAAGCTGTGGCTCCATCAGGATCAACTATTCCGGAGTCAATCATCGGCCTTACTGCCCCAAAGGTATCATCACTACTCCAAGGGCCAATGACCAAAGAAAACCCCAAGCGGAAGGCACCAGCAAAAGGAAAATCCCAAAAAATCAGCAAGAAAGCCAAGACTGATGATCAGGCCGATCTTGAAGAACTAGACCCCTCCATGGAAGAATTCCTTGATGAACAAGTGATGGAGGAAGAGGTCGATGCAGCAGCTGCCAATGCGTCTGAAGAAGAAAATCCATCGGCCGAGACCACTAAGGAACCATCGGCCAAGACCATCGTAATCCCATCGGCCGATGACCAAGCCGACACCACCCAGCCAAGGAAAACCAGGCATGCAATCCGCAAGGTAACACATTTCCTTCCTTGAATTCACGTAATCTCCTTCTGTTGGTATGTTACACCTTAATCCCTTGCAGGTTCTTGCATCGTCTTTGTTGAAGGAACGAACTCACTCGGCCCCTTTAGCAAGAACTAAAAAGGCAACTTTGCCAAGGCGCGAACGAGCCAAGGCCCGATTGAGAACTCCTTCTCCTTCTCCACCACCCTCTCCGATTGCTTCGGTAAGAGTTAATTTTACGTTGTCTCTCTAACAACATTGATCTGCTCACCATCTTCTTGCTTTTCTTCAGCCAGGGGCTCCATCACATGCACCACATCGGCCAACCCCCTCACCTACTGTTTCAAGACCACAAAAGGAAGCCGATGCAAGCACCACCGATGCTCCAACACAGGTAACCAAGGTCATTTTGATCCCCTTTGCCAATTCCCGTTTAACTAGGCTAACCTTGCCCTATATTGATATTTGCATAACTTAGCCGATATGTTCTCTTTTGATATCGGCCAATTTCTTGATGATGAGGACAAGGAGCCACCCATCACAGCCAAAGCGTCGATCTCTGATGAACTGAAAAACCGGCTGTCCGATATTACCAATCGGCTGGAGTCATCACTGGAGTTCCTGGTGGAGGATTGCACTCCCATCAGAGTCAGGGTACAAGAAATTCAAGATCAACTGCCTGAAGACCTGATGGAGACCCTGACACCGGCCATCTTCTTGGACCAATACCGATTCAAGCTTCACAAGGCGAAAGAAAGACTCGCGGAGCGACGGGAACGTGAGAGACTGGAATCAGCCCTATCCGCTAGCAAGGCTCAAGTCAATTCTGACAAAACCAGGTTGGATGAGCTAGCTGTTGAGCCGATTGTCTTGAAGAACAAACTTGAAGAACTCCGCCGCCTTGAAGCAGATCTAGAATCGAAGCTAGAAGCCACGCGCAAATAAATCCAAGAAGTTGAAGCCAGAATAGCTCATCACCCAAGGCTATAGAAGACCAAACAGCAAAGCTAAAGGCATCGGCCAAGTACCTTGCAACCCCGAGCAAATCCTTAAAGCCGATCCCAGGGTCGGTGGCCGATGACGCCCAAGCCATAGAAGATATTGATCAAATCCGCCGTAGGGCCATTGCAGCTATTGCAAACTTTATAGGGTGATGTAATATATTTTATGTCCTTCTTGTAGACAGATATCCTTATATTGTAATTAATCTCATCGGCCAATCAGCCGAATTAGATCTCAATCTGAAAAAGTCCAAGTCTGAAAACTTTTGAAACCCATAAACTTGAATCCTTGAATCAATCTAACAATCTTTAATAATTCTAACAATCTTGAATCAATCTAACAATCTTGAAAAATTGAATCCTCGCACTTATATCTATGCCCCCCAAATTTTAGAAGATGAGGGCTCATATTGTGAAATTTGAACTAAGGACAATAGTATATATCGGCCATCTAAAGACGATGCATCGTACATTAGCTGTGATCATAAATCGGCTGGAAGGCCGATCATGAGTCGATCCATACGCTTGGATAATATTTCTTTAAGTATTTGCCGTTAAGAGCTCTGCCATAAACTTCTCCATCTAATCCTCTGAGCAGATAAGCATTATGGGGAACACATCGATGAATCTGAAAAGGACCTTCCCAATTAGGTGACCACTTGCCGAATTTATTATCTCTAGAACCAATCGGCATTATTAATTTCCAAACAAGATCCCCTTCTTCAAACGACTTGGCAACAACTTTTTTATTATAATGACGAGCAACTCGATATTTATCGTGCTTTATTTTCTCCAATGCCCGCAATCGGACATGTCATCCAGCTCATCGACAATAAGATTATGGTACTCATCGGCTGTCAAGTCGTCTTGCAAGGCAATCCTCCTTGAGCCGATGTTGGTCTCCCATGGCAGCACAGCTTCATGCTAATAAACCAGCTGATAAGGTGGCACTTGAGTTGCACCATGACAAGCCATCCGATACGCCCAAAGGGAATAGGCCAGCGTGGTATGCCACCGTCTCGGCTGTTCATCAATTTTTCTCTTGATTAACTTGATTAAAGTCTTGTTGGAAGCTTCTGCCTGCCTATTAGCTTGCGCATAATATGGAGAAGAATTCAATAGCTTAATGCCCCTACTATTGGCAAATTCAACAAACTCGTCGACCACGAAGATTGATCCCTGATTTGTAGTCAATGTCTGTGGTAGTCCAAACCAATATATTATATGCTCTTTGACAAATTGAATTGCATCCTTGGAATCAACCTTCTTAAGGGGAACGGCCTCAACCCACTTTGTGAAGTAATCTGTAGCCACTAGCATATATTTGTGTCCCTTGCTTGACGGCGGGTTTATCTGGCCGATCATATCTATTCCCCATCCACGAAACAGCCACGGCTTTATGATTGGATGCATAGCCGATGCCGGTGCTCTCTGAATTGCTCCAAATTTCTGACAATCTTGACATCCTTTATAATACTTGAAACAATCCTCTAGCATTGTTGGCCAAAAATATCCAACGCGCTTTAAAAGCCATCTCATTTTATGGGCCGATTGATGCGTTCCACAAATCCCTTCATGGACCTCGCTCATAACAACCTTGGCTTCCTCGAGACTCAAGCATTTAAGCAAGACACCATCAATCGTCCGATAATATATATCATCGTCCAGTAAGACATAATGTAAAACTTTATACTTCATTCTTCATGACGCCGATTGAGAAGGGTTTCTCAAATACTTGATGATATCAAACCTCCAGTCATCGGCATCCACGGTAGCAATTTGAATCTAAACATCTTTAGCCATCGGCTTGTATCCTGATGCCCCCTGAGCTAAGTCATTGGCCTCGAAGTTCTGCTTCCTGGGTATATGCCTCATCGTCACAATCTTGAAAGCTTGTAACAATTCCTTGACTCTTCATTGTAAACCCTGAGAATATCATTCTTGCATTCATACTCCCTAGAAAGTTGATTAATGACCAACTGTGAATCACCAATGATCTCTACGGAATCGGCCTCAACCTCTTGTAATAACTGCAAACCTTTGAGAACAGCCTCATACTCTGCTTGATTATTGGTATAATAAGGCTTGATAGTAAAGGCAAACTCGAAGCTTGCCCCCCGAGGGGATATGATGACTAGGCCGATACCGCATCCATGTCTGCAAACAAACCCATCAAAATACAATGTCCATGGCACAATATCTGAATATGCAATTGAATCGTCTCTATGCTGAACAATAAAATCGGCCAGGGCTTGTCCCTTGATTGCTTTAGTCGATTCATACCATAAGTCGAACTCTGTTAAGGCAAAAATCCACTTCCCAATTCTTCCTTTCAACACGGGGGCCGATAACATGTATTTCATCACATCGGCCTTACTTACCACAATGCACTCATTGGAAAGTGAATAAATCTCCAATTTAGTACATGAAAAATATAAGCACAAACATAGTTTCTCTACTGGCGTGTACCTTATTTCGACATCCAGCAGCCTCCTGCTGAGATAGAAAATAACCCGCTCTTTGCCATCAATATCCTGAACCAAAACTGAGCCGATAGACTTCTCATCGGCCGATAGGTACAGCCTGAACGGAACTCCCTTCTGTGGAGGAATTAGAACTGGTAGGGAGCTCAAATATTCTTTGATGTCGTCTAGCGCCTTTTGCTGCTTGTCACCCCATGTAAACTCCTGATCGTCTTTTATCTTCAATAACGGAGTGAACGGCTCTATTCTTCCTGACAGGTTCGATATAAAGCACCGGACAAAATTGATCTTGCTGAGCAGAGATTGTAACTTGGTCTTGTTCATCAGAGGCTTGATCTTCTTTATAGCGTCGATATTCTTCTGCGTAATCTCAATTCCTCTTTCGTGGACCAACAAACCCAAAAACTGACCGGCCGATACGTCAAAGGCACACTTGTTAGGGTTCATTTTGAGATCATACTTCCTTGCTCTTTCAAGTATCTTGCGTAAATCGGCCAAGTGCATATCATACTCTCTTGACTTTACGACGACATCATCGATGTACACTTCAATCAAAGAGCCAATAAGATCATGAAAAATATAATTCATGGCCCTCTGATAAGTAGCCCCAACGTTTTTCAAGCCGAAGGTCATAACAACCCACTCGTACAGGTCGATTGCCCCCGGACACCGGAAGGCTGTCTTGTGGATATCTTCCTCGGCCATGAAAATCTGGTTGTAGCCTGCGTTCCCATCCATACGTCAGGTTAGCACTTACATACGTCAGCCTAGGCCTATCGCCTATTCCTATGTCAACTTCTTCAAGTTCATCGGCCGACGTAAAGCCTTGTCCCAACTTCCCGTCTATCTCATCCACCGCGTCGTCTGTGTAGGGAGTAGCTTGCTCATCTTGAACAGTGGATGGCGCATCTTTGTTAAAGCAACTGCTTGTCCTGATCTTTAATTGTCTCCATATCACAATCAGTTACTTTGAGGAAATCGGCATCCCAAACTCGCCCGGACAAGCAATCGATTCCCTCCATCTCCCAAACTGCGAGATCGGCATTGGCCACGTGTACTGACCGATCGGCCTGCACGATCTCGACCTGGTCCCCTTGCCATTGTATAAGGCATTGGTGCATTGTTGAAGGGATGCAACAGTTTGCGTGGATCCAATCCCGTCCCAACAACAAGCTGTAGGAAACCTTTCCATCGAAGACGAAGAAGGTGGTGGGTATCATCTTGTTGCCCACGGTGAGTTCCACGTTTAGTATCCCCTTCGCCTTAGACGCGTTGCCACCAAAGTCTTTCAGCACCATGTTGGTCTTGATGAGGTCTTCAGGTACTTTTCTAAGCTTCCTAAAGGTTGTGTACGGCATTAAGTTTACCGCCGCGCCGCCATCGACCAGCATCTTCGTCATCGGCCGCCCATTAACGAACCCTTTGATGTACAACGGCTGGAGATGCCTGTAGCTGGCGTCGACTGGCTTGTCGAACACGGCTTGATTAGGTGACAACTGTAGTTTAGCCGAGGACTGCTCGTCGTCGGCTACCGCTTCATCAGCCGTCTGCACGCTTTACTCCGCTGGCAATATGAAAACCATATTAACAGGGGCCGATGCTACACCTTTACCTTTTGCGGACGCAGGAGCTTGAGCTGTTTTGGAGGTGCCCTCGTCGGCCTTGGCCACCGCTAATTTTATTCTCCACTCCTTCTTGGTCTTGGCCGGCCGATGGGCTATTGTCGCCTGTTGCTCTTGGATCAGCTCCTTCCTACTTAGCCTCTGAACCCGCCGTTTTTGTGTCTTGCTAAACACGTCGCTTGGGCACCACTTGGGGTTCTGGACTTGCTCCTCGTCCTCGGTCTGATGATCGTGGTGCATCGGCCCTAGCCTCTCGTGTACAGACTTTCTCTGCTTGCTTGGCCGATGCACTTGCTTGCTCGAGCTGCCCCGATAAGAGTCTTCTACATCATTACAGGCAGGGCACTCTTGGATGGATGGCAACCTCATTCCTTCATTCCAACAAAAACGGAAAAATTCGCACTCCCAATGAGGGTCATAGGAGTTGTCATGATCGGCGTAATCCTGTGCTTGTTCCTCCCGCCTTCACTGATATTTTCTAATCAGGCCCTCGGAGGTCTGATGAGGTCGCTTGCCGGTCCGATGGCCATCGTCGTCGGCCCTGTCCGCCCGCACCATGTTGACTGGGAACGGGTGTCCTTCTATCTTCATCGGCCGCTTGGCATCATGGATCTTAATCCTACCTTGCTCGATGGCCGATTGTATCTGTTGTCGGAAGATTTTGCATTCGTTGGTATGATGGGAATATGTGTTGTGCCATTTGCAATACCTTCTCTTCTTGATTTCTTCGGCCGATGGCAGTACATGACCCATTGGCAGCTGGATCTGCTTCTCTTGCAAGAGTAGGTCAAATATTTTGTCGGCCTTGTTGATGTCGAAGTCATATTTATCCTCTTTGTCGCCCTTCTTGGCCCACTGGCATGCTATCGGCTTCTTCATCCGGGCCCACTCGGCCAGGTCGATATCGGCGTCTTCTTCATCATCTTCGTCGGACGCGTACTGATAGACTGTATTGATTTTCTTCGCGAACTTCTTTGCCTCCTGGAATCGTTGCTCGTGGGCTGATACTCGTTGGGCTAGCTGTGCTAGGCTGTCGAATTCCTGAGAGGAGAACCTCTCTTGTATCGGCCCCAGTAATCCTTGAAACGCCAAGTCGACGAGCTGTGAATCGGTCAAGCTAAGGCTGTAACACCTATTCCTTATGTCCCTAAATCTTTGAATGTACTCTGGGACTGATTCATCAACCCGTTGCCTGATGGCAGTAAGATCAGACAGTTTCATGTCTTGCACGCCGTTATAAAAGTATCTGTGAAACTGCTTTTCTAGATCTATCCATCCTCTGATGGAATTGCAGGGTAAAGATGAAAACCATGTAAATGCTGACCCTGACAAAGACTGAGGGAAAACCTCACCCTCAACGCCTCTATGGCCGATGCCTCCCCACACTGTGCTAGGAATCGGCTCACGTGCTCGTATGTAGAGACGTTGTCCTGCCCTGAAAACTTGGAGAAGTCCGGAATTTTGTATCGGCCTAGCAGTGGCACTCTGTCGAACTCCTCGGGGTACGGATGCCGATACACCATAGAACTCTCCTTGGGCTTCAAACCAAACTGATCTCGCATCACCTCGGCTATCATGTCGGCCCAGTATCCTGCGGGCCGATGCGGGAGGTCTTGCTGGTAAGATTGCTGCAGGCCCTCTGCTTGATATTGCCTGGGGGAGTACGGTTGGTAGTGGTGATTCAGGTTCTGTGCGTCGTACTACCTTGCGGTGTACTGCTGGTAGCCTTGCGGCACGTTGTACGCAGCTGGTTGCGGAGGGTTTTCAAACATGGGGATCTGAGGTTGTCTGGCCGATGGCAGGTTGAGTGGAACTTACTGCATCGGCTCGATCACTAGTTGTTTCCCCTTCATCCATTGTGCATACTGTTCCTCCATGATGTGCTGAGGGCTTCCTCCCGTTTGCCTGGTGAGGACCAGCGGCAAGGTTGATGTCGGTTGCGCCGATGGAGGTGGCATCGGCGTCGTCGGCTGTGGAGCCATTCTCTGGTCGTTCCTCAAGGTCTGATAAGCAGGGAACTTATTTTCTGGCAAGAAAATCGACCCTTGAGGCTTGTACTGGTGAATTGAACCATCTAGGATTGACTTGACCATATTGGTCAACGTATTCACCAGGATCCCCGACTGGTTGACTAGCGCAGAATGAACTGCGGAGTCGATTCTGTCTTGCAACGTCAGCGCATCGTTTTCTTCGGTCTTGACAGCGTGGTCGTGTGCCGCTGCCGACGTGCTGGCTCCATCTCCAGGGCTCGGCATTACCACCTTAGATTTTTGGATAAGGGTGCCTTGCCGAGTCCTAGAGTATGTCTACAGGTACATGTTTTGGAACTGCTCGACCAGTTTTTCCATCTCGACTTTCTGCTCTTCATTGAGCTGGTCGACGGTCATGGAGACGACGTTCTCCTCGGAGATCTCAGCCTGCTTTGACATCTTGCAGTGGTCTTCTTGTTGTTGCGAAGCTCGCGTTCTTCTGGTCCCACCGGGCGTGCCAAAAGCGTGTTGGCGTAGAATTTAGACCCGCCTCACAACAAAACGGGTTCCACGTTTCCACGGCGGCCTGGGAGGTCTGCTTAACTCCAGTGCAGGTCCAATGGCTTGCCTAGGTGCGTATAGGGTGTGCCAGTTGATTTGATCTGCAATCAACAAGAATAAACAAGTAAACCATGTGAGAAACGATGGCCGATCGGCCGATAGGCCGATGCTGCATCGTGGAGGCCTGGCCGATAGGGCAAAGCTATATTGGCTTACTTGAAGTAATAATATGATGTAACTGATGAAACAGATCTAATCCTATTGGCCCATGTTAATATGTTTATAGTAAATTACTGGAATCGGCCGATGAGGGTTGCATAAAGATAAATACACTAGCTAATACTCTAGTGCGATCTTATACAAGCCAATCGGCTAATATAAATATACCAATCACAGAGAGATCCTAAGAATACCCTGTAACCGATATGCTTATATTCGCTAATCCGCCTGTATAAGTGGCAAACACATGCAAGAACATCGCTGATCACATGCATTAGGTAAGACCAGCTGAAACCCCGGTGCTATCCTGTAACATACCAAAAATTCGAATTTCGAATTTTGACTTCAGTTAAATAATAAACTTGTGTTTTTCAAGTCTAAATTGAAAGAAAATAGAAAGTAAAGCCCGAAAGAAAATAGAAAGTAAAGCCCAAACATGACATTTCTGGATGGTTATAAACTAAAATATAATTTTTCTACCATTTAAATATACATTTAAAATAATAATACTTAAGGGTAGGTGAACCCATTGAATTGTTAAAAATAATTGGTGCAATATAAAATCTTGAGGAAATTCATGAAGGTACTATTAAATATATATAACTCACTGGAATTTTGGTATAAATTAATATGTACTTTTTGATACCCCAAATAATTAGGCCAAAATAGTCAACCTATAGGTTAATACTAAACACTAATCGGCAAAAACGACACACATCTCATAAATGCATTTTATCACATGAAAATGTATATGGAACACAATTTATTCAAATACTACCTTATTTATCATGAATTGATATAATTTTTCCAGAATTTATTTTATTAGTTTTGACCTCCTAAAAATTCAATCTATTTTCAGCTAGGACTATTTTCTCTATTTTCCTGGGAATAAAATATAGAATATTTTTGTGTGCAACCAAGGAAAATGGAATCTAGGTAGTTTTATCTACCACCAGTAAAATCCACTTTAGTTTATCATGCACAGAAATTAAGTTATAGAATTAGAAAGTAGGGGGAAGGAAATATATCTGAAAAATCTTTTGTAAGCCTTCTGTGCAGTAGCTCACCAAGGATTTTACCCATCCCTCTCATGCTAACCTAGTGTACCACGGTTTGGGCCCACATGACAGTGTCTCCAGCTAGCCCAGCCCCTATTCATCCCTATTCCTCACCGCCCAAGCAGAGCAGCCGAGAGAGAGATCGATCTCGTGGGCATGGCTCCTGCTCGACACGTGGACTCGATGTGGCGACGCTGGGCTCCTCCCTTTTCTTCCCCAAACCGCGTTGCCCATCTCCAGTTGTCGACCCAAAGCCGTGAACCTCGAGGGAGAGAAAACCCTAGCCCCTCCGTCACCCTTAACCCCGCTGCCGGCCACGAGGAAGACGAAGGCCGCCATCGCCATGGAGCCACGGTTGCCTCTCTGTTCTCACATTCCAGCATCTCTCCACCATGCCGCTTCCAACCCCACTGATCTCGCTCTTTTTCGCGCAGTCGATCAACGGGAACGTCATCGTGCCAACGATGCTCCAGAGCATGCACCGAAGGTCGCCGCCACCGGCATGTTTGTCGCGCAGCATGAAGGGGACCACCTCAGGCCGAGCCGTCGCGCCATCAACACCGCCTCAAGGTCCTCTCCAAAACCCCTCAAGTATCCCCAAGGATGGAGTGCCGACGAGGGAGATCAGCGTCCTCTTCTCCAACTCCGGCTGCTGAACACCATCATCGATTCTATCCTCTCCGGTGAGTCACAGTCCGATTCCTTGCGCATGGAGTATCCCCAGGACCTATCTAACACCATGTGCATGCATTCATGGCAGCTCGAAGGCCAGATTGATCTGTCCACATTCGCTGGAGCTTTTTACCGCCGCCGCTGAGTGTCTCAATCACCGCCGTGTCACCAAGGTTCTTCCGTCGTATCAACCCACTCGGTGAGTCTCCTACTACCCGAGAGAACCACTTGCATGTATCAATTAGGTTGGATACCGTCCATGACCTATTTGGCATCTGCAGCCATGAAACCACTGCTGCTCGCATTGCCACCAGCGTCGATTTCCACCATCACCGGCGACAAGCCAATCACCGTCAGGTGCGCAACGATGCTGCACATCTTTTCTACTTTGGCCGCCTCGTCCATCTCACCGCCGTTCACCGCTGACGCCGTCCACCAGCCCACTTGTGCCGCCTCCATCTTGCGCTAGCTACTGCTGCCTTATCCTCACTTCCTTCGTCTCAATGACAGGTGGGCCCCACTTCCATCTAAGAGGCTGGGACTTGATAACAAGAAATCAAAACCTGTAGGGCTTTATCTGTAAGATTTCAGCCTATGACTTGTGGACCCAGGACCTGTTTGTAATTAAGGAAAACAATAAGCACTCTTAAAGAATTCTCATTCAACACGTGCTAAGGACCCTGGGTTCTAATCCAAGGACTCGAAGGGTTTTTCTGCAAAAGTACAGAGGCTGACCAGTGGACCCTTATCTTTAAAATTTAGAAGTATTAAAGGAAATATTCAAAACCAATTTTTTTTCAACAGGAAAATGAATGAAACTTGTAAAATGCATATAAAATTCAATTTAACTCCATTTGGGGTGAATCAAATTTCTATGGATTCACAAAATTGTAAACTTTAATATGGTAAGATAAAACATGATACCTACAGTAGAAGAAATGTCTTTAAAAATTAATATGTGGAATACTTAACATATAGCATACACTAATTTATAAAATTCATACAAAATTCATTCTAACTCCAAATAATATGATTCCAGATGGGTTGTGTTATAACTCTCATAGACTTGGTTTTCATAAATTTAAATGTAGTACATCTAGTACTAGAAACATATTTAAAATTTGTATAATAAGTAAGACTTATAATAAGTCATTTAAATTGTTAAATTCATAATAGATTCATGCTAGCTTTAAATATTGTGAACAAAATTTTGTTAAACTTTGGAGAAAGTACTCTCTGCTGCAGAAACCTAAGGCTTTACCAATCTTGAACCCAAAATGCACTTAGAGCCAAATGGAACCAAATTAATTTATTTCTAGTATTAGACTTTTAAAATTTATACCTCACAAATGCAATATGATAAAATATAAATTCCTTCACCACAAATTATAAAACCACAGCCTCTAACCACACTAGTGAATTCATGCATTTTAGTGCTTATCGATATTTCTATTAGAAGACGATTACGTTGTTGGTGAGGAGATTTAACCTTTCGCTGACTCCAGTAAGGACATCCATCAAGGCAAGTTATGCCCTCCTCCTTTGAACACTTTGATCCTATGTTTTTATTTGGGCAAACGTTTTCTATTGCAAAGTTGCACGCGTTAGATAGATATGTTTGGAAAAATTATTTTAAAGTGATGAAATGGTAGTTATGACCTATTTGTTGCATAATCCTCCTTGAGAATTGTTATCCATAATGTTTGTAACCTTAGAGTGATTTAGAGTACCCTATTTGTACTCAAATGGAAACCCCTACGCTTTTATAAAATGCAAATGCTTAGCCTTGCTTAGTAATAGATAAATCATGGTTATGGATCACTTATTATGTTATTTGAATCATTTCAAAACTTATGAACAGAGATATTTTCTCTGCTTATTTGCGAACTAAAATAAAAGGATGTGAATTTCAGACTTAGGCGGCAAGTGACATGCATATGGTGGTAGTTGCATATCGATAGGGGGAGTATCCGCCTGAGTTGTTTAAGGACTGAACTACATATCACCCACTTATGTTTACCGTACATCCACATGTGTTATTTATGGGGATAACCTTGGCCTATTAAGTTAAGCATTTGTCTGACCTTGCATTCGGGAGGCCGTTGTAGTAGAGATAGTGGCCACGATTGTACTGTGGGCTATCTATAGGAACTACCCATGTATGTGTTAATGATTGTGTTGAGTTTATTGCTAGCAACAAGTCTAGCTGGATGTGATAACCGTGAGGGGACGGATGGTCAGCCTCACGGCATGGGCGTCTAAGTCTATCCAATATAATGATAACGTGCCTCGTGAGGGAACGGATGTGTTCGCCATCACGGCGTTAGGTTTAAGGCATGGGCCCGCCACCTAACGACTCTAGGACTTAAGCCTAGGGTGGATTCACACTTAGCGTGCTCATGCAAGGTTAGACAATACTTAATGTAAAAGCCTCGTTATGACCTCTAGACCGCACTCAACATGTAGAGTGTGGTAGTGCTTGGCCGGCACAAGACAAACTAGAGAGTTCATACCATGTGGGTAAAGCTGTACAAGCTCTGCAGAGTTATAAAAACTAATCGATTAGCCGTGCTCACGGTCATGAGCGGCATAGTGATGTGATGTGGGTATACTTTTATGTTTTCCTAAATGCTTTTGAAACTAAATGTTTTGGAATGATAATGAGATTGATATGAGTGATTTGATTGCCCTATTTCCGGATTGGATTGTGATAAAATGCTACTATCTATTTATGTTGATATCATACCATGAATATTACGCTTTACCTTATTGTTGAAATGTTTTGTTCAAATTGAGTTGCAAATGAATTGTGAACTAAAATTAGCTTTCTGCTAAAAACCCCGACCATATATAAGCCTCTCTTTGAATATAGCCTTCATGTATGTAGGTTTGACTGTGCGCTTGCCAGTACATTAACTTGTTTAATGTACTGACACTTGTTAGACTGGAATATCCATTTTTGCAGGTATTTGAGTGTTGCGGGAATCGTTGTTTCTCTCAGGATTGGTCCTATCAAGGGGTTTACCCTAGTCGGAATGCTTGTGGGGAATTTGGGTAGACATGCTTCCGAAGGACTTTAACTAATTAGCCGAATGGCTATATGTAAGTAACTCTGATGTTTGCCTCTAGTTATGTCTAAGTCACCTTACATGTATTTGAGTTAATACCATGGCTTAGATGAAAGTGCGAAGCTAGCATCTTCCTGGGGCTAGCTAAGCATGAGTAAGGATTTTGAGCAATTGAGATGTTGTAGAGCTCAGCAATTTGAGTCAAGTCTCCTGAGATGTGTAACACATCTGGTCGCCATCTTCGAATGGTTTGACGGGCATGTCTCAGGCTGAAGTTGACTGGCACGCTAAGTCCCAGCAATATCTCTTTTGCTCATTATTCGGCATCGCGGAATTCATATCGAATGGTGTTATGTTGTGGTCATGGACACATTGAGGTTTGAGTGGCTATTTATGCATGTATGGATCCCACTTAGCCAAGACCATGTGGTGACCACAAATATCACCGGACAATATGAATTTTGGGTGCTCGACATATCCTTAATTACGATCGGAAAACAGGCTTTGGGTTAAACCTCGAAACACGACTAAGGTCGATAGCAACTCAGAGTGTAGATCGAGCGTTAACACAAAGAAAATCAAGTCGTCGATCGCTTTTGGGGATGGTAGATGCCTTAGATAATCTGGACGAGCAAGCTATTCGATCATCGTCGGCAATAAAACCTAAAACGAGTTAGCCGCTGGCGAGATAGAATTAGAAAACCGCATCAAGATTAGCTAACACACGATAAACGACGATCACATCGTCAGGGCTTAACGTGCCTAAAGCGACACGCTAGCCCCGATGATGTAGATCGTCGGGTACGAGTTCTTACCTCTGCTCTGGGGAAGCAAGAACTCGTCGGGAGTTAACCTCTTGCGAGGGTTGGCGATGCGCCGAAGGTAGATTAAACTTGATTGATTGTGTGATTGATTGAGAGAGTTTCTATGTACAAACTACTGGGATATTTATACCCGAGATTACAACACGGTCCGTGCAGGACACGATCTTATCTCTAATTAACAAACAAGTCTTTGCGGCAGACTCTTGCCAAAAATTAGATCTAAACCTACTTGATTTACAAGATACAATTGCCTAAAACCGAGCCTTATCTCTATTTGGCAACCACCTTGAAGTTTATCTCAAGCCCAGACCAAGCTCACGCTGACTCTGTCAATTTCCAGCCTCTATCGGCCGATGACCATACTGAATCCGTATCGGCCGATATGCTCTTCCTGGTAACGCCTCTCCCAGTCCGATACACCTACCGAGTCCGATACGAGACCTGGTCTGACTCCAATCCAGCCCTTCTCTCCGCGTCGGTTTCTTCTCCCTTCTCCGGACCGATTACGAAAATCTGCTGTTAACAGATATATAACAGATCATGTCACAACCGAGTAAATAAATTGCCTTCAATCGGTTCCAACCCGTGTGTAGACTTCATAGGGCACCTATGCTAAATATCCCAGAAAACTTCATTGCACTAGTACAAATACGTTTTCATAGAGATTTGTAACTCTAGAACCATTAGCAGAGGACTAAACTTACAATCATTAAATCTGAACTGGTGGATATCACAACAAACTAAATGAAGTACCTGCTCAGTGCTCACAAACATTTCAGGACAAGCTACTGTGATCAGGAGTTGTGTTGTGTACTCTAAAAAAAATAGAACTTTTCAGAGAAGCTACAAACGTTTCATGAGAAACTAAATTCATGCAGTAGGAGAGGAAGAACGTTGTGCATTTTTCTGTTGTTAAACGCTTATGTAATTCTCTACTGATATGTATGTATACATCCACAACCAATTGGCCCACCTGCTGGTCACCGCTGCTGTACAAGCCCGCCGCTCGCCGAGGCCGCACGTACGCGCCCGCCGGTCACAGCCTCCGCAAGCAGCCTGAGGTCGCCGCCGCCGTACGTGCCCTCCGGTCACAGCGTACGAAAGCAGCAGACGGTCACCGTCGCCGTCGCCGCCGCCGTCGCCGCATGAGCCAATCGCGCCCGTAGCGCCCGCAGGTCGCAGCCGACGTACGCAGCAGCCAGTCGCCGTCACCGCCGCCGCATGCGCCCGTCGCGCCCGCTGGACACAGCCACAGCACGCGCCAGCCGGTTGTCGCCGTCGCACGCGCTGCACCTGCTCAGCCTCGTTCGATTGGGATTGATTAGGGTTAATTTTGAAAAGAAAATCATCAACGTTAGGAAGTGGATGGGGAATTGGGAATTGAGCAAATACTAAGCTACCCTTGTTAATAATAATTTTTGTTCCTAAATTACCCTTTGTAAATTAACGATCGATATCAATTGGTTAAGGAGATACTAAGGTACCTTTTAAGCACCGTAAAAGATCTCTATATATACTCATCCAGTTACCATCCAACCATTTCTTTTTCTGTTTCTCTCCTTTTTTTTATGGATCTCGAGCGAGGAGAGGTTGCTGGATCCGATCCCGACGGTTGCAGTGGCGTGCTGGACATGCCGCTGGCGTCGACGGGGCTGGGGATAACGGCGGCGGAGTACGCGCAGCTGCGGCCGATGGTGGAAGCGCACCACCGCTACGCCATGGGGACAAGCCAATGCTCCTCCCTCCTCACGCAGCGCATCCACGCACCGCCCGCCGCTGTCTGCGCCGTCGTCCGCCGCTTCGATTGCCCCTAGGTCTACAAGCACTTCATCTGCGGTTGCGCCGGATCCGGGGTGGCCCGGGGATAAGGAGGTGATGCAGCCAACGCCCGAGCGTGAGGCACATGCGGATGGGCTGGGTCGGATGGCGTGGGGTGTGGTTCCTCACCAGCTGGCGCTCGCATCTGACTGCCTTGTCCTCCCCTCACCATCCTCAACCTCAGTTCTCCTCAACATCGCCAGATTTGGGAAGGGGACGGTGTTGATGATCACCACCACACCCATCGCGTGATGGCCTAGGCGCTGGCCGCCCTCCCCCGATGGCATGCTGAGGCGTTAGACGGCGGAGGCCAGGCTCGGCAACGAGTTCGTGAGCAACGAGATGGCAGGCTTGATCCTCCCTCCCCGGCGTCGACCCTCTTGTCCCTGACCTCCCAGATCCATGCACCGGGGAACAGCGAGGAGACTAGCTGTGACGAGGTCTGAATTTTTGTGCTTGCTGAAAAGGGGAGTACTGACTTTTTTGGCTCTCGATGTGGTCTTGGTGGTAGGCTACTCAGATTTCTTGCTGGACTGAATATCTCTTCGAACTGGTTCAGACTGCAGGAAATCTCTGATTTTTTGCTGGACCAAGTTCCAGTGGACCGATTTGTTCTCTGTCAAGTCATGGATTTTGGTTGGCCTACTTATGTTCAATATCTTGTCCGACTTTTCTGCAGGAAACTAGTATTGCATTTCATGAACCATTATCCTGTCCTGTAATGTTTATTGCTTGGTCCATAATGAATGGATTCCAGAAAATTTTGGCGTCGGTCGTACGTCTCCGGCACCGACACTGGCGGTGGTGTTTGGCGAGTTGGGATTTAATCATCAGTGGTAATTTTTGTAATTTTTCTTGTTTTCTCAGATCAAGATGATAATTTTTATTGGCCATGTGATAGAACCAACACACAATTGTCATGGAGTAAGATATTTACTCACACCGTAATATTGTATTCGTGTATGCTAATTGTAAAAAATTACTTATCTGATATTGTCATCTAGTAAAACATTTACATTTACTTTGTGCTACTAAGTGTTCATGAAAAAAATACTAATGGATCGATATATAGGATTAAAAATACGAAAACACTTGTTAGTAAAAATATTACTACCACGAATAAGACACTGAGCTATTGAAAATAAGTAAGAAGTAAAGATATTATTACCAGTAACTGATCATAAAAATATTACTACAGTAGGTGAATCTATTTAACCAGGGAATAAAATGATACTAACGGTGCGTAATTAATAGTAAAAGTCTATCTTACTGGCATATCAAGATGGTTCCTGCACAAGCATGTTCAGTAAATAATTTACTAAGATGTCTACCCATCAAGAAAGGTGCGGGATGAATACATCGTTCAAGATGAATACATCGTTCATTTTATTGTTCAAGATGAATACATCGTTCAATTTTTACGTATAGTAAATATTTTACTTATAGTATACTCTGTCACAAATAAGAACTTTAGTATACGTCATTTATAAAAGGTGCGGGTTGAGAGGTGCCCAGAGAGGATGGGGGTGTGGGGTGTGGGTGACTGGGCTAGAAAAAGTACAGGGGTGGGGGTGGGGGGTGGGTGGAGGGTGCATGGGGGTATGTGAGGGGAGCGTTTTAGTTATTGTGCAACTCAGGTGTAGTTTAGCGCATCCCTATATATATATACTTGTAGCACATGCTTATCCATGCTAAGATTCAATGTAATTAACAAAAGCATTGAGACGATCATAATTATCCATAGAACTGTTCAAAGAATTAAAAATATTATTGATCTAATCAGTAGTGGCGTGGAAATGTGTAAAATTAATGTTTTGATTATTATTTTGTAATCAATTGGCAATGTTGATTGTATTTGATTTGGTGGATAATTGGTGAAGTGGAGTTTTGCGTTTGGATACATCCGGTCGGACCGGCCAGGCAATGACGGTCAGACCGCACATAGGTTGTGCTAGGGTTTTGCGCTCTGGATTGGACTGGTTGGATCGGGGTTTGAAGATGAACAATGTTTTCAATTTTATGGTGAATAGTGTTGTGGAGATTACGGGTATCGGATACCCTCACAGCTAGCTTACCCGACTTACCATAGGGGGACCTTGACGACTCGGGTCATACTCATCTATGGACCTTGACGAAAGCCTCAACTCTACCAACTTCGATGACTTCTACGACATCTCCACCGACGAAATCAACAGCCTCGACTCAGATAAAGATTACTACGATCCGGCGCTCCTCAACGTCCTCATGGCTGAAGTAGCCGAGACCGACTCGGCCATGGCCCGGAGGATCGCGGAGGAAGAACAAGCCAAGCTTGAGCAAGAGCGCAAGCATATGGAAGAAGAACGAGCCAGGCTGGAGTAGGAGCGCAAATGTGTGTAGGAGGAGAACAAACGCAAAGAGGAAGAGCTCAAGAAGAAAGAAGAAGTAGACAAAAGGAAACGAGACTTGAGGGCGACAGGGCGCTCCGCCCGCGAGGCTATATTACAAACGCGAGTCGACAATGCTAACATCTTCTAGACGCCTCAGCAAAACGCCGTCACTGCTCTCACCCTCATCGACACCGTCATTGAAGCGGCACACGCGGCGGTAACACCACTCCTAGATAAGATCAAGACCATCGTTGCGGCTACGGCCAACGACCCTCCATCTAGTTCCATGCGGAAGCCCACCGAGTCCGTCGCCGAAACGCCCGACAGAAGCCGCCTGCTGCCGCTCCGGTTCAGAGACTACAAGAGGTCCGAACAAAGCAAGACACCCGTCAAATTCAAAGACCTCTCCCCCCCCCCGTAACACAGCATGGAGGCTCCGAGAGCAATCGGCCGACTCTCATGAGAGAGTACATGGTCGACCACCCATCCACGATCGGATTCGTCACAGCTACAACTCCAATCATCAAAACAACTCTTGAAGGCCCCCACCAAGTGACTTGAGGGAAGTTCTTGATCGGCGCCATCAAGAGCATGAACGATGCTCTTATGAAGACCGAAGGAGATCACTCGACTACGACGACGATGGAGTACCTGCGTTCACTCGGGACCTGCGTCGAGTGGATTGGCCGAGTGGCTTCAAGCCTGCAGGGATTGGCAAGTACGACGGAAAGACCGACCCCAAGTCATGGCTGACCGTATACACCCTCGCCATCCGCGCAGCAGGAGGAGATAGCAAGGCAATGGCTAATTACCTACCCGTTGCTCTCGCCGACTCAGCCAGAAACTGTCTCACGAGTTTGCCAAGAGGCTCGATCGACTCGTGGAGTGAGCTCCGGGACCACTTCATCTCCAACTTCTAGGGTACTTTCGAACGGCCCGGGACCCACTTTGATCTTTACAACGTTATCCAGAAACCTGACGAATCGCTAAAAGACTACATTCGGCGCTTTTCGGAAAAGCATAACAAGATCCCCAACATTACCGATGACGTTATCATAGCCGCGTTCCAGAAAGGCGTCCGTGACGAGTTGCTGATCGGCAAATTTGGGCGCAAGGCACCGAAGACGGTCAAACAAATGTTCGAGACGGCAAACTCCTACGCCAAATCTGATGACGCAATCAAGGCCTCGTGACAAGACCGGCACGACAAAAGGGACGACAAGCCATCTGGAACCAGCTGGCGTCCTAAGAAGGACAACGGCAACAACAACAACAACGGCCAAAAAGATCGTAAGCGCAAGCCCGAGGATCTGGTCGCCACTACATCCAACTACCAACAACAACGTCCCCAAGTCGCCGCATACAACAAGATCATGAACACGCGCGAAGGATTGTTTCATCTACAAACAGTTCGTTGAATAGTACGCAGCACAACTACGACAGAAACCGGCCGATGAAGCTGGCCCATCGGGAACCAAGAGAAACGACCTGGCAAGCAACTCAGAACCCTTCCAAGATCCAGTCGGCGAGCTAAACCATATTTTCGGGGGACCGCAGGCGTACGAGTCCAAGAGAAAGCAGAAGCTGACCGACAGAGAAGTCAACGCAGTACAACCCGAAGTCCCACACTACCTGCGATGGTCGGAGGTGGCTATCACATTCAACCGCTCGGATCATCCTGACCGAGTGGTTCACCCGGGGCAGTATCCCCTGGTACTAGACCCGGTGGTTCGCAATATTAAACTCAAGCGCGTCCTCATTGATGGCGGCAGCGCCCTCAACATCTTATTCGCCAAAACGCTGAACGAGATGCAGATCCCAAGGTCAGAGTTGAAGCCGAGTAGAGCTCCCTTTCATGGAGTCATCCCAGGGTTGTCATCTACGCCACTCGGGCATATTACCCTTCTAGTCACCTTCGGAGTTCGGGAGAATTTTCGGACGGAGAACATTACCTTTGAGGTTACCGACTTCGAGGCAGCTTACCACGCAATCATCGAAAGACCCATGCTCGCTAAGTTCATGGCGGTACCACACTATACCTACCTCATCATGAAGATGCCCGGGCCCCACGGAGTCATCACTTTGCGCAGCGACTTCAAACAAGCCTTCACCTGCGACAAAAAAAGCTGCGACATGGCCCAAACTCGCAAGAGACTTCGCGGCCAACAAGAAGTCTGACTAGCTGCATCGACATCCGGAGAAGCAGAGATCCCTGCAAAGAAGATAGCCAAGTCGGGAGAAGGCGACGCCAAGACCAAGAAAATCCCCCTTGACCCCTCTGATCCTTCTAAAACTACTGTAATAGGCGCAGAGCTAGATCCCAAATAGGAAAGCGTGCTCGTCACCTTTCTTCAGAATAATAAAGATATTTTTGCTTGGAAACCGTCTGACATGCCGGGTATTCCTAGGAAGGTGATCGAGCACTCTTTAAACATCAAAGATGACGCTAAACCTATTAAACAACGACTGCGCCGCTTCGCTCAAGATCGAAAAGATGCCATCAAGGAGGAACATGCTAAGCTCTTAGCTGCCGGGTTCATCAAGGAAGTTTATCATCCCGACTGGCTGGCTAACCAGAGATGCCTGCAGACTCAGATTGGGAGAAATGTGGAAGCCTACGTCGATGATGTTGTCGTCAAGACCAAGCAGAAGGAAGACATGATCGTCGACTTAGAGGAAACTTTTGCGAATATCCGGGCCTTCAGAATGAAGTTGAATCCAGAGAAGTGCACCTTCGGCGTGCCGTCAGGCAAGCTACTCGGTTTTATGGTATCTTATCGTGGCATTGAAGCAAATCCAGAGAAAATTAACGCTATCTGGAACATGAAGCCACCAAGTACCCAGAAGGACATCCAGAAGCTTACTAGATGCATGGCGGCGTTGAGTCGATTTGTTTCCAGACTCGGCGAACGAGGTATGCCTTTTTTTAGGTTACTAAAGAAGACGGACGATTTCCAATGGACCACCGAGGCCCATAAAGCTTTCGAAGATTTCAAGGAATTCCTCACAACGCCACCCGTGTTGGCTTCACCACATCCTCAAGAACCCCTGTTGCTCTACGTCACTGCAACTCATCAGGTGGTTAGCACGGTCTTGGTCGTCGAGCGCGAGGAAGAAGGCCGAGCTCAGAAGGTTCAACGGCCGATCTACTTTGTCAGCGAGGTGCTGGCAGGAGCCAAAACCTGCTACCCTCAGGTACAAAAATTGTTATATGTAGTTCTAATTACAGCTAGGAAGCTAGCCCATTATTTTCAAGGTCACTCGGTCACCGTCGTCACGTCTTTTCCACTCGGCGATGTCATCCATAACCGGGAGGTTACTGGACGCATTGCGAAGTGGGCTCTGGAGTTGATGCCGCTGGACATAACTTTCAAGGCGAGGACGTCTATAAAGTCTCAAGTCCTGGCAGATTTTGTAGCCGAGTGGACCGAGCAACAAGAAGATGTACCTAGAGAGGATTTGCAATACTGAACCATGCACTTTGACGGATCTAAAAGAGTCATCGGCCTGGGAGCAGGAGTTGTGCTGATTTCCCCGACTGGGGAGAGGTTGCGCTGGTGGTCAACCAAGTAATGAAGGACTGGTCCTATTTAAATGAAACCATGGAGGCTTATCGACAAGAGGTTCGCAAGCTTGAGGACAAGTTTGATGGACTAGAATTATCCCATGTCTTGAGACATAATAATGAAGCGGCAGACCAATTGGCGCAGTTTGGGTCCAGACATGAAGCAGCCCCGACTGACGTTTTCGTGGAGCACCTCTACGAGCCGACTATTGCTAAGAAATCAACCCCCAACGAGGAAGCTACAAACCAGGTCACCATGCTCAACGCCGATTGGAGGACACCGATCATCAAGTTTTTAACTCAGCAGGAGCTGTTGGAAGACCAGGATAATGCAGAACGAGTCCGACGTCGCAGTCAAAGCTATGTAATGGTTAACTCGGAACTGTACAAGAGAAGCCCTTCTGGAGTTCTGATGAGATGCGTTACGCCAGAGGAGGGACGACAATTATTGCACGATATCCACTCGGGCATATGCGGCAGTCATGCAGCAGCGCGCACTCTGGTGGGCAAGGCTTACAGACAAGGATTCTTCTGGCTCACGGCGGTTTCCGACGCAGACAAGGTGGTCCGCACGTGCGAAGGTTGTCAATTCTTCACCCGGCAGAGTCATGTGCCGGCTCAAGATCTACAAACAATTCCTTTATCATGGCCTTTCGCCGTGTGGGGCTTGGATATGGTTGGTCCTTTCAAGAAGGCTCCAGGAGGATTTACGCACCTGTTTGTCGTGATTGACAAGTTTTCCAAGTGGATTGAGGCTAAGCCGGTTGCTACGATAACTGCAGACAAGGCGCGTGACTTTATTTTAAGCATTGTACACCGGTTTGGCGTCCCGAATAGAATCATAACCGATAATGGGACTCAGTTTACCGAAAGCGTTTTTAAGGAGTTCTGTGAAGACTTTGGACTCAAGATATGCTATGCGTCGGTGGCACACCCAAAGAGCAACGGACAAGTCGAACGTGGCAATGGTATGGTTCTTCAAGGCATCAAGGCCCGAGTGTTCGATAAATTACGACCGTACGTTGGAAGATGGGTTCAGGAGTTGCCATCGGTGTTATGGTCATTGCGGACTACACCCAGTCGGGCTACCGGCCAATCTCCTTTCTTCTTGGTTTATGGAGCAGAAGCAATGTTGCCGAGTGAGATGGAATACGAGTCCCTTCGAGATCGCAGTTTTAACGACGAACGTTATGATCAAGATAGAGTGGATGACTTGACCCGACTGGTAGAGGCACGTGAGGCTGCATTGGTTCAGTCGGCAAGGTATCTTCAAGGACTTCGGCGCTACCATAATCGCAATGTTCGGTCACGAGCCTTCATTGTTGGTGACATGGTTTTACGCAAGATTCAAACTACAAAAGATCGTCACAAGTTATCTCCACTATGGGAAGGACCCTATATAATTGCTGAGGTTACTCGGCCAGGAGCATATCGCTTGAAGCGTGAAGATGGGACCATGGTGGAGAATTCTTGGAACATTGAGCATCTTCGTCAATATTATACTTAAGTCTTCTTGACTTCATGTTCTTCTCGACTGCCAAACTTAAGCAAGATGACTTCTTGAGTTGTCAGTCGGGGGCTATACATATATATATATCAATAAAGTGTGATTTTCTTTTTCATCATCATCAACTTGTTCGTATTTAGTTTATCATTGTTTAATGTTTTGGTTCGAGTTTAATAGATAAGGACTGAGAATTTTTCAACGGCCGCATCAAGCCTAGGCTTGCTGATAGTCGGACAAAAATTATTAAGAAATTATATATGAAGACTCAGATCAGGGCATTAACATAAATAAGCCAAATATTCACAAGTCAGCATTACGACAAGTCAACTATTCCTGGAAGTTTGCGGCTACATCTACAACTACTTTTTTCGCCGATTCTTGTGCTTCATTTATAAGTTCCAGAGCTCGCTCATCTGTGGTGCCTGCTGCGAAGCCGTCTCCTACAGAATCCACGTCTATCCGAGGATAGAGTGATTTTGTCTGCGCAAGAGCAAAGCTTGCGCTCATGACGGTCGCGTCTGTGATATTTTTCATGTATTTTGCCGGCGCCATCCTGAGCTTGTCCCGAGTCCGTGTCTGTATATTGCTGACAAGGTTGGTGCAACCGCGTTAGCGATGTCGTCCCGAGCACTTTCAGCCCTTCGGACCCTCTCGGCAAAGCCATTAAATTGTGCTTGGGATTTCACCTTATTAGCTACAAGATTGGAACAGCACGGGTTACATTGACAGTGAAGATCAAGTACATTGAGAAGCGCGAATTTCGCGTGCTACCTTCAATCTCTTCCAGGGCTTTTTCCTTCTTAGACTCCAGCTTAGCTTTATCAGTTTCCGCTTTCTCTAGTTGGGCCTTGAGAGCATTGACTTCATATAAATTGGCTACAAGACTTGCATAACGTCAGGATCAGACAAATACATGAAGACAAAATAAGGACAAGATGGTTTGACTTACCTCCGATTGAACCACGGAGTTCCAAGTTCGCGTCTCGGAGCTTCGCGATCTCAGCCCGCAAGACCACCCCTCGAGGTGCGGCTTCTTCTCTGGCGACCTTGAGGTCTTGGTGGACATTTTCCAGAGAGTTCACGTGGGGAACCAGCTTCTCGAGTGTGTCTGACTTAGCCATTGAGCGACAATATATTCTCTGTACGCGAGTATGAAGATAGTCAACTACATCAGACCGCGAAGATAAGACATGGAGGAGTTATGCTTACGTTCATCAGCCGGGTCGCTTCGTTGAGGCTAGCCACGAGCATGTCGCGTTCCTCATTCTCCTTTTGCTTATTTAAAACGATGCCTTGCTTCACGCCTTCGGCATCACGCCACTCGATCTTGATAGGAGGGACCGAGTCAGCTGAAGACTTCAGTCGGGAGATTTCCTCATCTTTGGCTGATTGATCTAAAGAAGATGAATGAAGATAGAAGTAAGAAGTATATTGAAGACAAGAGTCTGGAGACTATATTGAAGCCTACCTGTTTTAGGAGCCGGGTCCTTGGATGGTGCTTCCTGATTGAGCGAGATCTGTGGATCTTCAGCCGACTGGTTTTCAGCCGGGATATCTTGGCTGGCAGTCGGGGGCTCAACGACGGGAGTGTCTTTATTCGAGGGCTCCACTTCAGGAGCGTCCTCACTCGGGGGAGGGTTTTGAGGCCCTTGTTCTGCAGGTCTTGGTTTTTCAGATGCTGCAGGGGGATTGGTGGTTTCAGTTCTCCCGACGGGATCTATGTCCTGGGGTTTCCTGCAAGAAAGAAGATGAAAACGATTGAGACGGAAAGGAAAAAATTTTCAACAAGAAGCTGGCTTTGGTTATACAAGATACCTGTTAGATCTCCTAATCTTAGGGGCAGATCTGGTGGACAGCTTTGGAGGGCTTATGTTAACTCTTGGAATTTGGATTTCTTCGTCATCCGAATCGTCGACGACCAGTCTCCTTTTGCTCGCCCGCTTGTTAATATCTTCATCATCAGCAGGCCTCTTTTCTTGAGGTTCAATTTTGATTTTAGGGCCGCCGGTTAATTTTTTGGTAGCAGGCCGAGTTGGCATATCGTCATGATACACCTTGTACGGCCGAGATATGATGAGAGCATTAGCCTGCAAGCAGAATTTTTGAGTTATATTGAAGAACATAAGTGAGATGGAAAGAAATTGAAGAGGCCGAGTCTGCTTACCGGAGGAGGATGTCCGAATAGGTTGAAGGGAGGAACCGACATCTTGTGGCTGCGATCTACTGTGATCTCAGAGGAGAAAATCTTGTACATACGAGTGCACAAGGCCTGGTAACTCAGAGCATCGCGGTCTTCCCGATTGGGATCACTTTCGCCCTCATACTCGAACGCTGGCTTGGATCTCTCTTTGATGGGAGCCAGTCGGTTCTTGATAAAATACCGGGTAATTTGTTCTCCTTGGAGGCCTTTCTTCTTCATTTCAAGAATGTTAGCCAGGAGATTATTTGCTTCTACCCAATCTTGGTTGTCTGGCATTGTGCTCCAGTTGGCTCTTTGGATCGGTGGAAGGCCGACGAAGTCAGGCAAACTGGGATGCGGGTTCGAGATATAGAACCAGTTGGCGTGCCAGCCCTTATTAGAGGATTTCAAGGGGAGGGAGAAGTAGTCTCTGCGGAGAGTCCCACGGAGTTGAAAGCCAGCCCCACCAATGACGCAGGGGTCATCCTTGGTCGGGTGTGGCTTGACATAGAACATACGGCGAAATAGATTGAAATGGGGGAGGATGCCTAAGAAAGCTTCGCACACGTAGATGAAGATTACAATGTGAAGGATGGAATTGGGATTCAAGTGATAGATTCGGAGACCGTAATATTCAAGAATACCACGGAAGAAATCAGAAGTGGGAAGGCCAAATCCGCAGTAAAAGAAAGAGGTGAAGACCACAATCTCACCGGTGTTTGGGGTAAGGAACTCCTCGCCGAACGCCGGGCACCAACCGATGATTTCTTTAGGCGAAAGAACTCCGTTCTTCACCATTTCCCTCAGGGTTGACTCTTTCACGTCCGAGGTCACCCATTGGTCGAAAGGGATTTCTCTCTCTTCCGCCATAGACGCGATTTGAGAGGAGGTGGATCTAGTATAGGGGATGGGGATTTTTTGAGGAGATGCTAGAGGCTGGATGCGGATGGGGGATTGTGGAGGAACTTGAGTTCCTGGATGGATGGATTTGAGCGTGCGCGAATTCTTGGATTCTTCGGAGCAGTTGATGAACAGGAGCGCGACAAGGGGAAAATTTTAAGAAGATGAAGCGGTGGGGAAGACGCCGACGCTTTAAGAAAGATTTTTAGGGTTTTTGCCGGGTTTTCTTGTGTTTGGGCCGAGCCCATGAGAAACTTGCGGCCCATATCCATATTACAGGTGTGGCTTGACATATGTCCTTGACAATATTCGCGTGTCTTATTGCCCAATACCTTTAAAATCCTTTCATACAGCAGTTACACAACTTGTTGAAGGTTGGTACGATGCAACCTGGAAGGTGACAAACAGTAAAGTTCTTTATAACTGTCCTGGTAACTTTTTTATAGGTTGCAGGAGCTATTTAGTTTTTACAAAGCATTTGATTTTATGATTATGTCAATGCTTTTCTGCCACCTTGGTGTGCTTTTTTGATTAAGACCGATATTATGGCTGGAGCTATTTAATATTTTGGTTATATTTTTCATATGAGTGATGAATTATTAACTCAGATTTTCTACCCATGAGGGTTGGCTGAGTAGTTTGTTCTGAGATGACTTGGGCAAAACGACTCGGATAAGCATAAGCTTGCCGAGTACTCGGAATTCATTATACACTATGCCTTGATTATAAGGTTATGTGTTATATAATTTATTATGATTGCTTTTGGCTTAGGCTAGACATTTATTCAACTCAGGGGATTATGATTATTATAGTTCTTGACTATATGCTTAGTTTATTTAACTAAACGCATAGTCGGGGGCTACACCTAATTAGGTGCATCAGTCGATGCACCTAAATATCTATTGTTAAGAAATTTTTGAAATATTTTCAGCCCTTCACAGCCTTGTTGGATGATAAAGCACTCGGGAGACTCCTGGAGGCACTTGGCGATGGAAGCACTCGGCTGAAGAGTCACTCAGCTGTGTGTAATTCTGGTTCTAATTCTGGTTCGAGGCAAGATTATCTCGTCGACTGTGAAGGTCTCGGGGGCTACTGTGGAGATTATAGGTACCGGATACCCTCATAGCTAGCTTACCCGACTTACCATAGGGGGTAGACTATGACTTATGATTATGTAAACTGGCTGGAGACTTGGGTGTTACGTTACCATTGAGATAAGGTGGCGGCCCATAGTCCATAGTTGGTAAGATTGAGGAGTTCGGTATAGAATATGATAGGGTCTCCGACTTGTAAACCTACCCTCCGAGACTATATAAGGAGGGTAGGGCGTCCCTTGAGGGGCACAGCGAAAATACACAAACTCACGAGAGCAAATATTGATTGAGATCACGAGATCAATAAACCACTCAGCAGATCGAATCCCCAAAGCAGGAGTAGGGTAAACTCTTTTGCATACTAACCCATCGTGTTTGGCCCTTGACTGCTACCCCCAGATTCTTATTGCCGAAACCAAGTTTCGACAAGTGTTTTGCTTCTGGAGATTTGTGGTCAGACCAGCCGATCCATGTCGGTCGGACTGACTGGCCTGAGGGTCTGATCGGGTTGGTTCTGATTTGAGTCAAATTTGAGTTAATCTTTTGGATTCTCATGATTACTTCATGTTTATGAATTGAAAGATGATTACTATGTGTACGTAATATGCTGACGAATAATGCACATGGTAGTGAAGAGGGATTCTGTGCATATGACACTTGTTTGGGTAAGCTTCCTATGGGATTAGATTTGTTGCTTTTATGCAATCACCTTAGTGTATAAATTAGTGTATAAATAGAAGAGGGGTTGAGACCTATCCATATCAATTTTGTGAGAGGATTGTCTTGAGAAAAATTATGTTTTAGCCTAGATTTCGAGTTTAGTCAAAATTTGAGAGAGGGGTACTATTGTTGTATTTTATAAACACAATTATAAACAATAAAATTAATCTACTTTTAAGGAGTTATTTGATTCATGTTTTTCTCGATTTTGTCGATCGAACTGGCGGAGGAGCTGCGGTTGCACTGGTGGTCTTGGCACGGTCAGACCGACGGTGCCAGGCGACGGGAAGCAATAGGCACGACGGAATGGCGAGAAGGCGGTGGTCAGACCGACAGGCAGGTTTAAGGGGATGAGGGTCATGGAGGTTTGCTTGTTTCTTTTTATTCCAAATAATAATTGGTTTTTAATGTTCCTAAAATTCACCTTGTTTGATAGATTTGGTTTTTGTGTTTCGATCCTACAAAATATACGCACCAACCTGTTTCACATTAGAATTAAAGCAAGATACGGCCTGTCGTCTATTGTTCTATATATGATGCCACCTATGATCAATGGAACAATGGAGGATAGGCCGTATGAAGCAAAAGAAAGCACAATGTAAGAAGGCTTAGGCTTTGTTCTTTCGGTTGTCTTCCCAACTCACCACTCTTTTTTTTCACGCGTACGTTTTTCAAACTACTAAATGGTGTGTTTTTTTTGTAAAAAGTTTCTATACAAAAGTTGCTTAAAAAAATCAAATTAATTCATTTTTCAAAAAAAATTAGCTAATACTTAATTAATCACGCGCTAATGGACCGTTTCGTTTTCCGTACGCACTGTGCGCGCTAGAAACACAGCTTAACGAACACAGCCTTAGAATACCATTGTATTGTAGACTCTAGGGGAAGAAAGAGAAGGTGACACGACACGATAGATGTCTAGAAGCTTAATTTTAGTAGTTATAGCGACGGTATGCACTTGATGTGCTTGTTTGGTTTGTCATCTTACCAGATAGAAAAGCGGACCTTGTCTACTAGCTTGAAGAACACACTTGCGGCTACTTGTACAACTAATTAATCTCGTTGTTGCTTTCTTATCGTGTTAATTATGTTTGAATTTTAGCGAGTAACTTAATGGAACTTTACCAAACATACATATTTCCTTTTCACGCAATGACGCAACTTTTATTTGTATTTATAACGGAAGTGGGCATAGAACTTGTGAACTTAATTAAATAACCAATGGCCAGAACGTGCCGGTGATTCTTTTTAACAAACCCTCCGTTGTGAAGATGACCAATAATTGGTGCACTATAATATAATTTATAATTTTTGTGATGTAAACATGCTGTTAGGTCTCCAATCGGCACTGGATTTCCGGCATTAATGATCCGTCGTCCTCATCAGTGGCAGATGTTTACACAAACCCTCATACGTGCCGAATAGGAACCGATAATAAGTGCTGGTTTTCAGTTGGCACCAATTTGTCAGCACCTATACATCTAGGCATAGGTATCGGTTTTAGAACTGACACCTATAGAGATTATAGGTGTCGGTTTTCTTAACCCACAGCCGGCACCTATAACATTCAATAAAATAAAAAAAGAGCCGATGATGCCGCCGTCGCCGGATCCGGCGCCCGCCGCCAGCCACCACCTCGCCCGTGTCGACCTTCTCCACTACAACCGCTGCCCTGGCCGCCACCTCGCCCAACCTCTGTGCTGGCCTTCTCCACCGCTGTCGCCATCAGTACCGGAGAAGGGGGAAGGACGGACAGAGAGGAGGAGGGAGGGCTGCCGGGAGAGGGGGCTGGCGAGCCTCGTCCACCACCGTAACCGCCATTTGCTGCCATCTCTCCCTGCCTCCGCGTCGGCCTTCTCCACCAGCACCGCCATCAGTATCGAATCTAGAGGAGCAGAAGAGGGGGAGGACGGACGGAGAGGAGGAGGGAGGGCCGCTGGGAGAGGGGGCTGGTGAGCCTCCTCCATCACCACCGTCGCCGTCGCCGCCACCTTGCCCGACCTTTGTGCTAGCCTTCTCCGTCGCCGTCGCCATCACCAGATGTAGCCATCACCGGATATGGCCGCTGCCATCTCCAAGCCTCTCTGTTTTCATCGTCTGGGGGAGAAGGAGGAGAAGGAGGGGCGACGGACGGAGGGGAGGAAGCAGGCTCGGTGAGTAGAGGAGCTAGCATAGAGAGGAAGATGGCGAGAGAGAGGGAGAGGGAGAGGGAGATGGCGAGGCAGAGAGGGAGAGAGAGGGAGATGGCATGAGGGAGAGGGAGTTAGCGTCGAGAGATGGATAATGATATGGGTAGGTGGCACATGCTGTTGCTGGGTGGCGCATGTTGCACAGCTCGGCTATAGTATATTATAGGTGTTGGTTTTTTGGCTCGAACGGGCACCTATACTTCCCTCCATATAGGTGCCGGTTGTTTCTAAATAACCGGCACCTATTCCTAACTATAGGTGCTGGTTTTAACTTAAGAATCGGGACCTATAGTATAGGTGTTGGTTTTTTATATAAGCCGGTACCTATAAATGGAATAGGTGCCGATTTTAAATGAATCGGCACCTATGAGCCAATACCTATGAGGGGTTTTATAGTAGTGGTTTGAACTGGCACTGATGTGGTTTACAAGCCCTAAAAAAAGCACTAAGCTGTGGCTTAATTCAATTGAGTGATCAGCTGCTTGAAATCCAGCATCAAGAAGAAAAACCCCAAATCCTAACCCCTAGATAACCCTGCATCAACAGTAATGGAACATCGATCGGCCCAATACACAGATCAAAAACTCATCAGTAATGGAAATCACTAGTTCACAAATCAACAACACATCATGAACTCATTGGGCCCAGGACTCACTGATTCACAGATCAATCTCAGGTCACCTAATCCTCATCCTCCAGCATGGGGGATGACCGTCGTCATCCACAGTTGGAGTGGGGGAGAGGAGGCCGCCGCCCATGCCATTGCTGCAGCCCATTCACTAGATCCACTGTCTCTCCCCTCTTAGCACTGAGAAGAAGGGATAGCGGAGGAGAACGAGATTAGGTATGGGATGGTAAGGGGGGGTGATGAGGCGGAGCAAGGCTTGACGACAGGGAGGTAGCCCGGTGACGAGCGTCGATAGCATCCAAGTGACCAGCCTACGCCCTCGCTTTGGCTAGTAGGAACCACCACTGGGGAGGCTGGAGTTGCCAAATGCAGCATCCCTGGTGTCCTCACTAGCTGAGCGGTGGTGTGGCACTGGGAGTAAGAGCTCGGAGAAGGAGGGGACTCGACGGGGATGGGAGGGCACTTAGATTTTTCTTTCGCTCGACCGATCTGCTCGAGTCACCTCCTTCGACCAGCTCTTTTGTGTGCCAGTTTGTCAAAAAACTGACACTAATAGTTACCTTTCTATGCCGGGTCATGTAGAAAAGCGATACTAAATACATCAGTGCTGGTTTTTAAACTGGCACTAATGATCCTTGTCAATGTCAGTTTTCTACTTCTGGGATGCGTATGGGCTCGGAGGGTGAGAAATCTCATATTAGTGCCAATTTTTTACTAACCGACACGGATGGGACAACCCTAATAAGGTGTTTCGCAGCAGTGAAAATTGAATTTAGTGGATTTTAGTTCAAAAGTATTTTCTTATGAGTATATTTTTGTGTCATAAAAATTAGGCAAAATTTGCCTTAGGACATCCAAAAATTGTGTAATTGGCCAGGAGAAACCACAAAATCATTTCACTACTGATGGACATCACAAAATTAATGTAATTTGCTGTAGGACATCCGAGACCATATTTTATCATTTTTGATCAAAAAGAGGAGAGAAAATTTTCAAAAAGACAAAATTGCCCTCAGCCCTATCTAACCAACTAGCATCATACTTTTGCCCACCCCCACCCCTAACTAGGCACGAACCGCGGTGGCGGTGGCAGCGACGGCGGCTTGGACGACGATCGGCGAGATCGGTGACGGCAGTGTGCACGACGAATGATAAGACCATAGAGGGCGGCGGCTTCGACAGCGGCAGGCGAGCCCGAGGATGGTGCCTAGCGAGCTCGGCGACAGTGGCGATGGCTTTGACGACTGCTGGAGCACTCGGGGCGATGGCTTCGACGGTGGCAGGTGAGCTCGGCACCGGCTTTGACGACTACTAGTGAGCCTAGGGACGGTGTCGATGGCTTCGACAGCGGCAAGCGAGCCCAGCGTCGCCTTCAACAATTGTTGGCGAGTCCGGGGGTAGCTACTTCAGCAGTGGCTCGCAAGCTCAGCGGCGGTGGCTTTGATGACTACTAGCGAGCCTGGCAGCGATGGTGGTGAAGGTAGCTGCTTCAATGGTGGCCAGTAATTGGCTCGACGGCGAGTGGCGATTAAATAGGGTTGAGGGTGATTTTGTCTTTTTATAATTTCTCTGTCCTCTTTTTGACCAAAAATGTCGTACACCAAATTACACGAATTTTTTGATGTCCATTAGCAACGACATGATTTTGTGGTATCTTCCAACCAATTACACAATTTTTTGGATGTCCTAACAGAAATTTTGGCTAAAAATTATATATTATTGAAGCATTTTTTTCAAAGATTATCCGAACAAAACAAAATACATATTTTGAATTAGAGAAGTGCAGCATTGGAGTTGCGCGCAGTAGACTGTACTCCACAAGACGACGTTATCGCGAGTGTGTCCTGCCAGGAATACATGTCCGGCACTCCAACAAATAGCTGGACAGATCACCCCTTTGGTCATCTTATCTGAAAAGCAATCGTAAATTGTTCCTTTGGTATCTGATCCTATTCTCCCCACCATGCCACTTGTACACCAGATTTTTGCAGAGAAAGTTTTGCTCGTTTCTTCGGGACAATGATTTGTTTCAAAGGTGGATGCAGTTGCGTAGGACTAATTACATCCGAAATAAGAACCTGATTTTCCTATTAATTAATAGAACTTGCATTGGATGCATCCATGCATATTACAATCAAAAGTATAATTAATTAAATACCCAACGTATAACAAAATGCAATATGCTGTAAGTAACGAGCTAGGAGCTAAATTCATTGCTTTAGAGATAAATTGAAAATGAATTTTCTATACAAAAAAATAATATAGAGAGAGGTCATGTGATATGTTTTGGACAAAAATGAATTTGCATGTACAGGTTAGTCCTAACAGATAATAAATGTACTTAACTATTGACTAGATGGAGATGCCCTTTTTCTGCCACGAGCAACCAGTACTACATAAACACGTATCACTGCTGACTTATCACTGTCAGTTTAACGTGAACTGATAATAATGAAGTATTACTCACAATTCAGCAAGCTCCTGCCCAAATCGAAAATGAATTGGCAATGATGCTCAGTATTGCTGACGGTTCAAGACTGAACCGGCAGTGTTGTGATCTAGCTATCAGTTTATCCCTTGGACTGGCAGTGGTACTGGACAACACGGCCTACTAGTCTACTACCAGTGATGGTGTTCTCTAACGACTGTGATGCCGTTTTCTGTACAAGTGATCCCCGCATGTTGCAAACTATATGGACTGGTTTGGTAATTAAACCATTGATCACCTGAGGATAACGCACGTAGAGCTTAGCGTAGTGAAAATTAAGATTAGATCGCCTAAAAAGCTGACTGGTACAACTCGGTTCAGATAAGGACAACATATTATAGGCCGGCATGGGTCCAAGGGAGCATCTCTTCATGGAAGGACCACCACATGTCGTAGATATTTACTAGCGACCTAGATATTACAACCTACAGTGACCAACTCACCAAACAGATGGCAAAATTCTCGCATATAAAATAGCACCATTGTCGCTTGTACTACCGTGAAGAATCGTATACCGAAACCATTTCCATCTCTACAAGGGTTGAAGCTAGTCTAGGCGTCTAGCTAGGTATGCCGCCGTCACGTCGCCGGAATAACTCCTCACTCTTGGAGTCATCGACCATCATCACGGCCAACCTGATCATGGCCTCCTCCTCCTACCTGCTATCCAAGATCACCCCGCGTGCTGCACCGTCGTCCATGCAGTCTGCTCCGGCGCCGGCCAGACCACCACAGCCGCCGCCTGCTGCTGTGACGGCCCCGGCATGGCCTACGGCCGTGGCCGCACGCTCCGTCGAGTCTACGGTCACCCGCAGGAAGGTGCTCGTGGCGCCCGACGATGGGGAGGATGGCAAGGTGGACGAACGAGCCGACACGTTCATCAGAAAGTTCAAGGAGAGGACTCAGTCGGACATAGCGCGTATAGAAGCAGAGGCGGCTGCAGCAGTCACCGCTGCTCGGCCGCCGCTGCCGCCGCCGGCATTCGGTGCCGGCAACTTGGCTGGAACTTCGTATGGATACTATTATTAATTAAGACTCAGCGCTGCATGCATGGATACGTCGTTAGTTGCTACATGTAAGAAGTACCGCCAACTATGTATATATACTGAATGTGGTACAACCGTATAATGCATGCTTGCTGTGACCTGTAAATTAATATGAATTTCAATAATTCTGGCAGCTGTCGATGGGTAGCTAGTTTCAGGGTTTAACATTGTAAATACTACTTATGCATGATGCTTGTAATAAGATAACTAATGTGCTAATGCATTTTTGTTATGGATAAACACAAATGTTCACATGGGCAATACATGGTCTGCAATATATGGGGTGAATTTTCCCTCTTTATTTTTCAGCAATTTCGAAGACTTCTAAATTAATATTATTGACCACCAGCAAAAGCACCAATTCTTTCAAATCTCCTCACCCACATGCGGATATACTTTCAATAGGAATTTACTTAGACCAGGATTCGTTGCTAGCTGGTCTAAATTTTTTAGCACCTTCAGGAAACATCTATATTCTTGTAGTGAGATGAGGGATTTTCTTACCTTTTATGTTTTCTTGAGAATATTTCAGGGATTTACTAAATTGCCTTGGATTTATTTGTTCTCGATTTTCTATGACTTATTTTCTTACTACTATGTTTTCTGCTGATACATTTTTATACACAATGAAGTTTTTTTGTTAGAAATGTTTTATATTGTATCTAGGTTTTGTGAATTTTAATGTTAATGTTTTGGGAAGTTTGGTTGTGCCATTGCGATCGGCAGATACCACGATAGTGAACTCCCGAATGCTGATCTAATTAAGAGTGTGGTGTCATGATTGCGGGGATGGATGCATTGGAAAAACATTCATGTTTTACTATAAAATAAGTGGTGGTGGTGTACCCTGAATTTTCCACCACCTCCACCATGAACTTTTCATACTATATATGAAGCACCAATAATAATATGAAAAGATATCGTGAGGGGCAAAGGAGCCACCTATGTGTTTACAATAGTAAGTGGCAGGTGATAATTTTCTTTTTTACAATGTACAAACGCGATTGTGTTTTTATTACATAACAACGTATGGGTATTCATCTTCTATGTAAATAACATTATGCCCTGTTGCTATGAGTTGTGGCTAGAATCATGGAATGGAATATAATTCCATAAAAGGGGTGTTTCATTGCCGGAGAAATTGGCATCCACGCCATTACTAACTCCATTCCATTGAGATAAATATAACTTCTTGTAATTCCTTAACTAACAAGAGAAAGAGAAGAGGAGGTGGGGTAGAGCAGTGGAGAATGCTACCGGCATATAGCGGCATGACTTTCCAAGAGCCTCCATAATCAACGAAGAAGGAAAAGAAAAAGGCAAGACACAGATGGACAACTAAAGCACCGCATGAGGAATGCTTTTTCAGAGGCGGTTGGTGCAGATGGATATATAACTTTCGTAGGCGGGCATCTTAAAAAAACATTCCGCATGTGACTTTTAACATGCCCACCGGCCCCGGCATACTCACTACTAAGAAATGCACATAAACAACAGCAATAAAGATACTGGAACAGCTAAAATCGATACCTATACTGATTTTCCCGCCCACATGAGCGCCCGTGGTGGCGCGAAAGAAAAACACCGGCACCTTTTAGTGAAAATAGGTGCCGGTTTTAAAATGGAACCAACACCTATATGTCATGTCAGAGAAAGGTGTCGGTTCCATATAAAATCCAGCACCTTTTACCCATACGTTTCATTGGAGTTGTTGGTCGTGGGGCCCAATATAGAACCGGCATCTTTGAGGCTGTCAGAGAAAGATGTCAGTTCTTAGCTTGAACCGGCTCACGAGTCTTCTACCCCGGCTACTAGTCGTTAGGGGGCCCACTAAAATAACCAGCACCTATATTTTTGTCAGAGATAGGTGTCGGTTCTAGTTAAGAACAGACACCTATTATCTCGGTATATTGCATTTCCTCCTCCCCACAAGCTGATCGAGCAATGAACATAGCGGCACCTCTTGTTCTTGCTCGATCAGCTAGAAAAGGGGAGATGTTTTGCTTCAATTTTTTTGATTTTGTTAGAGATTGAAGCCTACAAGGTATTTATCACTCTGTTTAACTATTGGCTATTGAATTGGACCATTTGCTATCTACACATAATATAATTAATGCACAACCAAAACAAATTATTTGTATTTGTTATGTGGGGGTAATGACTATTTATCTTTTTTTGATCATTTAATTAAATCATTCTCGGATAACCACATACTAATTTTCAATTAATTTTGAATTGAAGTATTAACATGACATGACAGTAGGTGACATTATAAGTAAAATTTATTAATAGGTGTTTCAAATAATATTCATAGAGTAGAATAAAGAGGTGTAACACAATGTAGAAATAACTAAATTTTTGAAGTTGTATCATTTCTGTTAGTTCAATTTGCTTGTGAATTATAAAATCCTTATTTTAATTATTATATTTTTCTTCTATGGGCGGTAAATTTCATTTATCTTTTTTGTTTGTTTAATTAATTACCTCATTCAATAGTAATTACATTATGAAAGATTTATCAGTTTTGTTATTCATATGGGCAAATTTACTTTGTACCATTGAGAGTAATTGACATTAAATAATATTCGTAGGTACCAACCGGTTGTAATGGATCTAGATAAGTGTATGAGGCAGATCGTGACTCTATGCAGTATATCTGGAGAGTAACGTCACTCGCTGCCACGGCAACGAGCACAAACTCAGTTAATGTGCCGGATTATATGTGGCGTCCTTGCTTTGACTACAAAAAAGACAGGCAATTTCTGGCGCAACAGGTTCATGCACATCTTCTTATAAGGGGTTGTATAACAAAGTTCAAATGTTATGAGTTTATTGGGAAAGATGAGGAAGGCGAGGATAGGGCAGGTGATAGTGATGTGTCGAATGAGGATGTTGGCTATGAGTAGGACCAACGTGCGTTGATCACAGTGAAGCTGAGCTAGATCAGTTGCTGCGTGACGAGGAGAGGGTTGACACCAATGATAGAGAATTTTCAAAGTTCAATAGCATGGTGAAAGACTCAAAAACTCCACTTTACAATGGATGTAAGCCAAAGCACAACAAGTTGCAGGTAATCCTGTCTCTACTGCACCTGAAGGCAAGCAATGGATGGTCAGATAAGAGCTTCACTGAGTTGCTACAACTATTGACAGAAATTCTTCCAGCGGGTAATGTCTTGCCGAAAACAATGTGCCAAGCGAAACAAGTTATCTGTCCCTTTGTCCTTGAGATACAGAAAAGTCATGCTTATCGAAATATCGGGGTGATTATGTAGATTTTGATCAATGTCCAGTGTGCAAGGCTTGTAGGTTTAAGTGTCAAGACGGTGATGGTGGAACTAATGGCATAGTGGAAAAGAATAGAGTGTCGGTGAATGTGGTATGATATTTTCCAATCATCCATAGCTTGGAACGTATGTTCACAAAGAAGAAACATGCTCAGCTAATGCGTTGGCATCACGAAGAGCGTAAAAGAGTTGGAATGATAAGGCACCTAGCTGATGGGTTTTAATCGAGAAAGATAGATAAGAAGTATAGAAAACATCTTGTGTACGACATAAGGAATGTGAGGATATCACTCAACACAGACGATATGAATCCGTTTAATGACATGAGCAGTCATCATAGCACATGGCTAGTCGCTATTATTATCTACAGCATCCCTTCTTGGCTATGCTTGAAGAGTAAGTACATCATGATGTCACTTCTAATTCAAGGGCCTAAACTACCTGACAATGATATCGATGTGCACTTCAAGCCCCTGGTACAGGATCTTGGTATATTTTGGATGGATGCTGAATGCATACAAACGAAAGTATTTCACATGTCGGACTATTTTGTTGACAACAATACAAGACTACCAAGCGCTTGGTAACACATTGGGCCAGATGATGAAGGGCATGAAAGTATTTGTAAGGTGCATGGCATAAATAGGAGGCAAGTGGCTGAATCACTGTCGAAAGACCGTGTACATGCACTATCGAAGGTTCTTCAAGCAAAATCACCCGTACCGCCAAAATACAAGAGATTTCGACGGAACGATGGAAGAGGAAGCACATCCAAAGTTCTTAACTGGCAGTGACATCGAGGGGTGAAGGATCTCGAAGTTATATTTGGTAAGGAACTAGAAGCACACATGCATCCACATCAAGAGTGAGATCCCTCTTTTGGGACCTACTGTACTGGAAAGACCTGGATATCTGTCATGCAATTGATGTGATGTACGTGGAGAAGAATGTGTACAAAAGCGTGCTCGGGGTACTGTTGAACACACCAAGCAAGACAAATGACACTTTGCAACCATGAAGAGACCTTGAAGACATCAATATCAAGAAAGAGTTGAATCCTTAGGACAAAGGAAATGGCCACTACTACCTCCCTCTAGCATGCTACACTTTTAATGCTGCAAAAAAAACAAGTATGTTGGGATGTCCGGAACAGATCGATACCCTTAGGAAGCATCGTCGAGGTTTGTGAAACAAAGGAGGTGGCAGAGTTCTGTATAGATTACATGGATCTAAAACCTTTCGATGTGCCTGTGCCCCAACATGAGGGCATGACGTTTTGAAAAGGAACATTAGGCCATAAGAGAATTGTCCCCCCCCCCAATCGAGAAACCATAAGACAAGCATATTTTTCAGTACTACAGCAATTGGCTTTGGTGGCTTCTTATGTGGACATGCACTTGGATAAAATCTATAATGATAATTTGAGGAAATTGGAGGCATGGCTCGCGAAGAAGCATAAACTTCAATTTGAGAAATGGTTGATTGGAATACCTGACAACTATAGACATCAATAGTGACCAACTGTTTTCTTTGTCTCGAGGACCATCCAACACAATCTACAAATACAAAGGCTATGTCATAAACGGGTATATTTTTTACATCAAGGACCAAGACAACAAAAGTACTAATCAAAACAGTGGCATACACATAGATGCCTACGATGATGGTGGCAATGACCAGACTTATTACGGTTACATACAGTCGATCTAGGAGCTAAATTATGGAGCCCCTAAAGTCCCTCTATTCCGATGCAAGTGGTAAGAATTCCAAGGAGGTTACAAATTGACATGCACGGGACGATCATCATTGACCTCAAGGATGTTGGATAAGAAGATGACCCATTCGTGCTCACGAAATCCATTAAACATGTATTCTGTAATGCCCTGAAAATCACCCTAAGTTTAAATCATGCTTTAATGCATTTTCTCGAAATTTTAAAAGCCAAAAAGAGCCTACAACAATTAGAACTCACCAAGATCGATGCCAATTTGGCTTGTGGGTATTTTTAATAAATTCCCCATGTTTCAAAATGCTTAACCAATTTTTACTTGAATTTTGAAAGTATCCTAAATAATTTTGGAGTAACAAAAACAATTAAAAGAATTTTATAAAAAATAAAAAGCTAAAAGAAATCCTCTCCTCCTCTTGGGCCGCTTTCAGCCCAGTCCTTCTCTCCCCTCCTCCCCAGCCCGGTCCAGCCATTCCATTCCTCTCCACCTTCATTCCTCCCACCGTGAGCCGCCTCCTCCCTCTCGGCCCGACGACGAAGTCCTCTTTTCCTCCCCTCCCTCTCTTCCTTCCCTCCCTCTCCTTGGGCCAGCCCAACTCGCCTCCCACTCCCTCGGACAAAGTCCATTTTGCCTCCTCCGCATGTCCTAGTCGGCTTGGCTATCGATCGTCTTCAACCTTTGGCTCCTCCTCTCTCTCCGGCCCGGAAGCCCTAGCGTCGGCCACCTCGATTCGCCTCCCCGACGCACCATCTTCCCAAATTGATTGAGAGGAATTAATCCCCACCTCATCCTCTCCAATTCCCCCATCATTTCACACTTCATCCCACATTATTCGCGGTGGATTTTGGTGGCTCCCATCAATGGTGAGCTCCACCATAGCCAGCATTGATCTCCCTCCCCGGTGAACCTCTCCCTACCCTTCGGCTATAAAAGGGAGCCCTCGGCCTCCTCCTCCCTCCCCACACACCGCCCGCTCACCGTCATGCAGCTCCGGCGGTCAGGACCTCCTCGAACCCCAACACACCACCATCGACTTCACCTGTTCCTCCTCTCCCCCGTCCACCCCTCCATCGAGCACGAGGACCACGGGAACAACGACGACACCGATGACCCAAAGCTCTTCGTCGCTTCTCCCTAACCGCCGGCCAACTCCGTCGATCTCCCATCGCTGCGACCGCTCAATGAGAATCGTCACCTCCTCCTCTTTCCGTTTTCCCCTTTTCACACTCCGTCGCACCACCGTCGCGTTGTCAGCCGTCACCGGCGAGCCGCTGGGCTTAGGTGCCGACCGGCCGTGCCCATGCGCCGGTGCACCATGAAACGCTTCCATGCGCTCGGCTCATGGTGGGCCATGCGACTGGCAAGTGGGACCTGCCCCATGGACTCGATCCACTCGCGACCTCTCTCCTTACTGATGCAATAATTTAGATTTTTTTAATGAAAAGTAATTCACAAAATTGCAAAATTCCATTTAAACAACACCTAAACTTCAAATGGTCATATTTTGACCATTCGAACTCAGAATTGACCCGTTCAAGTCTCTAATTTCTCGTAAAAATGTATAGAACCCATTTATGTGCTTTGTTGCTTATGTTCATATAGTTTTTCTTAGCTTTATTGTATTTCTTTATGTTGGTCATATAGATCCCGTCATTCTGGAAGATCAACTGTTCATCGCTGTTGACGCCGAAGACTTTGTGAGCGATCAAGGCAAGTCATATGTACCTTGAACATGTTGAATCTCATTTTGTGAAAGTTATATTGTTTTACCTATATTGCATTGCTTTATAAATTATATCGTTCATTCTTAATAATTGTTTATTAGTTATTCCTATGCTCTTTGTTATGGCCTTGATAGTGATTTGATATCCATGATCGTTGTGAATCCTAGTAAAATTATAACTTGACAAGTCTTGTACCCGACATGTTGGACTGACTGGTTGCGTTAGGTAAATGCTTAGTCATGCTTAGTTTCATCCTAGAACTTTTTGATAAACTAGACTTTGGTGCTTAACAACCAAAACTAGATTAGTTATTGACTATTGATTGGTTTGTCAATAGATGAGTGATAAAATGCTTTGTGCAACTAAAATATATTTTTGGGTTGGGCTTTGGGTGCAAGCTAGTTACTTTGGTAGTCACACCCCGGCTAATATAAGGACCGGTCTTCAGGCCTCTATTGTAAGGCATCTTTGTACAACCACAAGTCTAGTGGGTAAGGCCTTATTGGAAGGAAATAGAGACCATTGGTTGGAAGGGTGTGGGGCCAGGATTAAGGACAACTTTTGCCCAATGCAAGGGAGGCTGTCTCCTCTCGGGGGATCTATTGACTTCCACCTCATCGAGGACCGGCGGGCGGCAATACCTCAACGGGTTCTCTTGTTTTGGGTAGAGCTATATGGAAAGTCTTGACACGACCTCTATCCGAGTACCATGGTGGTACCCGGCGCGTGGCAACGCATGTTGAGGTTGTGTCTTGTGGGTAAAGTAGTGCACCTATAACCAAAGTAAAAACTATTCGAATAGTCATGCCCTCGGTTATGGGCAAGCTGAGCAATGTACCCAAAGTTAAGTCTTGCTTTATAAAACCTTAGGAGTCTTGAATTTGAGGGTAACTTTTAATTCCGCTAAAAGTTTTGGTTTTGGGGTACTTCAACCATTCACCCCCCTCTGGTTGGCTTAGTTCTTGTTCTTCGATCCTACAAGTGGTATCAGAGCCTCATTTTCTTCTTTGGATTGTTACAGAGAGTTTTAAGCCATGGCTAACAAGTTTTCAACTAAGCCGCATATTTTCGATGGTTCGGATTTTGCTTTTTGGTGTCATAAGATGCAATCTTACATTATGGCCCAAGATTATGATGTTTGGCAAAAGGTTGCTCTTCCTTATGAGATTCCTGATCAAATTACTACTAAAGCTTTGAAAACTGAATTTAATAATAATTACAAAGCTCGTAATATTTTGTTAAGTGGAATTTCTCGTTCGGATTTTGATTGTGTGTCACATCTTGAAACCACCCATGAGATTTGGATTGCTTTGAGAAACTTTCATCAAGGAACTACTAATATTAAAGAACTTCGTCGAGATCTTTTGAAAAAGGAATACATAAAATTTGAGAAGAAACCTGGAGAAGCTTTGGATGATTATCTTGGTAGATTTAATAAGATTTTGAGTGATCTTAGATCTGTTGATTCTTCTTATGATTCAAATTACACACAATCTGAAGTTTCTCGCCATTTTTGAATGGTCTTGATATGTCTATTTGGGAGATGAAGGTTACATCGATTCAAGAGTCTGTTGATATGTCTACTTTGACGTTGGATTCTCTGTTGATATGTCTTGATATGTCTAAGTTTCTCGCAAGATAGATTCTAAGTCTAGTGCTTTGATTTCTCCCTCGACTTCTTTGGATGCTGGTGCTTCTTCGTTGAACTCTACCGCTCTTGCTTTGATTAATGCCATGTCCGATGAGCAACTCGAACTGTTCGAGGAGGAGGACTTGGTTTTGGCTGCTAACAAGATTTCTCGAGCTGTGAACAATGCCAGGTACAGGAAAAGAGGAGGTCAAACTCATTGCTTTGAATGTGGTGCACTTGGTCACATTCGTGCACATTGTCTTAAGCTTGGAAGAGGCAAGAAGGAAAACAACGATGGAGAGAAAACCAAGGACGACAAGCCCAAGTCGAACAGCACGTTCAAGGGAAAGGAATCCAACGATGTGGTCAGGAAGGTGTTGAGTCAAGTCTATGCTGCTTTTAAACCATTAAGCGACATAGATTTTGATAGTGATGAAGACAAGCAGAAGGAACAGAACATCTCCGGTGTTTGCTTCATGGCTCGTGGAGAATTGGATTCAGAGTATGAGGACAATGAGGTAAGTTCTCTTGAGGAAGCTATTCTTATTTTAAGTGCAAAAAATAAGAAGTGTGAGAAGATGTATAAGAAACAAGAGATAATGATTGAATCTCTAAATGCTGAAATTGCTAGATTGAAATCTCTTATTCCTGATGATGATGATTGCAAAAATTGTGATATCTTAATGAATGAAATTTCAAAGATTAGAAAAATTAATGTTGCCCATAATTTGAAATTGAAATCTTCTTTTACTCTTGGATTTGCTATGTACACACATACATTAGATGAGTTGTTTTTAACTAAAAAAATATTGAAAAAATATCAAGTTGCTTTTTATGCTAGTTTGATGTTTAACATGATTTGTGCTAAAAAATTAAAACAACACAATATTTTGAATTGCTCAACATGTACTCCAAACAAGATGAGGTTGAAAGATACTTTGCGTCGTGTTGAGTGTATGGAAGATATTGTAAAATCTGATGAAGTGTTTTCTTGTCCAAATTGTCATAAAAACAAAGATGTCATTGTAGATTGTGAAAATTGTGCAAATTTGGAAAAAGTGGTTTCTTATTTGAAAAGTTCTTTGGAAAGATTTTCTGGTGGTAAGAAACAACTTAACATGATTTTGGATCAATCTAAAGTGACTAGCTACAATAGGAGTGTAGGTTTTGATGCTCATGATCATTTCACCAAAAATCAACCCAATGTTTTGAAAGTGACTGAACGTGGTGAAATTTTGACAGAACCTAATGTTGTGAAAATAGTTTTTAAATCTGCTGAAATTATGCCCTCTCTTTCTGCTACACTAAAAGAAACTAAAACTAATTTTTCAAAACCATTAAATGCTAGGAAAAAGTATACGTGTTCCTTTTGTGGCAAAGATGGTCATCTTGTTGGTTTTTGTTTCAGATTAGCACGTAAACAGAAAAAAGAAAGAGAGATTGTTTTTGCTAAATCTAAGTGGCAGAAATCTGGTTTTTCCTCAACGAAACCGGTCAGACCGCAGTGGGTTGCACGGTCAGACCGGCGACCGGTCCGACCGGCTACTGAACGTCGGTCAGACCGAGCCCCGGTCGGACCGGAGATACAGAAGCGGTCAGATCGGCTACTGTACTTCGGTCAGACTGGCCTCAAAGGATTTTTCTAAAAATTCTCAAACTATTTTTGCTCGTGGATATATGCCTATTGGATCTACTGGTCGTGTGTCTCAGTACTGGATTCCTAAATTTCTTTTATCTAACCCTAGTACTGAGGCTTCGACATCTTCTTGTGTGTAGGCTTTGGTGGCGAGGAAGGAGAACATGTGGATTGTGGATTATGGTTGTTCACGGCACATGACTGGTGATAAAAATTGGTTCTCCTCCCTTAAGATGGCATCTAAGACAGAATCGATTATCTTTGGCTATGCTTCTACTAGTGCCGTTCTTACTACAGGATCTGTCAAGGTAAATAACAAGTTTGAATTGAAAGAAGTAGCTTTGGTTAAGGATTTAAAATATAATTTGCTTTCGGTTTCACAAATTGTTGATGAGAATTTTTAGGTTCATTTTAAGAAAACTAGAAGTAAAGTATTTGATTCTTGTGGTGACTGTGTTGAATATTTCTCGCTTTGCAAGAGTGTTTAAAGTGGATTTTGAAAATTCTGTTTCACCTATTATAACATGTTTGGTTGCTAAGTTTAGCAAAGATTTGATGTTTTGGCATCGTAGACTTGGACATGTTGGTTTCGATCATCTCACTAGATTAAGTGGTTTGGATCTTGTTCGTGGTTTGCCTAAAGTTAAGAAAGATCTTGATTTGGTTTGTACACCGTGTCGTCATGCTAAGATGGTTGCGTCTTCACATGTTCCTATTTTTTCTGTGATGACGGATGCACCGGGACAGCCCTTACAAATGGACACTGTTGGTCCAGCTAGAGTACAATCCGTTGGAGGAAAGTGGTATGTGTTGGTTGTTGCTGACGATTTTTCTTGATATTCTTGAGTTTTCTTTATGGCAAGTAAGGATGAGGCTTTTGGACACTTTCGGAGTTTGTATCTTAGGTTGAATTGTGAACTTCCCAGTTCTTTGAAGCAAATCAGAAGTGATAATGGTGGTGAATTTAAGAATGCTTCTTTCGAACAATTTTGTAATGAAAAAGGTCTTGAACATCAATTTTCTTCTCCTCGTGTTCCGCAACAAAATGGTGTAGTTGAAAGAAAAAATCGTTCTTTGGTTGAGATGGCTAGAACAATGCTTGATGAGTATCATACTCCTAGAAAATTTTGGGCCGAAGCTATTAAAACTGCATGTTATATTTCCAATCGTGTTTTCTTTAGATCAAAACTTGGAAAAACTTCTTATGAGCTTCGTTTTGGACATCAACCCAAAGTTTCACATTTGCGTGTTTTTGGTTGCAAGTGCTTTGTCTTGAAATCTGGAAATTTGGATAAGTTTGAGGCACGCTCTACCGATGGAATGTTTCTTGGTTACCCCGCTCATTCTCGTGGCTATCGTGTACTTGTTTTAGAGACTAACAAAATTATTGAGATTTGTGAAGTCACTTTTGATGAGGCTAGTCCAGGAACTAGACTAGAAATTGCAGGTACATTGTCATAGGTTCAAGGGGAGGATGGTCGTATTTTTGAAGACGAGAGCGACGACGACAACGATGAGGTCGGCTCGGCCGGTCAAACCGGGCACCAGGCTGGTCAGACCGTCAGCACACCTCCGATCAGACCGGCGCAGGAGACGCGGTCAGACCGGCCAAGGTCGTCGGCTTCCGGTTCTGTTGATGCTGATCAGGTGGTCCTCCAGAGGCTACAACTTCGACCAGTGAGGGTACAGAACGTGAAATAACTTCATAAGTCACTGCTCCTTTGCACATTCAACGACATCATCCTCTGGAACAAATTATTGGTAATATAGGTGAGTAGACTACAAGGTCTAAGGTAACAACTCATGATGTTTGTGCAAATTTTGCATTTATTGCTTCCTTTGAGTCCAAAGATGTTACTCATGCGTTAACTGATGAATTGTGGATTAACGCTATGCATGAAGAACTCGAAAATTTTGAGAGAAACAAAGTTTGGAGTTTAGTTGAACCACCTTCTGGACATAATATTATTGGAACCAAGTGGGTTTTCAAAAATAAACAAAATGAGGATGGTTTAATTGTGTGAAATAAAGCTAGACTTGTTGCTCAAGGTTTTACTCAGGTGGAGGGTCTGGATTTTGATGAAACTTTTGCTCCTGTTGCTAGGTTTGAGGCAATTAGACTTTTGTTAGCTTTTACTACTTCACAAGGTTTTAAATTGTATCAAATGGATGTTAAAAGTGCTTTTTAAAATGGTTTTATACAGGAGAAATTCTATGTTAAACAACCACCGATTTTTGAAAATCCTGATTTTCTCAACCATGTTTTTAAATTGTCAAAAGCTTTGTATGGTTTGAAACAAGCACCTAGGGCATGGTATGATAGACTTAAAAACTTTTTGCTTACAAAAGGTTTTCAAATGGGAAAGATTGATAAAACGCTTTTTGTTCTTAAGCATGGTGATAATCAACTTTTTGTTCAGATTTATGTGCATGATATCATCTTTGGTTGTTCTACTCATGCTTTGGTTGTGGAGTTTGCTGAGACTATGTGCAGGGAATTTGAAATGAGTATGATGGGTGAGTTATCATACTTTTTGGGATTGCAAATTAAGCAAACACCTCAAGGTACGTTTGTGCATCAAACGAAGTATACCAAGGATCTTTTGAGACGTTTCAAGATGGAGAATAGCAAGCCGATCTCTACACCAATTGGTTCTACTGCTATGTTGGATCCTGATGAAGATGGTGAAGCTATGGATCAAAAGAAGTATAGAAGTATGATTGGATCTTTGTTGTATCTAACTGCTTCTAGGCCAGACATACAATTTGCTGTGTGTTTGTGTGCACGCTTTCATGCTTCTCCTCGTGCTTCACATCGTCAAGCGGTCAAGCAAATAATGAGGTATTTGAATCATACACTTGAATTTGGAATTTGGTATTCTACTTCATCTTCTATATGTTTAAGTGGATATTCTGATGCTGATTTTGTGGGCTATAGAATTGATAAGGAAAAGTACTAGTGGAACCATTGGATTCATCTCGTTTTGCTTTTCTTCGTGGAGAATTGGGAATCATTCATCCTTTTCGCATGGTTTGAAGGGGAGTTTTTGTGCTCTTGGTTTTATCAAGCAACAATTGAAAGAAACAAATTGAAAGAGAGCTTGATATTATGCATATAGTGTTTTTGTTCATACTTACAATACTTTGAAAGTTCATTTGTCTATTTTATAGCTTGTATGAATTTTAGTATTTTCATAAGGCTTAGATATTGCTTTTTAAGGGAGATGATGCATGACACTTAAATTTCATATTTGAATTAATGAAATATGCAATCTTGATACTAATGCATAGGTTGGATTGTAAATGCTTATGTATATGCTTTATTGAATTGTTATTCCTCATATAGCTTTGAAATTGCTCATTGTGCAAGAGAATAAAAAACATTTATGAAAAAAATGAATACCGAATCCTTGGAAACAGTCTTGACAACAAGGACGTATTCGATATGAGAAAATAATGGGTGCCGAATCCTTGAAAACAGTCTTGACGATAAGGACGTACCCGGCATAATTAAAAAAATGAGCAAAAATATGAAAAAGCTCTGACAATTCTCTTGGTTGTTTAGTGCTAAAGCTAATTTGGGAAAGAGTAATAATTGCAATAGGTCTATATGTGTGGATTTATTTTTCAGCCTATGTGTTTGTAAAGATATTGCATTATAAATCTTTTGAATACATGAATCTTGATTACTTTATTGAACTTAATTATAAAATCTTTGGTTTATGTTTATACTCTAGTTTATACTTGCTATATAATTGATGGGTTTATCTTCTCTTTGTTGCACTGCATGGCATGAATTACTATATGTATGTTATTAAGCTCTTGAATATTCACTGAACATAATTCTTATGCTTGATGAAATCATTGTCAAAAGGGGGAGAAGAGGTACAAATAATGACAAAAGATGCACGTATTTTCTTTTGTTTTTCTTTCTTTGTTTTTCTTTCAAACGAGGAGAAATTTTTATTTTTATTTTTATTTTTTTGTTTCAAACACCAAATATTTTTTAATGGAGTTTGCCAATGTGTTCATCAAGGTGTTTGATTCTTCTATTGTGATGAACAATTGACATCTGAGGTTATTGGTTTTGATATTTGGAGATTATTGGCGAAGTGGTTTTTGAGATGATTGAATTTTCAGACGGTAAACAGGAGTTGCTGTTTTTGTTGGGTCCGGTTAGACCGGGCAGGCAAGGCCGGTCAGACCAGAGGAATGTGTGCGGTCAGACCGGCCAGTCCGCGGTCTGACCGGCTGATTCTATGTCGGTTTTGGTTTCGGGTCGTTTTATTGGATATCCGTGGTAAATTCATGTTTAAGGCTTTTAGATGGATACTATGCGTATGTAATACTGTTGTGTGCTAACAATGAGTCAAGTTTGGGATAGCTTGTGCTCGGATATGGTTTCTTTGTTTGATTCATGTGTAGGTAATCTTTACGTCTCGGGAGAGTATTGCCGGTGATGGATCGGGAGTCAACTTGGAGATAAGGTGACGTCCGAACGATCAGAGGTCATGCGGGATACTTAGGCTAAAGATTAATGCACGTGGTTGGTGAAGTTTCCATATAGCATACGATGGAGATATTGTGTGCATATGGGATTCGGAGTCGAATTTGGAAGGAGTCCAAATTTGGTATGATTGGAGTATGTAAAGTTGGTTTCTTGTACGGGAAGGTTTCCTAGGTGGATTAAGACTTCTTGTATGAGTTTGGTTCGTGGCTTTAGGCTGCCTACCTCATGTATAAGTAGAGAGGGAGGGTGTGGCCTCCCGGTATCGCTTTTGAGAGCTTTGAGTTGAAAGTTTGGTTAAGGTTTCGAGTTTAGTCGAGATTTTCGTGAGGAGTGCTGTTGTTGCACTTTATAAACACAGAGAGAAGTAATAAAGTTGTCATCTACTTTGAGAGATCTTCAATTTGTGTTTGCACGGGTTTCGGCGGTCTAACCGGCGAGACACCGACAGTCAGACCGGCGCATCGCAGCGGTCAGACCGGCGGGTACACGGCGGTCAGACTGATGACGGCGGCAGGAGGCAAAGGCGACTTTGAGGCGGTCAGACCAAGAGATTAACTCCGGTCCGACCGACGGCACAGGGCAGTCAGACCGGTCGATCTACTTCGGTCAGACCGATCTACGTTGAATTTGAGGGTAACTTTTAATTTCGCTAAAAGTTTTGGTTTTTGTGTACTTCAACCATTCACCCCCCCTCTGGTTGGCTTAGTTCTTGTTCTTCGATCCTACAATGGTTGGGTTTTATTTTATTAAATTCTCCATGATTAATTACACTCTCTGGAATTTTCTCGGATTTTTCAGAGCTCAATTAGTAATTTTAATCATACAAAGAATATTTTAGAAACTATTTAATTAAAAAATTAATCATTAAATGGTCTGGTTTTAAGTTTTTTAAATACTATGAGTGTTCAAGTAGTTGCAAGATTTTTCTTGGAATTATTTGAGCATTTGAAGTATTTTTAACAATTCTAAGATCATTTCAATGATTAATTTAAATGGAAAGCCAACTAAAAGACTCCTTCTAGGTTTGGGCCGAATCTGAAGAAGTCTAATTATCATTCCTCTCTCTCTCCCGCCGTCCTGCCTCCTCTCCGAGGAAGTCTATTTTGGTTCCCTCTCCCGAGTTTGCCCAGGAAGTTAAAGCAGCAAGAAAGTCTATTTCGTGTCCTTTTGTCTTTTCTTTCAGCCCAGACTGAAGTCTACTTTATCTCCCCACGACAACAGTGTCATCTTCCTTCTCCAGCCGTCTGTTTCCCGAGCCCGTGTTCTGTAGCGCCACATCCCGCATCAAATCCGGCCTCCGCGTTGCTCCCTTCCAAAATTAGTTGCAGGAATGGATTCTACTCGATCTCCTCTATCTATCCCTTCATGTAATCGAATAAATACCGAAGTAAATCCTCTCGAATCAGAGCAATTTTAATCTTTCCTTTTTTGGTGAAAACCCTAACTTTGTCGAGCTCTAGCCGCCGCATCCTTGCCGATCTCCCTCTCCCGAGCCTATATAAAGGATGCTCCGGACCTTCTCCACCTTTTCCACCTTTTCCTTGAGCTTTTTCCATGCCTTAGACCTCTCCCCGTGCTCACCTTCTCTCTCCACCGCCAGCCGTCGCTCCAGTCGCCGTGCGCCGTCGCCCTGGTCGTCGTCGCCCTACGCCGCCACTTCCTTCTGCACCGCAGCAACAAAAGCAAGCCCGACAACCACCTCTCTGAAGCCACTAGTCACCGGAACTTCGCCGTCACCACGAACGCGATCTACTCCGCCTCCAGCCAAGCCTCACTCACATTCCCGACGACGCCAAGATTCGCCGCCGCCTCTGTTGGACTCTCAGCTGCGAGGAAAAGCCCGTCCACCCCCTCCGTTGTCGTCGCCCGTCACTGGAAGGCCGCTGCCATCTCTGACCTAACCCCATCGCCACCTCTACCTTGTCGCCGGTCGTCTCCCTTCGTCCACCATCGTCGCGTAAGTGTTTGTAAGGACCGTCGCCTCATGCTCTTTCTCCCGGTGTCCTCCCTTTCCGCTGTCACACCGTAGTTTCCTCGGTGTCCTCCGTTTCCATGTCTGTCATCCAATGATCCCGAGTGGCCGCCTTGTCATCGCCATCTCTGCTGCCACGTCATTGCCACCTAGCCACCACATTGTCTCCAGCTATGCCATGTGGTACCATCTCTAAATCATAGATCAGATCAAATCTGAGCCATCCAATCTAGGTCAAAACCCTAGTTAAATAGATCTCAGCCGTCCAAAATCATATAGATCTTATTCCCTCTCTTATCAATGACATATTAGTCCTTTTTGCTGTACGTCATCTAACAAATTTCATCTTTTTTTTAATCTTTTTCTCAGTTATAAATTATTTTTAAATTGTTTAATAAATTTGGAAGTCTTTTCTCTAGTAGGTTTAATTGGATTAAATTTGGTAAAATTCATAATTAATTTATATGAACTCGGAATGAGCCCGTTCAAGTCTCTAAATTCATCTAAAATCATGATCTACATGTTTGTTTACTTTTTGTGTACTGTTTATTTGGTTTTGTTAGTCTTTTTTCTCGTTTTGCATCTTAGCTTGTTGTTTTCGTCGTTTCGGAGGTTCGTGAGTGTGTTGGAAGTGTTCCAGAAGACGAAGTGAAGACCGATTATTGCAAGGCAAGTCACACAGATCCTAAACATAATTCCTTTGAGCATGTTGATTCTATATTTAAATACTCTATTTATTTCAAATGTGCATTTATTTTCGAATGACATTGGTTGGTGTGAATCTATTTCTTTGTTATGGCCAATTTGCATTGATTACCCTATTCCTTGATACCTTGGGTTATAATTTGACTAGTTGGACTTTATATATATTGGTTCAACTAGAAATTAGTTATAATTGCTTAGCCATGCATAGAAACTCTAGTATCATTTTATGTAGGAATAACTAATGATTTAGTCATGATTAATGATGGTTAACTATTGGTAGCTCGCGACGATTGGTCGTGATTGGTTAATAATATTCCAACTAATATTTGATTGATGGTGGGTTGTGAGCACATGGTTTGAGATTTGTATGGGTGTGCTCATGACAATTAAGGACCGGTTCACAAGCTATTGTTATGAAGCATTCACCGTACTAACCACAAGTCAACGTAGGTAATGGCTAGATCTAGAGTATAATACGTTCAGCAGGAGACACCACGGTATGTCGTTGTTCTTTTATCATGGCAGACAACTAACTCCATAGGTGGTAGACAAGTAAGTCCACAGTTGTTTTGGGCACTGAGTAGTCTCCCAGTCTAGGTAACTGGCCATCCCTACCGGAGACAGATGCTTAGTGGGTGTCATTCTGTTGTGCATATTATGCGAAGGGTCTTGTCACAGCTCCTTTCCAAGGTACCATAGTGGTATTGAGGCGCAAGACAACATGTTGTGGGGTTGTGTCTTTTGGGTAAATTTGTATACCTCTGGCCAGAGTTTAAAACTATTCGAATAGCCATGCCCATGGTTGTGGGCGAGCCTAGTAATGTTTTTCGTGATTAGTCCCACACTATTCATTAATGGTTATAATGTGAAAATTAATGATAATCTGTTAGCTCCTGGTATGGAATGGTTAGTTCCTGTTTGGAGGTTAGATCTGTTCAACTGGGTTTGGTTTTTCAGAGATGGTTGGGCCTGTGTAGCATTGGTGTGCTATTCAGTGATTGGTAATATTGTTATTTAGTAACTCAACTGTTTTAATACTCTCAAATATTTGCTAAGTGTTGCCTTTGCAAATGAACCCTATTATTGACATCCTTTGTTATCCCTGAGCACTTGCATACTTGCTGTGTGGCTTGCTGACTATTCCATGTACTCAACCTTGCAATAATCAATCAACCTGAGTTGAAGAAAGTTTCATTGGAGAAGACGTTTGGCTTATACCCGAGTTAAGCTGCCTGTGGGAGTGGAGCTGAAGCCATCGCTAGATCGTTTTTCCGCTGATGTTCTGTTTTCTTTTGTAAGTATGTAACGTTGTTATTGATGATTCTATATATTAAATTATCGATTTGTATACCTCGGCCGATTCCTGGACGAGGATTTTATGCACAAATTAGCTTGGAAATTACTAGTGAATTTTCGGACGTGACATTAAATAAAGTACTCGCAAGTGTAAGGGAATATGCAATATATGATACAAGGCTTCAAAGGAAGGTTAGGGCTTTTTTTGCATAAATGCATTTGTGAATTTAAATACACTGAATAGATATAAATTGAATTTAAACAACATTTGCAATCACGATAGTTTTAACCAACCAACCCAAAAAGGGATATTGCGTCCACACAGGACCAAAAAGGTTCTATGTCCACACAGGACCACACAACTACATTTATTGTTTTATCCTGCACACAGCTCTTTCCAAAAGTAAAACTTTCACAAATCTACCCCTCATGTGAAGTCACCGAGCATGTCCATAACCGAGGACGTGGCTATTCGAATAGATTGACATACTACAAAGGTTGTATAACTTTACCCACAAGATACAATTTAGTGCCGCTAAACACCAAAGAGTAACAAAGCGTTTCCCCTACCTCGCCCTAACACCGGCTTCCCCCATAGGCGGTCCTCCCTTCACCACATAGGTGAATGGTCCGATGGTACAATCCAAAAAAAACCAATCATCTAGCCACCTAGGCCACTAGTGCCAGAGCTAAGCAGTGTACTAAACTAGGTCCTTCCCATGAGGACATGTGGTTGCACGATAAGGCTCAGATCAATGGTGCACCAAGTGAAGTCCTTAACTAACCATGGTGACTTACCTAACCTAAGGACCTCAAGCACATAGCAAAAAGGGGAGCACACATCTCAATCGACCACACAAGCCAATAGTAAGCACGCACATAGATGGCTTACCTCCTAGGTTCACACAGATCCACCATCTTCCCAGTCTAAAACATTTTCCACCAGTTCATTACTAAACGGTGCAACACATGCCACCAAGAGGATAGCACACAGCCACATAGTTTATATCAATAAATGTGGTAGTAGATCATTAGTCAATATTATATTTTGCTTGTAATGGTGTGAGCAGGACTAAGAAAATCTAACTACCTTGAGTCAACGCCCATATCTGACTCACATGCAAACTAGGGTGACATGGCATGATAGGTAATCAACAATAATTCAAAGGCACGGAATAATTAACAAGTAGGCCATAACTACCCACACGATAATTTGTAAAACAAAACAATGCATATAATTTAAATACAAAATAATTTGCAAACTGGGTACAACATGTTCAAGGGTATACTTGCCTTTACCCACGGGATCTTCACACTGAACTTCATCTGCAGCGGCAACTTCCTCAGCGGCAACGTCTATGCGATTGCAAAAAGGGAGAAAACAGATAACCAAAAAGAAAAGGCAGCAAAAATAACAACAAATGAAATAACCAAATAATTCAGAAGATAGAGCTCATTTTAGAAGAATTTAGGAAAAAGAACGGGTCAAATCAGAGTATTAATGGAAGTGATGTGACCTCTGGAAATTTGAATTGTTAGAAAACTGTGAATAAAGAAAGAGAAATATTTAGAAAATATTCTCTGGAATTTCTTAAACAAAAGAATTATTTTTGGTGTACTAACAGATGTGTTCCACCCGCCAGTAGGCTGATCAACGGGGAATTGGTTATAATGAGGAGAGTGGTGGAATGATTACGTGGATGGCTGAGATTTATTTGTGGAAATGGACGACTTGGATTGGTTCTAGGATTTAGGAGACCGGCTTGTCTAGGATGCATGTGATGTGGTGCTGTGCAGCAAGCACACCATGGGCGTGGCACGACGAACCACCGAATCGAAGTGAGGAAGACGACACCGGCTCATGACAAGGAGTGGTGATGCTGGTCAATGAAAGAGACATGACTGACAGTAGGTTGAATTGGAAGAAAATTTAAAGGAAAAGAATAAGAAATATTCTCTGGCATTTTTGGATTTTATTGGAATAATTTTCTTGGATAAAGGATGGGGTCCGCTTGTCAGTGAAAATGAGATAGGGAACATGACATGGCAAGATCGATGATGCATGGCTTGGTTGTGGTGACTGCATGACGCGCGTGTGTGGCATCAATGTGACTGGCAGTGATGGCACAACTGCAGGGTTGAAGACATGGTACCTAAGGCGGTGCCAGTTTGAGTGATAGGATGAAAATAAGGAGGGTGAACAACTGCAAGTATTCCAGTGGTGGCAAACGGTGTCAAGGGCAGCTGCCACAATGGACGAAATAACAACCGTAGTGCTACCAGTGGATGATTGACGGTGCTGACGATGAGCAGGAAGGGAGACAGAGCGGAGGAAGAGCATCAGGAGCTCAACTGTGGATGAGGTCTCAACAAGATGACAAAAGAGTAGCGGCAGCTTGAGTTCCAGAGGACAATGGTAAGCACTGGAAACAGGATGACGACCCTGTGGTGAAGCTTGTCCTCCAAGCTGCTATGGTGATTTCTCCAAACTTGCGGCAGTGAAGCAGCAAGCAGAGCAACATGGGGACACAGCAACACCATGGCGAGGCAGGGACACAACAGTTTGACGAGGAGACAGCTTGATCTGCAGGGGTGACAGCGAGAGGCTGCACCGGGGTGGAGGGGAAGGTGAACCGGCTTCGGGGAGTCAATTCGGCACCCAGGACGGCGGGGTGGAGCTCTGTGTGAGGACACTCGATGATGGCTCATGATAGAGTAGTGCCGGAAATGGAGAAGAATAACAGCCAGGGAGAAGGGTCACGGGCTTGACATTCACCGAGGGTGGAAGAAACTCCTGTGAGTGAGCCAGGGGCAGCACGTGCACCTGTGAACGATGGCAGCGATATCTTTTTGTCCAGCAATGGCAGCTGCACATGGAAGAAAAGCAGAAATTCACCACCGGCGACATGTTGAAGTTGTGACCAACATAGACAATTAAATGGTGTCTATGAGTGAGGTGGCACCGGTTTGATTGAGAAGGTGCAAAGCGGGGGCGAGAGGCTATGGTGACTATGGTGACAGGGGCTGCCTCCGTGATGGACGAAACAACAACATATAGCGCTAGCACCGGGTGATAAAATGGAAGGAAATAATGGAGGATGAACATCAAGAGCTCACCCGTAGATGTGGTCTCAACAAGACGACGACATGGCAGCAGCAGCTTGCGTTCCAAGAACAATGGTGGCGTCTTTGCGTGCAGGTGAAATCAACGGTGACAGAAGTTGGTTCGGAAGCAGATGATGAAGGAGCTGCGCTGGTTCCCTGATGGCGCCTTCGACGATGACGACGCGGTGGTGAAACTCAACCTCCTGGTTGCAGGGAATGGAGCAGCAGGGGGACATGATGTCTCAACCTGTGCGAACACCACATGATGTACAGAGAGGAAGAAATGATGAAGGACTTTTATGCTGTGCAACTGCTTACCAACCATGGCAGAGAAGGGGCGGCACAACTTTCCGACAGAAGCAGGAAAGAGGAAACAGCAGTAGCACGAAGATGGAGGTGCTGGGAAAAGAACAATGACGATGCCGAAGCCAACTCGATCTCCCGGGATGGAAGCTTTGGTTCGATCTCCCAGCGGCGCCGGTGGACAGCTTGATGGAAGAAGGAGCAGGAGGCAGGGAAGAGAAGGGACGAGGATGGGCAGAACAGCACTGGACCACTCGCTGGCAATTGAGGAAGCTCCTCATGATGGTAGCAGTGCTAAAAACAAGACGATGATCATGCCGGCTCGATCTTCCCACGCGGCTGCTCGTGCTCGCGTTGACGGTTTGATCTCCGTGGCAGTAGCAAGACATGGCTGTGGCTGGGATTTAGAAAAACAAATCAAGCTCATCATTTTGATTCGATTTTTGGTATTGATAAATGGAAACTGATGGGGAGCGCAAGGGACTACCTGGGAATTGAAGGAGGCACCATGACCTTCATGGCGAAGCAGAAACGTCATGCTTGAAGATGAAGCAGAAACCGACGTGGTGACTTTGGCTGCACAAGGCACTACATGCACGCACACGGTGTGTCACGGTCGGCATGGAAGTAGAGCGAGGCAGTGGCTGCGGTGGTTAAACAAAGAGGAAAGGAGGAGGGGTGCTGCAGCTATATAGAGAGGAGAATAGGAGCTGAGCAGCTAGGAGATGGAGAAGTGGCTGCCCAAATTAGAAAAACAGATCAAACTCAAGTTCATTCAATTCTTGTTGTTAATAGAGAAAATTGATGGGGAAGATGAAAGGATTACCAGGGAATTAGAAGAGACGTCACCAGCAGAAGAAACAACAGCATGGCAGTTCATGGGTGGTGTGTGTGGAGGGAGGTGAGTGGTTGGGAGATGAGAAATCATTGGGTGTTTCGAAAAATGAATTCAGCTCATGAACGTAGTTTAATTTTTGGTGTTAAAGAAAGAAATTGATTAGGGTGGCAAAAATATTGATTCATGGGAGAGAAAGATATTTGATCGGTGGGAGGAGAGAAGTGGCTGAGGGAGGAGGGAGGTGAACAGCAGGGAGATATAGAATTGAGAAAGGGGTCACCAGGAGTTAAAAGAAAATGAATCCGTCTCGTCATGTTGATTCAAATTTTTTTTGATATTAGTGGAGAATGTTGACGGGGGATGCAGGCAAAACTAATGCGAGAGAGAGGCAGAGCATGAGTGGGAGACAGAGCGATGGAGATCGATACAGAGAAAAAGAGAAGAGGCATCGGCCTAGAGCAGGGAGGAAAAAGTGGGGATTTTTCTAGACTTGGGATTTTTAGGATTTAGGAGAAATCATGAAATCAAGCTCGACTTCCAAAACTTAAATAAAAACCTACTAACTCCAATTAGCAAACGAAAAAAATAAATGGCGGCATGATTAATTTATTTAGTCAAATTAAACCCTTTTTCATTTAAGAAATTTTCATTAAGCTATTTTAGGCAAATAATACAAATGTGAATTTCAAAATTAGGCAAATTAGAGAACACGAAAAATAGGACGTGACACAAGTCCCCTAGGATGTGTAACACATCTTGTCGCCACCTTCGAGTGGTTTAATGCATATGTCACGGTTGAAGTTGACTGGCACACTACTTTCATCGAATATCTTCCTTGTTCTCCACTTGGTGTTTTGAGTATTGTATTGTGTTTGCTATTTGGTATGCTAGGGTAGCGAAGAGGTTGGATGGTACCATTTTATTTGGGTTTTATTGAGACCCCCTCCGAGTAAATATTTCATGTTGTCAACTAAGTAGCTACATAATATCGAGCTCAGGTGTCCCACACCTTGATTCTCTCTTAGAGAACACGGATCCATGGCATGCGTGTTGCATGCTCAAATTGGGTCAAATGGAAAAGCAATTGAGGGTGAATCCAATCACCATTTGAATGCCGTGAATGTTGTTCAGACTTTAATGGATCATTATTGAAATGATAAGATGGTCATGTGTAATGGTTCAAGTAGGTCATTGACGTGACCTCTCACACATGAGTTGAATATTCTGCTATAAAACGCAACTAGCAAAATGACATGAAATAAATTATGCAGTGTAGGGATTCTAGAAATCCAAGAGGAGATTTTGGATAGACTCTGAATAATGATTGCAACATGCAAATCTTGTACAAATGGATATTCCAATAATAGTACTATCTCCTAGTGGGGAGAAACTCTCATCGACCAAATACTATCTGAGGGGGAGACCTTATTGATGAAATTTCCTCTGAGAAACAAAATAATTAGTAAGTCTAAACACACCAATGATTACGTTATCTCTTGAAGGGATGATGACCCATTTGTGACCCGATATAATTGAATTTTTTGTGGGAATTTTTGTTGACTTCCCCATGCCTCAAAATGCTTAACCAAATTTTACATGAACTTTCATACCATTCTAAATAATTTTAAAGAAACAATAACATTTGTTAGAGTTTTTATAAAAGAAAAATAAGAAGAAAATCCTCTTCCTCCCTTTGGCCCATCTTCCCCTCCATTCCCTGCCGACCCGTCTCAGCCTCTCCTCCTCTCCTCATCCATTCTCCTTCCTTCTTGGCCATCTCTCCCTCCCACGGCCCGTGGCTGAAGTCCATCTCTCGTCTTCCTCAACCCAGCTCCCCCCTCTCCTTCCATGCAGCCCAACCGGTCCACGCTGCGCTGGTCATCTTCCACCTTTTGCCGTTGCGCTCGCTCCTAGTGGTCGAAAACCCTAACGCCACTGTCCCTTGAATCCCATCCTCTAGCGTAATTTCCTCCCGAGTTAAGTACGGGAATGGAATCCCCATTCCATCCTCATCATTTCCCCTTTGTTTTGCCCCCTTTGATTCCACCCTTAATCAATGGGATTTAATCGCTGGCCGGTTCCTTCGGATCCCTTCCTCCTCTAGCAACCTCCCTTCCTTCTTACCAGCCAGAGCTAGAGAAGACCAAGTGATGGTGACCAACTTGCACTGCAAAGGGTAGAGAAGGTAAAAGCTAGGAGAAATATGGAGAATCAGCATGTCAAAGGTATTTTGCAAGTTAATGATTCTTTTTTACAATTTTTGGATGATACGATTTCTACTTCTACTGATAAACTCGGAATTATTACTACAAATCAGGATGTTGATTTTAATAATGTTATTGATGACATAAGGAGTTTAGAAAAATCTAGATTGAGTGAGTTTTCAATTTTGAAGGACAATCAAACCCCTAGTTTAAATAATGAGACTGTTTGATAGAGGATCAATTAGAGGATAATTTAATATTAGAACAATTTTTGTAGTGACATTACGGAGAAATTGATGGATATGGGTGGTGATTATTCTAGTAATCTAAAAACCACTCCCGTTTCTATGGTATCTTCTCTGAAAAAAAGGAAAAATGGTAAGAAAGTGAAGGGTAGAAACTTATATAAAAATAATTTATAATGAAGGGAGTCTTTTAGAACTGTGATGATGGACTCAAGGACCCAAAAAAACATAAGTTCATTTTTGATCTCACTAAGGAACAACAACTTGATTTTATAGAATTATCAGAGACTATTAGGAGAGAATTTACATCTGATGCCCTTAAAAATCTATCTTCTGGGGAAGATTTTTTTGTGGCATTGTAAATCTCCTAACGGGAGATGTGGTGGCATGTTGTTAGGAATTAATTTGCAAAGTTTTGATATTGGTTTTATAGATGAGAGAGATTTTTATATAAAGTTCCATTTATGTAATAAAATAGATAAGTTTAAATGGGCTTTGGTTTTGGTTTATGGACCTACACAAAATGAATTTAAGGAACATTTTCTAGCCGAGTTAGTTCATATATGCAGTCATGAAACTTTACCAATTCTTATTGGTGGTGATTTTAATATATTGTGTAGCCCTGTTGAAAAGAATAATGACAGTTATGATGACAAATAGCCCTTCCTTTTTAATGCAATTATGGAGGATCTTAGTCTTAGAGAGTTAGTAATGTTTGGTAGGAATTAGACATGGGAAAATAATTTAGCGACACATACTTATGAGAAATTTGATAGAGTCTTAGTGTCAAAGGAGTGGGAAGAAAAATTTTCGCTATCCTCGGTGTTTGCTCTAAATTGGGATATATCGGATCATACTCCTTTATTGTTAAATACAAACTCTGCGTCATTGTGCAATAGCCAACAAAATTTCAAGTTTGAGTTAGGTTGGCTGTTGCGGGATGGCTTTGTGGATATGGTTAAGAAAGTTTCGTCTAGTGTAGACAAAGGTAATAGCCAGATCAAGCGATGGCAGGCAAAAATTCATAGATTAAGACAATATTTAAGAGGTTGGGCTAAACACACTAGTGGTACTTACAAAAAGGAGAAAAAGGAACTTTTAGATAATCTCGATATTCTTGACAAAAAGGCTGAAACGATCTTATTGACAGAGGAAGAGATTGATACTAGACTGTATATGACGAGTCGTTTAGCGTTTTTGTTAAGAGAGGAGGAAATTAAATGGTATCAACACGCTAAGGTTAAAGATATATTGGAAGGGGATACAAATACTAAATATTTTCATTTGGTAGCAAATGGTAATTAAGCATAGGAAAATAAGAAATTTTCAATTAAAGGATGGTGACCAAATAATAAGTGCTTATGCAAATTTAAAATCTCATATCACAGCTTATTATAAAGGTTTATTTGGTTCACCTGATAATTCTCTTTTTACCTTAGATGAGAGTAGAATAGATGACATCCCCCAGGTGTCTGAATTGGAAAATGAGGCTTTAACAGAAGAATTCACTGAGAAGGAAATTCAAGATCTAATTTTTCAAAATGGAACACAATAAAGCTTAGGGTTCGGATCGATTTCCAGCTGAGTTTTATCAAGTGTTCTGGAATGTGATTAAATCAAATTTGCTAGATTTATTTAAAGATCTTCATAGTGGAGCATTACCTTTATATTCGCTTAATTTTGGTAATATTATATTGTTGCCTAAGTGCAAGGAGGCCATAAAGATTCAACAATATAGGTCTATCTGCTTACTTAATGTATGCTTTAAAATTTTTACAAAGGTTGCTACAAATAAAATAATTGGGTTGTTAAAAAAGTCATTAGCCCAACTCAAACAGCATTTATACAGCATTTATACCTAGGACAAATATTATGGAAGGTGTTGTTCTATTACATGAAACAATACATGAAATGCATAGAAGAAAGCAAAATAGGGTAATTTTCAAGATTGATTTCGAGAAAGCATATGATAAAGTAAAATGGTCTTTTGTACAACAAACATTGAGGATGAAAGGCTTTTCACCAAAATGATGTGAATGGATAGCTTCTTTTATCCGAGGTGGATATGTTGGTATAAAAGTAACTGACCAAGTTGGTTCTAACTTTCAAAGATACAAGGGTCTAAGGCAAGGTTATCCATTATCCCCAATCCTTTTCAATATCGTTGTTTATATGCTAGCTATATTAATTAAGAGAGCTAAGGACGATGGTCAAATTAGTGGTATTGTTCCACATTTGGTGGATAATGGTTTATCCATTCTGCAATCTGCAGATGATACTCTTACTATTTTGGAGCATGACTTAGAGAAAGCTAAGAATTTGAACTTGTTATTATCAATATTTGAAAAGCTTTCGAGCCTAAAGATAAATTTTAACAAGAGTGAATTATTCTATTATGGCCAGGCAAAAGAATGCCATGAACAATATTCCAATATTTTTTGTTACAGAATATGAAATTTTCATGTTAGATATGTTGGCATTCCTATGCACTTTAGAAAGGTTAGCAATAAAGATTTGAAATTAATTGAGAAAGAATTGAAACAAATACTTAGTAGTTGGAAAGGTAAGCATATGTTAGTAGGGGGAGATTGGTTTTGATTAATTCAGTGCTTTCGAGTTTAGTTATGTTTATGATTTCTTTTTTTGAGATTCCAAGAGGGGTTCTTCAAAAAATTGATTATTATAGATCACGTTTCTTTTGGCAAGGAAGTATAGACTTGCAAGATGGGACATTATATGTCAGCCAAAAAATTAGGGTGGACTTGGAGTTCATTATTTAGAAATTCAAAACCAATGTTTATTAAGCAAATGGTTGTTTAAGTTAATAAATAAGCAAGGTGTTTGCCAAGACTTATTAAAAAGAAAATTCTTGTAGACGCGATCAATTAACCAAGTTGAGAGGAAACAAGGGGATTCACATTTTTGGTCAGGACTTATGAAAGTCTAAAGTATATTTTTAAATATGAGTTCCTAGGTAGTTAATAATGATGAACAAGTAAGATTCGGAGAGGATAACTGGATGAGAAATACCTCCTTTAAGAACAGGTACCCATCTTATATACAGTATGATTACATAGTCATATTCTATACACATACAGGTCTATAACCAATGAGAGAATATCAAAATTGATAATACTATAGTACTCCCTCCATTAGAAAATAAGTCTTTCTGTCAGGGGACAATATCGTGTATTGCTGGTTTGGCCATCCCCTTCAGCATTGCAATTGCAAATTTGCAATAGCATACCACAGATACTGAGACAGCAGGGAATCATTGGTCCATGTGACCTGTGATATTGTCGTGAGTCGTGACCAATAATGTACACTTGAACAGCGCCACGCTGCGCATGCAAACCATATTCACAATACAACAAACTGAACGATTAACAAATAGTCCTGCACAAAATATGAACGAACAGCTTGAAAAACTAATGTGCGTTAGCTCTCCTAGATGCAGAAATATCCAAATGATATTGTCTACGTCATATGCTGTTTTGGCTTCTCTTGATCCACAGATATGCATTAAGAGGGCGATATCTGTAGTTCTATAGTTATTGTTTGATTAGTGACAGATACACCGCAATATCCTATGAAGTATAAACGTGCGTGACTCACGCGCTCATGTGGTGTTCATGTCAGGACCACAGATGTTCGATGTTACACATATATGATATACGCACCTCGCATGATTATTGAAGACACTGCTATATAAGAGGTGATGTAAAACAGTTCACAAAAAATCTTAAATTGTTAGACTACTACTAGAGACATTTTGTTAGCGACTCGGAGGTCCAAAGTAATTTCTAAATGTTCAACATTAGGAACCATTAGTGTGACTGGTACACACACTACTATAACAGCTAAAAAATGGCACTGATATGGAATTTCCAACCCTCTGAACCTGTGCGGGTTCTTGGAGTAGAAAAATTGGCAATGATGACCCTCGTCAGTGCCGGTTCTTCAAATCAACTGGCACCGATGTATTAGTATCAGTTCTTTTAGATGAACCGGCATAGAATAGTAACTATTAGTTAGCATTTTTGAGGCAAACTGGCACAAAAGAACAGGTCAAGCCAAGCTGGTCGAAGGAGGCAAGCAAGATGAGGGAAATAAAAAAAATCTAAGTGCCCTCCAGCGATTCCGCTCTGATCCTTCTTCCCACGACTCCATCAGTGCTCACCCTTCTCCCCCATTTCGCCTTGCCCAGCTCCTACTCTGGGCGCCACGCCTCCGTCGCTGCATCAGCCTGTGAGCAAGCCGGGGACACTGGATCTGGTGATCGCAGTGTCCCTGCTCATGGATCTGGTTGGCTAGAGCAAGGATGCAGGTGGGTCATCACTCGGATGCTGCCGACGCTCATCACCAAGCCATCTCCCTCCACCCCCCCTCCTCCGCCCTCTTCTACGGCATCACGCCTCTCCTCCTCCGCTCTCCATTGTTCTCAGTGCCCATGGGGGGAGGGACGACGGATCTGGTGGGCGGGCAGTGATAAAAGCAAAGGCTGTGGCCTCCTACTTATTTTTTTATAAAAACGGCCTGAAAACACCATTAGAAACCAAACACGATAACGACATTGTGGCATGATATTTGTTAACAAGGTTCAGCCGTAGTCTAAATGCCCATGGCACAAATTACAAGAGCTCCTCCCTGATCTGGCATAATTACAGCGATCAAAGATATAACGACCCTTCGTCGGACCCCACCGACAACCGTTTCCTCTCATTTATACTAAGTCACCATGCGGTTACAACAGGTGTGTCTCTGTATTTAATTGAAGGCCTAGAATAAAGTTCAACTCGAACTCTACCATACACTTATTACAATTCAAAGGCATAAACTATAACTAACTTTGTACACATATTCAACACAAACTCTAACAAACTTTACCTTGGCGAATATGCTATGCCAACCTAAATTTGTCTCTTGCATGAACCTCTATATACCGGGACTTTAGTTGATCTTTCTGTTCCTCACGCCGAGCCAACCTAACAAGTCTTTACCAAGCTAACCGTGATCAAGAGACTCCCCTATCCCCTTTAACTTATTCTTCTTGTTACAGTGCTTCATCTTCTTACCTATCATAATAGTCGTCTTGCCAAACAATATTAGGTCTTTCATAGCAAACCCATCATAGACTCCCAAATACCATGTCCACCTCCATCTTCCATCTTAAATATAATTTTATCGACTCCATGGCGAGATAACCAATGTCATCACCAAATAGAAAAATCAAACTCACTAGATTTGAAGAGAGACCTTTCTTCCTTATCGTCTTATGAACCGAGATAATAAATCCAACATCCACGCTTCTCACATCCTTAGACTGAACTCATTATACTTTGAGAAACTCACCGTTGCCTTGAATCACCGGAAGGAATTACCACCATATCACTTGCTCTTCCTCTTCAGTTCTGGTCTAACTCCATATGTCTTAACTCCTCGTCAAATCCCACATATATCTTGTTTCTGCCAGATAATATTCCATATTGAACCTAACTAATTGGTTGCCACCAGTCTACTCGCCTTATGTCTCCGGCTTTGCCCCTTGGTCTAACCAGTCATACCTGATTAGACCGTTCGGCCCATCCTCGTCTGATTGAAACCACCACGTACACGTGCACCTTTTTCTCCCAATCCTTTGCACCTGACATAAAAGAAGATTTTCATGAGAACACAATGTTGAGTACTCTTGTTGTTGTACACTGTTCTTGTTGTTGGCTCAAACTTCTCCTAAGTCTATCCTCTAAATGGACTTGAACCTCCGAAGTTGAGCCAGCCAAGTATTTCCGTTTTACCCTCCACGCAGAATTCTCCATTATCACTGCAAAGATGCACATGATGCAAAAATCTCCAAGGCCCTTCAGTAAAGATGTCAAAACATCCATGAAATTGTCTCTCAACAGAAACATGCAGCACCAACACAACTCTGATTTGCTTGCCAACCTTTAGCTCAAACAATTTTACTTGCAGCAGATATTGATAACCAAAACCAAGTTTATGCATTCCAGAGATTTCAATGATAGGACAGCTTCTCTGATTTACCTTCCATTGTTCCTTCCAAGCAAATTGGCTAATTGTAACTCCCATTTCCCAGGACCAAAAATGCTAAAGCTTGGGACGTCCTGGCCCAATTAAGATGTGGCATATGTGGCCCATGAGTGTTGTGTGCACTTGATTAGTTTCACCTTGCTAGTTGAGCAAGAGTGCCACCAACTTATGAGAGTTTGTGTCGGCTATGTTTGAAATCTGAATGATTTGGTAGAGGCCATGGTTTCAAGCCACCCCATTGTAAGTCTATATCCATCAACTCAGTGGAAATCATTCCATTATCATGGCATGGCAATGCAAGACAACTTACTTCAGCTGGTGGCAGCAAAGGTGGTAAACGATGTACCAGGCCAACAGGAGCCGAATGCCACCCAGGGCACTGGTCTCAACTCCCATTTGGTCAAGTCTGGTTCCTAGGTGTTTGTAGACATCGACACCTTGTTGTCATGCCCAGGACATTTCATCAAGCATCCGGTAGGCATCAATTTATTCTGCTTGATGTCGGCAAATTCATCTTGGTGCAGAGTAGGACTCAGGCTGTATGGATGCTGGAAGGTTCTTTGAGACACCCCCCATGGTATGGAACATGTCCATAGCTTGGTCGTTGCCACCCTTGACATCGACACCCAACGTCAAACACTTGGTGTGCATCTCCTAGCAACAGTCATGTATTAGATGCAACAACCCTTCTCTAGTTATCTTCTCCGCGCTCATGACAAGAAGAATTTCTTCTTTGGACACCTCACACTAGCTAGGACATCCATCAAACAGTTTGTGGGCACTAGTGCAATGAGCACCTTCCTAGCCCAAATCATCCTCCACCTTGCGCTGCTGCCATCCCAACACCTCCAAAATGAGAATTCCCATGAACTGAGCAGCTCGGTACCAATTTGTTAGAGATCTATACGCTCAACAAATAACAACAATCTCCAATACAGCTCGCAAGTACAACTAGATGCTTGAGGTGAAACTGAAGGAGAAAAGAGGAAGATGATACAAGTACTAGAAGGTTCTAGAAGCTAAGGTATGGGGCTGGAGGAAGGAGGAGAGGTAGGGGAAGAAAATGGACAAGGAGCCAACCGGCCTGCAAGTCATCGCTGCCACCGTGCGCCAAGGTTCTGTTCCATTCCCCCCTTGAAGTTGTTCCCGCTGCATATATTGCTTCTCCTTGTGCCAGTATGAGCTCGACGCAAAACGTGGCCATCCCAGCCCATGCGTGGCCCAACTAGATCCTAACAGTCATGTTTGGAGAAGGACAACCTCGGCAAAGTGGCGGTGAGGATGGTTGAGACAAGTGGCTTTTTGCCGTCATCGCGTATCACGGTGCACCTCCATGTGTGCAGGGCATGCGTCTCCATGTACTCGCTCCGCTGATGTAGCCACCCGTTGCACCATCTGCACCATCGCCACCAACCGCCGTGGAGAAGCATGCTGACCACTTGTGAGCCGTGGGGGTGCATGCTTGTCGGTGTTCAAGAACACACTGGCGGTCATCCTCCATTCACCAGTGTGATGCTTCTTCTACTTGCAACAACAAAAATCCCCAACCAAGCTTTCACCAAGCATATACATAGGCATTAAAGAAATAGCTAGTTCAGGCGAGTCGATCCATCCGAGAAACTGAAAAGAATTCAAACAAGCAATTACAGCACCATTGTGTGTTCTTGCTGCTCCGTGGACGCCATGGCGGGAGCCGGTCGAGATCTTGGGAACTCGAGAGCTCTGACACACCATGCACAGCTACGTTTCTGCAGCCTGCGCCTCACTAGCTGGCACCGCCCACCCAGGGCGCCAACAGTCGCCACATCGGTAATCGAGATTGGGAATTTGGGTAGTAAGGAGGAGAAGTAAGAATCTAACGAGTGGGACAACAAGCATTGGGAATTGGAAATGAAAATATTTAATGGGTCTGATGTCCAACAACAAATAACCATATTTCAAGAGTTTATTCTTCAAAGATCAACATTTGTCATTTCCGAGATTTAAAACCATGAAGTCACAATGTCCTACAACAAATTTTGCCTATATTGTCACTGGTTTATGAATGTTATCTACCACTTTTAATCTCAAGAAAAAATTTATGAGCCATACAACCTACCCCATAGCACGATAACATGCCACAAATTCTTTCTCTATTGTCGGTGATGCAGTTAATGTATGTTAGGAGCTTTTCCTTGAAATTGCTCATCTTGTCAAGGTGAAAATGTAACTCGAAATGAATTTCTTAGTATCTGAGCACCCTGCAAAATAATTTGTGTCTGAGTAGCACCGTAGAATGTCAAGCTTTTCAGACTTTCTATATGTGAGCATGTAATGCTTAGATCCTTGCAAATAGCGCATAACTTTCTTAACTATCTTCTAATCCATGTCTGGACATGTACAAACAAATACCATGTCTAAACAAATACAGACGAGCGTATATTCACCTTCCAACAGCTAAAGCACACTTTTTAATTTTCATTTCATCTGATTCTAACTTATTTCTCGGGCTTTGGAATGATCCAAACTTATCGCCTTTCAATATTGGAGAAGGTGATGCACAATATTTACTCAGGTTATATCTTTCTAATACAAAATTGATGTATGAACTCTAAGACAATCCTAACATTTCTTTAGACCTATCTCGGTGCAGTTCGATGCCTAAGACATAAGGTGCCTCACCGAGATATTTCATATCGAATTTGGATGATAAGAATTTCTTAGTTTCTCGTACCAGGTTCTTATGGCTGTTAGCTCATAAAGTGTCATCCACACAGAGTACTAGTATTATGAATTTTCCACCCTTACTCTTAACATAAATGTAACTATCCACCATTGTCTGGATGCTTGTTCAAGCCAATAGATGGATTTGCTAAGTTGCATGCTAAATGCCCTTTTTTTTAATTTTTTGGGCACCAAGAATACAACTAGATTTTTCTTACTCTCCATGGACTTTACATATTTTGTTCACTTGTAACACAATACGTCTCTAACTGTTGTTCACCGGAAACACCAGTGAAATCAAAGCCCACCGATTTAAACAATCGTCATATCACTTCACTGAATTAGCAAAGTATTGCATTTATGCATCCAAAATCAGGTGCGAACAGCAGGTTCGAATTGAAGCAATATAAGCCAACAACGGAGTCAGGAATCAGGATCAAATTGATCATCAGGATGAATATCCACATTAAATTCAAAATAGAACAACAGGCCATAAAAAGACAGCAACAACAAGCCAAACTACTGGAGAAGACCAAAGAAGTCGATTGATGCTGCAGGATGTCTGCAAATTTGTGAAGATTATGAGTACCATATATGCACACGGTTAGCTTATCCGATTGTTTATAGGGGATAGGCTATGAGTCGTGATTATGTAATAGGCTTAGGACTTAAGTATTACCTTACCTTGTGTATTAAGAAACGACATATAGTCCTGAGTCGGGAATACTATGGAGTCTTATATAGTAAGTAGTTAGGTCTCCGACTTATGACCTAACCTCTAAACCTATATAAGAAGGGTAGGACGTCCCTTGAGAGATATATAGACAATAGCAATTAGCTAAGTTTTCTTCATACATAACTCGATCAAGAGATCAATATACAACTCGGCGGATTCAATCCCCGAAACAGGGTAGGGTGTTACTTCTTTATAGAAGGCATGAACCTGTCTAAATTCCTTTGTCTACTAACCCATCGTATTTGGCACTTTGTGCGCTACCCCTGTTTCTTATTGCCGAAATCAGGTTTCAACAGTTGGCACGCCACGTAGGGGTTGCGTCAAGTTTTCTTCTTCTTCTCGCTGACTAGCGCGATGGGATCTACATCAGGCATCGACGACTTCACCTTCCTGCCAGGGCAGGCGTTCCGCTTTGGCAGCCTTGACTTCATCACCGACAACTTCAGCAAGATTTCTCTCCTTGACTCGGATCTAAACCAGTCAGGAGGGAAAAACCACTCGGCGCCGTTCGGGGTACCAAACGACGCTGAGATCTACTTCAACCTTCTATCTTCCGAGTTGGGATCGAACCACTCGGGAGAATTTTCTGCATTACTGTCATGCTGCGGTCCGAGCTCCAGGGAGATCAACGTCATGATTCAACCTCTCGGATCATGTTCATCTACCGAGATCGTCGACTACCTTAGCTCTTCCAACTTCGATGATCTCTATGACATCTCCACGGAAGATCTCAACGACTCCGACTTCGACAACGACTATGCCCCGCTATTCTTCAACGTCCTCATGGCTGAAGTAGCGGAGACCGACTCAGTCGTGGCCCGCAGGGTCGCGGAAGAGGAACGTGCCAAGTTCGAAGAGGAGCGCAAGCGTAAGGAGGAAGAACTCAAGCGCAAGGAGGAGGAGCTCAAGCAAAAAGAAGACAACGACAAGAGAAAACGAGATCTGAGGGCAGTTGGGCGCTTCGCTCACGAGGCCATACTTTAGACCCGAGTAGACAACACCAACGTCTTTCTCACGCCCCAACAGAACGCGGTCACCACTCTCACCCTCATCGACACCATCATCGACGTGGCACCTCCCGGCGTAACTCCAATCTTAGATAAAGTCAAGACTATCGTCGCAGCTACAGCATTACCTGGTGCTCCCGCAGGCTCTGCTCGGAGAGCTACCGAGTCCGTCGCCAAGACACTCAACGGTAGCCGCCTACCACCGATGCGATCCAAGGACTACCGAAGACCCGAGCTCAGCAAGACACCCGCCAAGTCCAATGACCCCCGTCATCACGCAATCTGGAAGCATCGGGATCAGTCGGCCGACTCTCGTGAGAGAGGTCACAGCCGGCCACCCGTCCATGATCGGATTCGTTATGGCAATAACTCAAACTACCAAAGTGGCTCTCGAAGGCCCACGCCCAGCGACTTGAGGGAGGTATTTGACCGGCGTCATCGCGAGTGCAACAATGCCTATCATGAAGACCGAAGGAGTTCCCCAGACAACTACGACGATGGAGTACCCGCGTTCACTCGGGACCTGCATTGAGTGAATTGGCCGAGTGGATTCAAGCCCACTGGGATTGACAAGTACGATGGCAAAACTGACCTCGAGTCATGGTTAACCGTCTACACCTGGCAATTCGTGCAGCAGGAGGAGATAGCAAGGCCATGGCAAACTACTTGCCCGTAGCTCTTGCTGACTCAGCCAGGAATTGGCTCACAAGTTTACTAAGAAGTTCGATTGATTCAAGGAGTGAGCTTCGAGACCACCTCATCGCCAATTTCCAAGATACATTTCAAAGGCCCGGGACCTACTTTGACCTCTACAACGTCATCCAGAAGCCCGACGAGTCGTTGAAGGATTACATTCAGTGTTTTTTGGAGAAGTGAAACAAGATCCCTGACATCACTGACGACGTCATCAAAGCCGCTTCCCAGAAGGGTGTCCGCAATGAATTGCTGATCGGTAAATTCGGGCGCAAACCTCCAAGGACAGTCAAGAAGATGTTCGAGACAACCAACTCCTACACCAAGTCGGACGATGGAATCAAAGCTTCACGACAGGACAAGCAATCCGGGGGTAGCTGGTGCCCCAAGAAGGAAAATACCAATGGCAACGGCAATAATGGCCAAAAAGATTGCAAGCGTAAGCCCGAGGATCTGGTCGCCGCAACGTCGAACTACCAACAACAGCGGTCCACGAGTCACCGCTTATGACAGGATCATGAACGCCCAATGCACTCATCACCCGAATCATAAGCACTCGGCTAAAGATTGCTTCATCTACAAACAGTTCGCCGAGCAATATGCCACCCAACTCCATCAGAAGCCGTCAGAAGGAGCCGGTACCTCAGGAACCAATAAGGACGATGCAGCTGGTGGCTCAGAACCTTTCCAAGATCACAGGACCGAGTTAAACCATATTTTTGGAGGGCCACTAGCTTATGAATCGAAGAGGAAGCAGAAGCTGACCGACAGAGAAATCAACGCAGTATAGCCTAAAGTCCCACATTACTTACGATGGTCGGAGGTGGCTATCACGTTCAACCGCTCGGATCATCCTGACCGAGTGGTTCACCCGGGGCGGTATCCCCTGGTACTAGACCCGGTGGTTCACAATGTCAAGCTCAAGCACATCCTCATCGATGGCGGTAGCGCCCTCAACATCCTCTTCACCAAAACATTGGACGAGATGCAAATCCCGAGATCTGAATTGAAGCAGAGTTCAGCCCCTTTTCATGGAGTCATCCCAGGGCTGTCATCTATGCCACTTGGGCAAATCACCCTTCCGGTCACCTTCGGCACTCGAAAAAACTTCCGGACAGAGAACGTCAGCTTTGAAGTCACCGACTTCGAAGCCGCTTATCATGCAATCATTGGAAGACCTGCGCTTGCCATGTTTCTGGCGGTCCCGCAATACACCTACCTCATGATGAAGATGCCCGGTCCTAATGGAGTCATCTCCTTGCACAGCAACGTCAAACAAGCCTTCACCTGCGACAAGAAAAGCTGCGACATGGCCTAAACTCGTGAGAGATTACTCGGCCAACAGGAGGTCCGACTGGCTGCATCAACAACAGGCGAAGGCATGATCCCAGCAAAGAAGATGGCCAAGTCGAGAAAAGGCGATGCCAAGACAAAAAAGATTCCACTTGATCCCTCTGATCCCTCCAAAACTGCTGTAATAGGCGCCGAGTTAGACCCCAAATAGAAAAGCATGCTCATCACTTTTCTACAAAATAATAAAGATATATTTGCTTGGAAACCGTCTGATATGCCTGATATTTCTAGAGAGGTGATTGAGCACTCATTAAATGTTAAAGAGGACGCGAAACCTATTAAACAACGACTCTTTCATTTTGCCCAAGATCGAAGGGATGCTATCAAGGAGGAACTCGCCAAGTTTTTGGTAGCCGGATTCATCAAAGAAGTTTACCACCCCGACTAGTTGGCCAACCCGGTTTTGGTTCGGAAGAAGACAGTGCAATGGCGCATGTGTGTAGACTACACCGACCTCAACAAGTCTTGTCCGATGGACCCCTTTGGTTTGCCCCGCATTGATCAAGTTGTCGACTCAACAGTTGACTGCGAGTTTCTGAGCTTCTTGGATTGTTACTCAGGATACCATCAAATTAGCTTGAAAGAAGTCTGACTGCCTGAAGACATCATTTATTACCCCGTTCAGAGCTTATTGTTATTTTACGATGCCCTTCGGCCTCAAGAATGCCGGAGCTACTTATCAGTGCATGATCCAGAGATGCCTTCAGACTCAACTCAGGAGGAACGTGGAAGCTTATGTCGACGACATTGTCATCAAGACTAAACAAAAGTAGGATGTGATCGCCGACTTGGAAGAGACTTTCTCAAATATTCGAGCCTTCAGGATGAAGTTGAACCCAGAAAAGTATACCTTTGGAGTGTCGTTAGGCAAGTTACTCGGTTTTATGGTGTCTCATCGTGGCATTGAAGCTAATCCAGAGAAGATCAATGCTATTCGAAACATGAAGCCGCCGAGTACCCAGAAAGATGTCCAAAAGCTTACTGGTTGCATGGCAGCGCTAAGCCATTTTGTTTCTAGACTTGATGAATGAGGCATGCCCTTTTTCAAGTTGCTCAAGAAGACAGACGAATTTCAGTGGACCCCAGAGGCCCAGAAAGCTTTTGAAGACTTTAAGGACTTCCTCACATTGCTACCCGTGTTGGTGTCACCTTATCCTCAAGAACCTTTGCTACTCTACGTTTCCGCAACCTTTCAGGTGGTCAGCTCAGTTTTGGTCGTTCAACAAGAAGAGGAAGGACGAGCTCAAAAAGTTCAAAGGCCGATCTACTTCGTTAGCGAGGTGTTGCCCGGATCCAAAACACGTTACCCCTAGGTACAAAAACTACTATATAGAGTTTTAATTACCGTCAGGAAGTTATCCCATTATTTTCAAAGTCATTCGGTTACTGTGGTCACGTCCTTTCCCCGACAGATCAATTGGCCCAGTTTGGTTCTAAACGAGAAGCAGCCCCGACTGATATTTTTGTAGAACATCTCTATGAATCGACTGTTGCTAAAAAGCCAGCCACCAACGAAGAAGTTACAGACCAGGTTTCAATGCTTGATACCGACTGCAGAACGCCCTTCATCAATTTTCTAACTCGGCAGGAGCTACCCGAAGATCGAGATGATGCAGAGCGAGTACGATGTCGTAGTCAGAGTTACGCCATGGTGGATTCGGAGTTGTACAAGAGAAGCCCGTCTGGAGTTTTGTTAAGGTTTGTCACGCCTGAGGAAGGACGACAATTGTTGCAAGATATTCACTCGAGAATTTGCGGCACTCATGCTGCAACACGTATTTTGGTGGGCAAGGCTTATAGACAAGGTTTTTTCTGGCTCACGGCGGTCTCCGACGCAGACAAGGTGGTTCGAACTTGTGAAGGTTGTCAGTTCTTTGCTCGGCAAAGTCCTGTTCCAGCCCAAGAGTTACAAACAATCCCACTGTCATGGCCTTTTGCGGTATGGGTTTGGACATGGTTGGTCCTTTCAAAAAGGCTCCAAGAGGATTTGCGCATTTGTTTGTTGCAATTGACAAGTTTTCTAAGTGGATTGAGGCTAGGCCAGTTGCTACAATAACCGCGGACAAGACGCGAGACTTTATTTTAAATATTGTGCATCGGTTCGGTATTCCAAACAGGATTATTACTGACAATGGGACTCAGTTCACTAGAGGCGTCTTTAAGGAATTTTGTGAAAATTTTGGAATCAAGATTTGCTATGCGTCGGTGGCACACCCCAGAAGCAATGGACAGGTTGAACGTGCGAATGGTATGGTTCTTCAAGGCATTAAGGCCCGAGTATTTGATAGACTAAGCCCTTATGCTGGAAGATGGGTCCAAGAGTTGCCTTCAGTATTATGGTCATTGCGGACTATGCCCAGTCGGGCTACCGGCCAATCACCTTTCTTTTTATTCTATAGGGCAGAAGCCATGTTGCCGAGTGAGATGGAGTTCGAATCTCTTCGAGTTCGCAGTTTCAGTGATGAGCGATATGATCAAGACCGAGTTGAGGATTTGACTTGACTGGAAGAGGCTCGTGAAGCTGCATTGGTTCAGTCGGCAAGGTATCTTCAAGGACTTCGACGTTATCATAATCAAAATGTTCGGTCACGAGCTTTCATTGTTGGTGATATGGTCCTGCAAAAGATTCAGACAACGAAGGATAGACATAAGTTATCTCCATTATAGGAAGGACCTTTTATAATTGCTGAGTTCACTCTGCCAGGTGCGTATCGTTTGAAGCGTAAAAGATGGGACAATTGTGGAGAATTCATGGAATATTGAACACCTTCGTCGATACTATACTTAAGTTTTTTGTATCATGTTCTTCTCAACTGCCGACTTCAAGTAACTTGTCTTCTTGAGTTGCCAATCGGGGGCTATAAATATCAATAAAGTATGAAGTTTTTATTAATAATAACTTGTTTATATTTGGTTTATCATTGTTTGTTGTTTTGGTTTGAGTTAAGTAAATAAGTACTGAAAAATTTTTAATGACTTAATCATGTCCAGACTTGGTGACAGTCGGACGAAAATTTTTAAGAAATTAAATACGAAGACTCAAATTAGGGCATCAAACATAAATACACTGAGTATTTACAAGTTGGATCACAAGAGTTATTTACATTAAACAGTTATCCCTGGAAATTCTCAACTACATCGGCAGCAATCTTCTTGGCCGACTCCTGTGCTTCATTTATCAGCTCTATAGCCTGTTCATTCATAGTACCATCTGTAAAACCATCTCCTATGGAGTTTATATCTACTCGAGGATAGAGAGATTTGGTCATTGCCAAGGTTTGACTTGCACTCATGGTTGCAGCATCAGTAATATTTTTTATGTACTTTTTTGAAGTTGTCTTGAGTTTGTTAAAAATTTCTAGAGCATCTAAGACACTTGTTCCAAGGCTGTTTTCATATATTGCTGACAGGATTGGCATAGCAGCATTGGCAATGTCGTCTTTAACTCTTTCAGCTTTCCGGACTTTCTCAGCGAAAACTTCAAATTGAGCATGGGATTTAACTTTGTTGGCTACAAGATTGATATGATTCAGATCAAGCTAATGATCATGATGAATTAGATCAAGGAGTATGAATTTCAGGGGTTACCTTCAATTTCTTCTAAAGCCTTATCTGTGTCAGACTCGAGCTTGGCGTTGTCACTCTCTGCTTTCTTTAACTAAACCTTGAGGGATTCGATCTCGGATAAATTGGCTAAAGCATGAAGATTTGAAGTTAATGAAGCTGAACAGATTAATCAAGAACAAATGAGTTGATTTTTCATACCTCCGATTGAACCACGAAGTTCCAGGTTTATATCTCGAAGCTTCTTGATTTCTTCCCGCAGGACGACTTCTCTAGCTGCAACCTCTTCCTTAGCCTCCTTAAGGTCCTGTTGAAGGTTTTCTAGAGAGTTGACATGAGGCACAAGCTTTTCTAGAGATCTGACTTAGCCTGTGAGCGACGATATATTCTCTGCATTACAAAGACTGGGTCAGTTGATTACAAAAGATTATGCAATTGAGATATGAGAAATTTGTTCTTACATTCATCAGCCAAATGGCTTCATTGAGGCTGGCAACAAGCATATCGCATTCTTTAGCTTCTTTTTGCTTGTTTAATATGATGCCTTGCTTTTTGCCTTCGGCATCCCGCCACTCGATCTTAATTGGAGGCATTGAGTCCTCTGTGGATTTCAGTCGGGTAATTCTTCTTCTTCAGCTATTTGTTCTAAGGATGATGAATAAGATGGAAATCAGAAGGTATGTTCAAGACAACAATCTGATGATTATTGAAGGTTACCTGTTGTCACTTCGGGATGGTTTCCTTGAGTGGTAGTGTCCTCGGCTGTTTGATCTTTATTGACTTCTTCGGTCGCTGGTACTGGATCTTCAACCGGTGTTTCTTGATTGGTTGGGACTTGCTCTCCCTTGTCTGGTTGGTTCTCAGTCGGGGGTCCTTGAGCTTTTGTTGGGTCCGACTGGTTTCCAGTCGGGGTAGCTTGATTGGCAGTCGGGGGCTCTTGATTGGGGATGGCTTCACTCGGGAGAGGGTTCTGAGACCCTTGTTCTGCAGACTTTGGTTTCTCTGGTGTTGCGGATGGAATTGTTTTTCTGTCTGCTCGGTAGGATTTATGTCTTGAGGTTTTCTGCAGAAGAAGATAGGAAGTGGTCAAAGTGAAATCAAGTAAGTTATCGACAACAAGATAATACCGATTGTATGAAGAATACCTGTTGGATTTTCTGATCTTTGGAGCAGATCTGGTGGATGGCCTGGGTGAGCTTATGTTGGCTTTGGGAGTTTGGATTTCTTCAGATTCTTCATCCGAGTCATCCACAACTAGCTTCCTTTGTTTGCTGGCTCATTTGCTAGTTTCTTCAACAGCAGCAGCGGCTCTTTTGCTTTTAGTTTGAGGTTTGATCTTTGGGCTGCCAGTTGATTTATTGGCAGTTGGCTGAGCTGGTATATCCTCATGATATACTTTGTATGGCCGAGAGATAATCAAAGTATTTGCTTGTAAGCATTATTCTTAAGAAACATTGAAGAACATGGACAGATTGAAAAGTGGTTCAAGATACAGAGTCTACTCACTGGAGGAGGTGGTCGACGAAGATCGAAGGGAACAACCGGCAGTTTATTGCTGTAGTCTACTACAATTCCAGAAGAGAAGATCTTCTACATATGAGCGCACAAGACTTGGAAATTCAGGGATTCCCGGTCTTCTTGATTGGGATCACTCTGACCTTCGTATTCAAATGCAGGCTTGGATCTCTCTTTGATAGGCGCCAGTCGGCACTTGATGAAGTGCCGAGTGATCTGTTCTCCCTGGAGACCTTTATTCTTCATTTCAAGAATTTTTGCCAGAAGATTGTTGGCTTCTATCCAGTCTTGCTTTTCAGGCAGAGCATTCCAGTTGGCTCGTTGGATTGGTGGGAGACCAATGAAGTCGGGCAAACTGGGGGCTGGGTTTGAGATATAGAACCAGTTTGCATGCCAGCCTTTGTTAGAAGATTTCAGAGGAAGAGGAACGTAGTCTCTGCGGAGAATACCGCGGAGTTGAAACCCGGCACCGCCAACAACGCAAGGGTTATCCTTGGTTGGGTGGGCCTTAAGAGAGAACATGCGGTGGAAGAGGTTGAAATGGGGATAGATTCCAAGGAAGGCTTCGCATACATGGATGAAAATGGCAATGTGCAGTATGGAATTTAGATTTAGATGGTAAATCTTGAGGCCGTAGTAATCAAGAATGCCACGAAAGAATTCGGAGGTGGGCAGACCAAATCCGCAATAGAAAAAGTGGGTGAAAACAACGATCTCACCAGTGTTCGGAGTTGGGAACTCTTCGCCGTATGCTGGGCGCCAACCGATGATCTCCTTGGCTGGAAGAACTCCGTCCTTCACCATCTCTCTCAGAGTGGATTCTTTCACATCTAAGGTTGCCCATTGATTGAAGGGAATTTCTCTCTCTTCCGCCATGGATGAGGTTTGTGGGGAATCAAATCAGGTGCTGGGAGCAGGGATTCTTGGAGGAGATGTTAGGAGCAACGTGCGTGCGCTGGATTTTGGTGGAGTTTTGAATATCCGGATGAATGGATTGGGATAAGCTCGTGTTCTAGGTTTTCTTTGGAGGTGTTTGTGAACAGGAGTGCGAAAGGGGAAATTTTTAGAAGATGAAGCAGCAGGGAAGACGACGGCGCTTCGGTGGTTTTTAGGGTATCGGTAAGTTTTTTCGTATTGGGCCGAGGCCCATGAGAAGCTTACAGCCCATAATTCTGGTGTGGCCTGTCACGTGTCTTTTAGGGACTTAAGCAAATTTGCCTTGGCAATATGCACGTGCTTTAGTGCCCAATACCTTTTCAATTCCTACCATACAGCGGTTATTCAACTTTTTAGGAGTTGATGCGATGCAATTTGGGAGGTGCTAAATAGTGAAGTTTTTCATAACTATTTTGGCAACTTTTCTATAAGTTGTTGAAGTTGTTTGGTTCTTTTAGAGCAATTGATTTTCAATCAATGCTACTTTGTCACTTCGGTGTGTTTCTTTAATTAAGACCAATATTATGGCTTAGGCTAATCATATTTTGGTCATATTATTTACATGATTGGTAAATCTATTTATGAGTTTTATTAACTCGGATTTTATATTACCAATGCAACATATCCCTAAGGATGGAGGAGTTATGTGTCTTGAGAGGACTCGGGCAGAATAACTCGGATAGCATGAGCTTGCCAGTACTCGAGGTCATTATACACTGTGCCTTGATTATAAGGTTATGTGTTATATGATTTTTGTGATTGCTTTTAGCTTTGGCTAAGTATTTATTTATATCACTCGGATGAGTATGATTATTATAGTTCTTAACTATATGCTTAGTTTGTTCAACTAAACACATAGTCGGGGGCTACACCTAATTAGGTGCATCGACTCGATGCACCTGGGTACATTTTTTTGTGACTTTTTAGCCCTTCATAGCCTTTTTATTGGATGATAAAGCACTCGGGAGACTTAGGCAGAGATGATGGAAGCACTCGGCGATGGAGGTACTCGGTTATGGATGTACTCGGCTATGTGTTGTTATGGTTTGAGGTAAAATTATCTCGTCGACTGTGAAGGTCTCAGGGGCTACTGTGGAGATTATGGGTACCATATACCCAAATGGTTAGCTTATCTGATTGTCTATAGGGGTGTTAACACCAAAATTTGGTAAGCCTCGAAGTCCCCATCGGCCCAAGGTTCATATCGGCTTGAAACTAGTATCGGCCTAAAATTCTACATCGGCCGATGGGGGTTTTCTTAAACCAATCACTAACAGCAGTCGGATTCTTGTTAGATTCGGGAAGATCTTATCCAAAGAAGGCCGAGTTTGAGGAGGATGCGGCTTGTATCTATTAATTAGGAAGAATTTGTTAGTTTCCTTTTTATCTTTAGGAAAGTGTGTTTAGTGTCCAAAAAGGACTTTATCTGTTTTCTTTTATCTTTAGGAAAGTTTGAGTCGTATTCTGTTAGGATCTTTGTTAGCCTATGGGTATAAATATGTAAGCCCGAGGTTCATGTAATTTTTATCTCACGATCACTACAACTTCGGCGCATCGCCAACCTTTACTTTTCGTCTTCTTCGGCGAGTTCATGCCCTTCCCGCGAGGGGTAAGTCTCGTTATGGCTACCTGCGTTGTCGGGGCTAGGGCTTCGACATTCTGATCTCGTCAACATAAGCACCTACTATCATATATCTTAGTCAATTTGTAGATTAGATTGACTAAGGTATCCACCACCCCGAAAATCAGTCGAGGGCTTGATTGTCTAGATCTTGTGTTTCTTTCATACTTTGTACCGCTAAGTCGTGATTAGAACCGTAATCTCTAGCCTGCCTGTCGATTGCCAATAAGGGTTTCACCGGGGTTTCAGCCGGTGAGTTATCTGGACGTTGCATCGGCCCAAGAGTTTTACATATAGATTGGATCTGGCCGATGACAACAGAGTATTTATTGTTTATCTGCTTATTAAGAGTCTATGCCATCGGACCTCTGGCCGATGTGTGCTTTAATCTTCAGATCAATGTTTATTTCATATTTGGATTATGCTATATCACATTGCTATATCATCATGTTATCGTCAGCCGATCGCCTCTATATAGATGTTTACTCAGTACATGGCTGATGGTTCGAAACTCTAACTACATCAGCTGGTATCGGCATCGGCTGGAACTGTCCCATCGGCCCATCGGCCCATCGGTTGTTTTGGCTATCGGCCTATCGGCCGATACATTTTTGCCTTATTGGCTTATCGGCCGATAGACATTTTGTTCTGCTATTTTGTATATCTTAGCAGTGGCAGGATCAAACTGACTGGCACGTCCACGCTTCATCAATTTTAGGACCTGCACTGGAGCTAAGCAGATCTCCCAGGTCTTCATGTGTCCACGCACCGAATCCTCATCGGCAGTACGGATTCGGCGTCAACAAGGGGATAGGCTATGAGTCGTGATTATGTAATAGGCTTAGAACTTAAGTATTACGTTACCTTGCGTATTAAGGAACGGTTTATAGTCCTGAGTCGGGAATACTATGGAGTCTTATATAGTAAATAGTTAGGTCTCGGACTTGTGACCTATCCTCTAAACCTATATAAGGAGGGTAGAACGTCCCTTGAGGGATATAGAGACAATAGCAATTAGCTAAGTTTTCTTCATACATAACTCGATCAAGAGATCAATATATAACTCGGCGGATTCATTCCTCGAAACAGGAGTAGGGTGTTACTTCTTTACAGAAGGCCTGAACCTGTCTAAATTCTTTTGTCTACTAACCCATCGTGTTAGGCACTTGTGCGCTACCCCCTGTTTCTTATTGCCAAAATCAGGTTTCGACAAATTTATTTTGGACATTTTTATCGGGGCACCAAAATCTCAGGAATTTCGGAAATTTCGGAATGAAAATATTTGAAATCCAAACAAATTTTGACCAAATCTAAAATGTATGAAACAAATTGAAAATTTTGGGGTAAATACTATTGTGCCCGGCTGGGTTGTTCCGAAATTTCAAACGGAAATTTCAAACCCTACGTGAGGGAGAAGTGAGCGATGGGAATTGGGACGCCGAGCGGGCCGAGCCCGATATTTATTGGAAAATTACTATGGCCTGGTGAGGCCACAATTATTTTTTGATGGATAGTGACAAAAATGGACCGAAATTTAGAGTTACGGGCCATTCAAACACGAAGTTAAGCCCAGCATGGAAAAATGATATCGGCAGATAATTTACACTTGTTTTGGGCTGAATACAGGAGTTCCAAACAGGCGCTACCCCTTAAACCAAATTTTTTATTTTTAATTTTATTTATTAAAAGATTTATAAAAATAATTTTTTTTTGAAAATTTACAAAACAAGTCGCCCATCGCCCCCTGGGAGGGCGTTTTTATAAAAATCGCCCTCCCAGAGGGCGATTTATGTGACGTGGCAGTCGGCCGTTGGCCGAGGGGCAACAACCGTCCAATGGGGGATGCAAAATTTGCAGGCGGCCCCCATGCCGCCCTCTAGGAGGGTGTTTTTTCCCTGTAGGGGACCGCCTACACAGGGCGGCGAGGGAGGGTGGCTTTTTTGCAGGCGGCCCCCTTGCCGCCCTTTGGAAGGGCGATTTTTACCCTTTGCAGCTAGGGCAGCCTCCTTGCCGCATTCGGGAGGACGATTTTTCACTAAACTTATTTTAAAAAATTAAGTAACCGTTTTGAATAGGTCAAAATGGAAAATATTTTTTAAAATGTAAACGATTGATTGTTAACTCTGATCGGAGCGTAAGGTGGGGGTTTTTTCATCGAAATATTGACCTGTTTGTTAAAAAAATTAGGTAAATCATCATTCTGAGAAAGAACAAAACATGAAGAATTTTGTAAAATTGGAATGATTTATTTTTTAGTCATATTGAAGTCCAAGGAGAAGGTTTTTATATCAAAATATTGAACTCAACGTTCGAAAAATTTGGTAAATCATTGTTTTGAATCGAACTAAATGGAAACAATTTTTTAAAATTGCAACGATTTATTTTTCAATTCGGGTTGGAGCCCGAGGAGGGGTTTTTTATAACGATGTATTCCTTTTGTCACGTATATTCAATTATGTAATCATGTACACAATAGAAGGTACAATTTAAGAAAATATAAGCACGTACTTATAAATTGTAAGGAATACAACGTATCGGAGCGTAAAAAGAACATTGCAAATCGAAACGATACAATCTCATTAATTTATATTGCATGACGTATAAAACAAGACACCGTCATAATTAAACATTATTATCATAAAATAGTTAAGAAGTGTCATGGATACATGATACAATTTTGTGGGTCCCGACGAATCGAGCCTGAGCTTATCTACCGACCCCTTCTACGTCGTTCAACGTGTATTGCATTTTCGTTCTCCTTCAATCGCTGGTACTCTACTTGTGTTTCAGACTCAGTTATCTTTTGGCCATGATATGTTGGATTGACATTGTCGATCCACAAAGTGAATCCGCACCTCCTTGGATTGCCCTAAGAAATAAACGTAGTTAGTAAGTTAGGGTAGTAATATTATGCAGATGGTAGCGAAATTGGAGAAATGTAAGACGTACAACGAAGTTGTTGTCTACGTTGGGGCAGACAAAATATCTCCTGCCAAATGTTTGTTCTGCAAAGGAGGTAACCACCTGGCAACGACATCTACAACCATACTTTGGACGTTCTGACCATTTAGGTAAACCTAATGGATTGTTCCTCCAGTCTAAGCTTGCAATTTGTACTCAACGTTCGTACTCCATCCATGCCTAAATGAATTGTGTGGTTGTCTCAGGTTGCGTTATCGTTTGATTGATGGAAGTAACTCTGACTGTATCAATCCACAGTACGAATTGACATTTCCTTACATCCTCCTATTTGTACAATATTGGAAGAATAGGTTAGTGCAGGAAAGTAGCGATTAATGGTATCAAAAAAGATGATACTTACGACAAAATCATCATCGATAATGTTAGGACACACGAAGCCTGCTCCTATCAACACACATTATTTCATACCGATGTACTTTTGTGCCTTGAGGAATGACTCGATGCCTTTTTGCCTTAGCTATTTTATCTTCCATGTACTTGGTCACTACGTTGCCAAATATTATATTGTTATCTGCCATTAAGGGAAAAATTTTCTTGTATCGATCCCTGAAGTAGGCCTGTGTGCCGTGAAGAATAAATTCGACAATACCAACTAAAGGGAGTTCTCGCACTCCTCGCATTACCAGTTGTAAACCTCGGCCATATTAGTTGTCATTATGCCATATCGAGAACCATCGGTGTCGTACAGCAGAGACCACTTCTCCTTTGGTTCGTTCTCAATCCAATGAGTGAAATTTCGGATAGATGATCCCGACCTCCTTCTCATTATGGGTGGATCGTCATGCAGTGCACCAAGAGGTACGGGAGGCTCGTCAACTTCAACTTGTGGCCGACGAGATTGCTCGTCTGTTTGCTTAGTTGTCAACTCATCCAACCTTCTCCACAACTCATTAAATTTCTTCTCTTGATTCTGTGCACAGAGCCTCTTGAAAAGATCCGTCAGATGCTTGTTCTTGAATTGCTTGTAGAAATTAGCACCCATGTGACGCATGTATCACTTACTACGAAGATCGGGCCACCTTGCTGGAATTCCCTTCTCATCCCAACCATTCTTCAGGTATTCAATAGCCCGCAACATGCCCGCATGGCGATCATGTATAAGGCAAACATTGGGTCTGATACGCATAACTGCGATGTGCACTCTTTCCAGGAACCAGTACCAGTTTTCAGTGTTCTCACTCTCTACAAATGCAAAAGCCATAGGTAACACCTGATTGTTCCCATCAGCTCCGATCGCTGTCAATATCTGACCTTTGTATTTACCGGTCAGAAATGTTCCATCTATGCATAGTACAGGACAACGATGCACAAAAGCGTTGATGCAAGCACCCAATGAGAAAAATGCTCTTTGCAGCACACTCTTGGTAGGATCATGAACTGATTGAAATGTATGCATGTTATAGTAGGTATTACTATTCCTCTGGGCAATGCTGGTTAACAGACGAGGCAAATTATCGTAGGATGCTTCAAATGTGCCATAACTCATCTCTATAATCTTTTGTTTGGCTCTCCAGGTCTTGGCATAACTTATGGTGTACTTGAATTTGTTTTCAATGTGGCTAATAATTGATCTTGGTTCAAAGCCATTGTTGGAGACAACACTGCTATACATCTCACTTGCAATAAAAGTTGTAGTGATGTTGCGGTGATACTTCTCCACCCCTTGTAAGTGGCACTGGTGCTCGGTCACTATGCTAACTTTCCATTAATCAAACCATTTACCCTTATATGCATGAACACGCCATGCACAATCTTTCCTCACGCACCTTACTTCGTACACATAATTGGTTGACTTGACCACCCTAAACTCTCTCTGCAATGAGACCGCCCAATGCTTCACCGCCTCCTTCATATCCTCCTTATGAGCATACCTAGCACCATGAATTACCTCGGTCTCCTTGTATTCCCAGGGTATATGATGCCCCTCTGAGATAACAAGTCCTGAGAAGTCCTCTTTTGTCCAATCAGTGGGCATTACATCATCTTCCTCATCGGATGATAAGTCGCCCTCCGCTTGCTCGTTATCTGAATCTTCCCTCTTCATTCCATCGACGATTGTACCAACTACTCCCCATCATTCGCCACGCCCATGGCCTGCACGACCCTTGTTTGATTTTTCTCACTGTTTGATGGTCCAACATGGCTAGGACCCTCAACATCTTTGGTTTATATTCCAAGATTTCTATCCTTTTCATGCACCGAAACAAAAATAACAAGGGGCCATGACTGTTCAGAAGCAATCTCCACATACCGTCTCCCAGCATCAGTTCTATCCATGGGCATTAGTTCCCAAAAATAACCTTCTGTTGCACAACTCACTACAATAGATACTGACATTGTGTTCATGTCTGGGTCTACTCTAAATCCTCGTAGCAACCAATTATAAATTGACTGAAATGTTCTCTCGCTAGGCCTATCGATGTACTTCGATGTCATTCTAAAATTTAACAGATCAACATCATCTGGACCAAATCTAAGGTTGCCTTGACCGTATACTAACTAAAACATGACCTTACTTGACATTCTGCCTCATGAAACAGAAAAATAGGTTAACTAAATTTGAAACATAACCACCGGATCTAATGTCGAATTACTACGCCATAAGTTAAAGTTTCTGGAAATGTATTATCTGTCCTAGGTCTCAAAAATTCTACAAATAGGATACGTCCTCTAGATGTATCATATAACTCAAATATATATTGTACAATTTGCACTATGTCCTAAGTCTCAATTTCTATAAATATGTCGCATGTCTTTGTTCTTAAATTATACAAACATACAGTGTGCTCCAGGTCTACTAAAATATATGACAGTAGAACTAAAATGCAAAAAAAATTTCAAAGATAATACTGTATTTACCTGTTATGGAGTCAGAAAATGGACAGAGCTTTACCGCTTTCCTTCAGCTCTCTCTCACCCCTTTCTCCTTTTTCTTTTTTCCTGGATTTTGAGTGAATATAATGAAAATTTGGAGAGGGAAAGGGTCTTTATATACGGGGGACAAAAAATCGCCCTCCCAGAGGACGGTAAGGGGGCCGTCTGCAAAAATATTAGGCTGGCCTTGGTTTTGCAGGCGGCCTGCAGGGGAAAAAATCGCCCTTCCAGAAAGCGGCAAGAGGGCTGCCTGCAAATAAGCCATCCTCCCTCGCCGCCCAGTGCAGGCAGCCCTCGCCGCCCAGTGCAGGCAGCCCCCACAGGGAAAAAACGCTCTCCTAGAGGGCGGCAAGGGGGCCGCCTGCAAATTTCGCATCCCTCGTCTGACGGCCGTTCCCCCTCGGCCAACGGCCGTCTGCCACGTCACATAAATCGTCCTTTGAGAGAGCGATTTTTAGAAAAACGCCCTCCTAGGAGGCAATGGGCAACTAGTTTTGTAAATTTTCAAAACAGAAAATTATTTTTGTAAATCTTTTAATAAATAAAATTAAAAATAAAAAAATTTCCCCTAAACCACAGGTTCTCTGTTAGAGTTCGAGTTTCAGCAGAAATGGGGAAGATTGAAGGGATCATGGAGGAGCTTGCCGTCATCATTGCCATAATTGATAACCCCTGGCTGCCACTTCCCTCCACTCTTCTTGCCCCCAGGCCTAGAGTTTGTCCTTTTTCCTGAAAACTGGCGTGGAAGTTGAAGGTGACAAATTCAGTCACATGAAAGCTAGTAATCCCCTTCTGATTAACACGACAATTCCTAGCTTTTATTTCTCCTAAAATTGAGATGAAAGCTTCGAGGAAAGTTTTCGACCATAAAGAAATATATAATGGTGCATGCTCCATTGGATATGTCACCCACCTTACACACGTGATGTCTTATTATATCATTTTTGTAGTTTTCTAATAGAAACAACATATTTGAACAGCTATATATACCATATACGGGTATGGGAGACGAAGAAGCTCGCAAACATTATGTAAACACGCTATTGAACTTGTTAGCGTGTAGTAATTCCTAGTGAAGTGATCACTCTATGGAGTACTACAGTCAAGATGCCTACTTCGTCACCGCTTCATTGATCAGCATCGCCTTCTTCCTCTGGTACACCAGCCGACTCCGTCGAACGGCCTTCCTCCTCCCGCCCGGGCCTCCCGGCTTGCCCGTCATCGGCAACCTGCTGTCCGTGCATCAGTTCACTCACCGCGGCCTCGCCAAGCTCTCCAAGGTCCACGGTGGCTTCTTCCGCCTCCGCGTTGGCCTGGCGGACGTGTTCGTCGTGTCATCGCCGGAGACAGCGAGGGAGATCATACACGAGAACGACAGCTCCTTCTCTCACCGTCCGGTCACGGCCGCCATGGTGTACGTCTCCTACGACCTCGCCGACATGGCGTTCGCGCACTACGGCCCGTTCTGGCGCCAGATGCGCAAGCTCTGCGTTCTCAAGCTCTTCAGCCCCCGGCGTGACGTCTCGTGGCGCGTCGTGCGCGGCGAGGTGGACGCCCTCGTCAGGTCCGTTGCCGAGCTGCGCGGAGTCGCCGGCAGTGTCGGTGATCTGGTATTCAAGTTCGCCACCAACGTGACCTTCCGGGCGGCGTTCGGCGTACAGAGCCGGGAGGACGAGAAGGTGTTCGTCGACATCATCCTCGAGCTCTCGGAGATCTTCATGGCGTTCAACATGGGAGACTACATCCCCTACCTCGGGTGGCTCGATCTCAACGGCATCGGCAAGAGGATGGCGGCGGCGAGGCACGCGTTGGACGTTTTCATCGACCGGATCATCGACGAGCACCTGGCCAAGTGGAGGAACGGCGATGTGTCGGCGTCCGACATGGTGGACGACATGATCGCGTACCTCGTCGACGCTCCCGGAGGACGTGACAAGAGAGCCGACGGCGTCGAACTCGGCGACCTCCGTCTGACCAGAGACAACATCAAGGGGTTAATCATGGCACGTAACGTGTAATTAGCTTCTGCCATTTTTCCACATCAACTCCACGGCAGCTAATCCAAGCTTGTGCATCTTGGTCCATGGATCCGTGTAGGACATCATGTTCGGCGGCACGAAGACGGTGGCCTCCACGGTGGAGTGGGCGCTGTCGGAGCTCCTGCGCAACACAGGGGAACTGAAGCGCGCGCAGGACGAGCTCGCCAGCGTGGTTGGCCTCCGCCGCAGGGTCAACCAGGGCGACCTCGACAACCTCTCCCACCTCCGGTGCGTCACTAAGGAGGTGCTCCGCCTCCACCCGCCGCTGCCGCTGCTCCTCCGCGAGAGCCTCCAGGACTGCGCCATCGGGGGCTACACCGTCCCTCGTGGGTCGCGCGTCTGGATCAACAACTGGGCCATGTGCCGCGACGAGGCGCTGTGGGGGACCGACGCGGCGGCGTTCCGGCCGTCACGGTTCGCCGACGAGAGCGCGCGCGTGGAGTTCAAGGGTGGGGACTTCCAGTACCTGCCGTTCGGGTCCGGGCGGCGGTCGTGCCCGGGGATGCAGCTGGGGATGTTCGCCGTGGAGCTCGGCCTCGCGGAGCTGCTGCACTGCTTCGACTGGTCGCTGCCCGCTGGGACGGAGCCGCGCGAGCTCGACATGGACGACGTGTTCGGGCTCACCGCGCCCAAGGCTGAGCGGCTGTGCGCCGTGCCATCGCCGCGGCTGTCCTGCCCGTTGCTCTGATTCGCTTGTGCATCTCTGCGTTCGTTTCTACTGCTACTCAGCATAAAAAATAAAAAATAAAGATATTCGTGACACGCTTTTCAAATTGTTAAACGGTGCGTTTCGTATAAAAATTTTCTATATGAAAGTTGTTTTAAAATATCAGATAAATCTATTTTTCAATTTTGTAATAATTAAAACTCAATTAATCACACGTTAATGATACCTCGTTTTACGTGAAACATTTAATCTTCATCTTTATTTTTATTTTTAGGACTTTCAAACACGACGTGTTTGTGATATTTCCCGTGGCTCGCCCGGCTCCCACGTTTGTAGCGAGCTACTGTTGATACCGATCCTCTCGTTGTATGTCGTTAATTAATTATCGCGTTTGCTATTTCGCAAGCGCCTGCAAAATTCCAATCTAACAGTCAATTCTCCCACCCGTTAAGATTTGTCCGCTATCGGGCCTTTGGGGGAGGCACATTTTTTGGATATGGGCTTTGTTTCCTCGGCTCAATTTTTTTTGAAGCCCACGGGCTGCTCTATCCAAACCACCTCCACCAAAAAACACCTCACGGTCAAGTATCTGCCACCCCACCGACAGCGCCTCACGCCGACACGAACTCGTCCCTCTCATCTTCTTCTCGAGTAGAGAGGCGATTTCCCCTTTTCGAATCCATCGCCGCGGTTGTGCGATTCGTCCACCGGGGGCGCCCCGGGGGAAGGGGGTCAGGTACTTCTCTCTCTTACGAGGTGCTGCCAAGGTTGCTTCCGATTTGGGCTCTTTTGATGTGTTTCTGAAACGGAGGGGGAGGTGGCGAATCGCCATGGTTTTCTGCTTGCTCAGGGGTGCTTTTGGTGGGGGTTAGGGGGGAGAGCTCTCGCAGATCTGCTTGTTCGGGGTGGGGGTAGGGTGAAGAGGCAAAATTCCTAGGTTTTTCAGGTAGGCACGAACTTTTGGTTTTGATTAGTTGATTTATCTGCGCGTAAGTGGGTTTTGCGAAATGGAGTAGATGGCAGAGACATGACCACATGGGCTGGGTGGTGGAGACTGGAGAGCACCACCGCGACGAGTAGGTGGCAAGGCCGCGATCGGCAGGTTTGTCTTTGATTCTTTCTCCTCTATCTGTTTCTGCTAAACTCTACTGCAGCTATCCTCCACGCACTCCGTTTCAGTTCGTAGAGTTGGTACTGCACTGCGCTGCAGCCATCCTCCACTCGCTCCGTTTCAATTCTGCGCCATCAAAGTCCGAGCCGGTGTTGCTGCCCTGGCATGGACAACGGCAGCTTTGCTTCTTAATTTTCCACTGCTTACCCCACTGGATTCGGTGCCATGCCATTGCCAATTTGCCATGCATGGCCCCAAAATGTGGTTGTTGGTACAGTTGCAACCATTAGCAGCAGATGTACTAGTACATGCCTATGGAGACACTGGCAATTGGCAAAGCAGCAGCAGATGCAATGCAACATGTAGTAACAATATGCATTTTACAGCTACAACTCCAGAATATGTAGTGTCTAGTGTTTACTATTTGGTGTTCAGCGCGCTGGGGCTGGTGGCTTCTTTAGGAGTCGCTCTCACGCAGATAGATGCAAACATGCAGTTTGAGAATTAACACTGCATGGGTCAGCGCGCAGATTGGATGTCGAGAAATATTTAGTGCTGAGATTTGTGTGGGTACCAGGCAGCAGTAGGATTAGTAGCGGCTACCGAGCATCAGCAGTAGGATTTGTATACAAAAGACTTTGTTCCTGCACCTTTGCTTCTGATGTATATTGAACAGTCAAGGCTTTCCTCATTTGATCTATGTGTTAGCCTTCATAAATCTGTACATATTTTATTGATCTCTTTTTATTATTTATTCTGAATACTATTAGGTTGTTTGATTTGTCCTGCAAACTAGACCCTAGGTTATTTCCTATGTTCGATGAAGCATAGTTTAGTTTTAGGAATAGTTGCAATGTTTTTGTGTAGTGCTTCGGTGAGCATCCAGTGGCTGTAGTTTATCAATATAGTTAGAGGTCACTCATGGAAAGCAGTAGTGGCTACAACTGGTTGTTGATTGTTTTTTCCTATGGTCGCCCATGCATGTACGTAACACATCTTGAAAGATTAGCATCTACTGATGGTGCCATATCGGGAAGGAAAGGAGTAGAAGATTTTTTTGCAGAATGAATAGCCATTTGATTGCAAGCAAGCAACTGGAAGTTATATGATCAGAGCATGGGGAACAATTAGAAGCTGCTGGTAATTTGTGTTTTTTTTTAATTTTATAATCCCTCACCATGTCACTGTTGATTATTTACAATGTGTTTCATGCCTTGCATTTGTAGAGCTGGAATTGTGGGCAGGTTATAGCTATATTTAATGAAGCTACAGATCATTGTATATAATTGAAGAAGCCAGATTTAATAACCATGTAAATTTGGATAAATATAGGATCATTTGTAGAGAAACAATACATTTTTGTGTCTGCCAATATAGGATGAATATCACCATCTATGCAAATTCAGTTATGAACATATGCAACTTTTGTTATAGAATTGTGCAACTTCAGTTGTAAATTTGAGCAACAATAACTTGCCAAGTTACCATGGTTCTGGCTAGCCCTCCATGGCCTTGCTATTTAATTTTTGGTGTTTGGCTCTAAATATCTGTTGTTTTAAATTTGTTTCTTTTTTTTCCTTCCTTCGTGATTTACCTACAAAGTTGTACCAACATAAGTGAAAAAAATTAGATTTGTTAGTACCTTAAAAAACATGATTTTGATCTACAAATTTAACCCACAAACAAGTTTTACAGCAATGCATTAAGGAAATGTACCTTTTGGCTTTCGATCTTCAAATTTGATGCTGCCGATTCTGTAGGGTATCACAAAGAGGATCACATTTTCTCATGAATTGCAAAGATAGGTTAGCAATTAGTAAACGCGCGGAAGTACCTTACAAATACCTCTTTGTTTTCAAAACAACCCCTCCCTGATGACTGAAATCCCCTGTTGCAAAACATCGGTTTTTCTATGGAATTTTGTGAAATGACCCATCTATATGTTGTATTTTCTCTCTAGGGAATTTATCATTTGTGTTTTTAAAGCCAGGGGAATAATAATTGTCCCATTCTATGCAAATTGCACTCCACAATTGTTGTAGTTGCCATCTTCAGTCATGTGCGACTTATTTAATAAAGTTGTGCAAGTTGAATCATATATTTGTGCAACTATTTATTTTTTCTTCTATTATAGCTTAAGATTGCTTGCTAGAAATGGGAGGTATCTGCACATAACTTCTTTGTTCTACTAGAAATGTTCTCTGTCTGCCACTATAGTCTATAGGATTGAGTTTCCTCGGTATAGATACAGGTTTGCCTGAAAATAAATCACATTATACATTGTTAATTCATTAATTGTTTCTGTTTTGTGTTAGCCATCTGCAACATGCAGTAGTTCAGTAGTTAGGCTTTTGTACCAAAGGGCTATAGTGCAACTTGTGTTATAAAGTTGTGCAAGTTCACTTATAATCTTTTGCAACTTTTGATTTTTTGCACCTCCTTTGTGGATTTGTTTGCAAGTTCTTTTGTCAGGATATCTGAGCTCCCCGATTCAGACTTTTGTGCATGTATTTAATTTTTTATGTTTTTCTCAGCTGTGCAAATATCCTAAGCAAAATCACGATATGTTTAGTTTACAACAGCTTTCAGATTTTTGGTTTTCAAGTGTCATGAACTTATCTGCACTGAAACTCTGAGTTAAAACATATAATTGGTTAACTTGAGTTATAAACTTTGGTATTTTTGTGCCCTCGTTACATTGACATGCTTTTGTTTTATTTGAATCAAAATCTGATAACCGACCAATGGCTGATATCTCTTTTTGTTAGTGTAGATGTCTTTGGTTGTTTCTATAGAACCCTTTGTGGATCATCCTGGGGAGTTTGACAATTTTTATGAATTTGCCAATATACTTGAAAACTTTGTGACACCTTCACCACCTTTGGTTTTGCTGCATGAACCTCAAAATAAAATAATGTACACGTCCTATTTTAAACATGTGCAACTTATGTCATAAATACGTGAACCCTAAGTCATTAATTTGTGCAACTAATTAATATGGCCTTACTAGCTCGCTCAAAATTCAGAGACTGCATGCGCAGATATACCAGTCCACAATGACGTGCAACTCCTTTTATAAATGTGTGCAACTTATGCTATAAATATGTGCAATATCAATTATTAGTTTATGCAACTAAAAGTGTAGAAACAAATATATGCAATATCGACAAGTTTGGAAAAATGTATATAGCAAAAAAACACAATTGCAGTCTGTCATGTAAACTTCCATTCAAATATGTGCAATTTCTATAGCAAATGTTTGCAAGTATGTTTCTGCCAGTAATGAATCCATTTTTTCATGTGAATATGTAGTCTTTTCTGTGCACTTCAGTTCTCAATTGGAAGGTATATCCAAAAATATATTCAGTAGGCGATGAATCTGCTATATATGAATTTTGCAGTGCTTATTGTGGCATAACATCAAAAGGGAGAAACTAGCCAAGCTAATCATCAGCAGCAGAAGGAATTGTGTGCGTGATCAATTTTTATGTCATGGAAGACCTTAAGAGAGAAAGAATTTATATATACTCAAGTGAATTTATATATACTCAAGACTCGTTTTTTCCCCACCCCAGCCCCTCCTTTTTGGTTTCTGGCTTGACGTCCGGCACACAAATTGCTGTCCACGCAAAAGCCTGATAATAAGCCCAAAATAGATTCAAATCAAAGGCCACAGAAAGCCCGAAACACACATCCAAACACAAGGTTTTTGCTTCTGTTTTTATCTTGGTGGCAAGACAATTTTTTTTTGAGAAAAAGACAATATTTTTTCTACACAGGGGATGAAGGCCCAAATCACTTGTAAAATAAAGCACATGCAAACCAGTCAAAATAAGGAATAAGTTCATCTGAGGTCCCTTAACTTGTCAACGAATCCGATTTTTGTCCTTCAACCAAAAAATCAGATACAACAGGTCCCTTAATTGTCAAAACCGGTGCAATATAGGTCTCACGGTGGTTTGGATGGCGGTTTTAGCTGACGTGGCACCTACGTGGCTAATTTGACTTCGTCTTCAACTGACGTGGCATATGAAGCAAAAATTTAACAATTTTAAAAGTAAAACAAAATATATGGACCCACATGTTAGTCAAATAATAATATTAAAAAATAGTGGGACCCATCTGTCAGTGGGCCTCACTTCCTCCACCTCATCCCTCTCTTCTTATCTCCTCTCCTCCTTCTGTATCATCGCCTGGTGAGTCAGGGAGGAAGGGCGGCGAAGGCATCCCTCTTGCTGGAGGTTGACAGGGTGGCGACGACCATTCTCACGCCGGTGAGCGCCGCCACTGCCTTTCCACCGCCCATTGCAGCCTTTCTGTCGACAAGTGGGTGAGCTGAGCGTGGGCGGCAGCGGCGGCGGCGTCACGGACGTAGCGGGAGGTGGCCTTGACTGCGGCGGCACTGGGAATGGAGTGGCCCTCCTCCCTGTAGAGTTATGAGGTTGCTACGCTAGCCGACAAATCAAAATTTTCTACCTCATAAACCAAGATCTACTGCTAGTTACAGGTTACATGATTACCACTAGACGCGCAGGTGCAGCGGAGACGACTCGATGTAATTGAACGTGTCGCAGCAGTGCCGTGCAGTTGCGTGGTCGTCCGTCACACGTCCGTCCTTCGCTCGCGAATCGTCCCTCGTGCGGTTCGTCCTTATGCTCCAGATGCAGCACCTCCGAGGAATCTCACACATACGAGGAGGAAGCGATGCGCCTCCGGACTGCTAGGTCCGCGACGAGCGCTAGGCGTGAGCGTGGGGGGGGGGGGCGCGACGGCTGCAGGGAGAGTTGAATTACCCTAGCCTCGCACCCACCCCTTGCTTATATAGACGTCCTGGTGTGCCTCGAGTTGGAGGCCCATCAGCGACCCTAAATCTAGTCTAATTTGGGTCCAACCCGAATTAGGCTTTCAGGCCCTTAAGCGTGCGACCCTATGGGTTCACGTACACATAGACATGGCCCGAATACTCCTACTGGACCAATAGTTGACAGCGGCCTCTAGCAAGACATGTCAACTCCTATGCGTACGCAAAGATCAAATCAGACGAACCACCACAATATCATATACATGTTATTCCCTTGCCTCTCGATATATGGTTCACTCATAGGTTAACACTTAACCTAAGCACGGCCATGCATTTGTTGATCCAATCATTAGAGTGATCCAGTGATATCTCTCTCACGTAGAGAGGGACAATTTTCATCTTGATTGTTTATGTCTCACAGCATGTTTCCTGACAAACCCGAAGACCACCTTTATAACTACCCAGTTACGGGGTAGCGTTTGATAGTCCAAGTAAGTCGTTTCACATCTTGAGCACATACAACAATCACAGGTCTAAGGACATAACGTATATGTTGTGTATAGAGACAATTCTCACGTCGGGTCAGTCCAGCTCACATGTCATACATGCGCCCACATTATTAGTTTGACATCTCTATGTCCATGACTAGTGAAACGTAGTCATCAACTAATAATGTGCTGATCTAATATTCATGTGTGTTACTACACGAACTCCGATCAGGGACAAGTTTAGAATAGCCATACATGTAAAAGAGTTTCACAAACAATTCACATAAGTGTTGATCAATACAAGTTGTCTTTAATGGATATTCAATAAACACATAAATATATCATGGATACAATCGTAGCATCATCATCTCTATGATTACCTCTAGCGCATATTACCAACACTCCCCGCCGGGAAAAAGAGAGGAGGTCCGGCGACAGGCGACGCTAGGTGGGAGGAAGCGGTGGGTGTGGAGGAGACTGCTAAGGCGGGCGGGATACCTCTGGGCGCCACCGAGGCACGACGCGTCGTTGTCGCCGCCGCCGCCATCGCCGTCGTTGAGGCTGAGGCCTATGCCGTCGTCACAAAGTCGTCCTTTGGCGTCGCGTCGGCCTTCGCCGAGGATGAGATCGAGGTGTTGCCTCCTCGAGGTATTCCAAGGAGCTTAGCTGCCGTCTCCTCGAGCTCGTCGAGTCCCACTCCGCCGCGGCTGCTTCGGCGGTGGCAATGGGCGTGACCTGCAACCTTGCGGAGAGGAGGGCCGGCGGCCAGCGGACGACGGAGAAGAGCTGGGCCTGGGTCACGGCGGCGTCACTGACATGGCTAGGAGGAGGGCCACTCCAATCCCTAGCGCCGCCGCAACCGGGGCCACCTCCCGCCGCGTCGGTGATGCCGCCGCCACCTATGCCGCCGCGGAAGGCGCAGGCGAAGCCGCTCCTCTCCTCTCCTCCACCGCCATGCCGTGCGCCGCTCCTCTCCCTTGTCGTCGCGTCGCATGGTGCTTCTCTCCCCCCCCGCGGCGGTCATCTCCGCCACCGAGCACGTCGGCCTCCTCGCCTCACCCCTCCGCGCGCTCGCCAGCCTCCTTGCTGCCTTTCTCTCCGCGCGCGCTCGTCGGCATCCCCGACCCTGCTTGCTGGCCTCCCCGCCTCTTCCTTCTCCACTAGCACGTCACCAGCTCCACGACGACGAGGAAAGGGGGATAGAGAAGGAGGGGAGAGAAGAGGGAAAGAGAGGGGTGGCCGTGGCTCTCACATTTTATTTATTTTTTAATTTTTCATATTTTGCTTCCAGTGCCATGTCACCGTCACGTAGGACGAGGACCAAGTCAAACCGTCACGTAGGACATGTCAGTCGAAACCACTATCCAAATCGTCTTAGGATCTTATTTGCACCGGTTTTGTCAATTGAGGGACCTGTTGTATCTGGTATTGTGGTTAAGAGATGAAAATCGGATTTGGTGTCAAGTTAAGGGACCTCAAATGAACTTATTCCTCAAAATAACCACACGGTTGCCCATTTTTCGCACATGGCCCAGATAATTATGCCCATAATCAAAACAGATATACAAATCAGTCAAAAAGAACACAGTGCCATTTCTCCCAAATGGCCCAGATATTAGCCCAAAATAATAGAGAAAGCCCAAAGCCCAAATTGGTCATGGGCTCGTGAAGGTGGTTTCGAAAATAGCACAATAGGCCCAGCTCCCCATTTTGTTCTTTTGCACAAGCTCCTTTTTCTCTGTCCAGCATTGCCATTGGATGCATATCTGATGGCGCACGGGGTCGACTCATCAAATCCAAAATTTCAGTCAACTGCAGAATAGACAGTCCAGTTATTATCTCAAGAATCCCGTACAAACGCTAGCAAGTACTGCCGTCTGGTGTGTTTCACGTGGGACTGTTCTGTGCTATCGCCTCCTGAAGGGTGAAGGCCATCTTATACCAACTTACAGACGCGGCTCATTCTAAAATAATACTAGAAATTTTCATATTAATCCAAAGAAAAAAAGATTAACTATTAGACTATGGTGGGTTCGGATTACACATGTATTTGGATAAGTGAGATCTATACACATATAAATGGTCACTCATCCTCAATGTGTTCATCCATGATCGTAATTGACATCTTTCAATATACAAAATTGATATAAAACTTCCAACAGTTTTTTTAGGAAAACTGTCAATTTTTGAGTCATTGGATTTGTGCATAGATGGGAGAAAATAGTATAAATTTACGCGGATGCATGAGAGGAGCCGATCACGCACACTCAGCTTCACTAGCGCAATGTCCGAGCAAACACCTATTTTGATTTAAAACATAAATTTAAATCCTGCTTACACCCTACCTACAGTACAGTACACTAACTACAGCACGCGGCCGTCAGCAATGATTAGATGTCGGATCCAAGGGATGAAAAATTCAAATGTTTTGGCCCCTCCGAACTATCCAACGTCCTATAGATATTCCTCAATATAATAACCAAGATGCTAAGTTGGGAGTAAGTTGCTAGTCAACTTTAACCTAACCTAAGATATATCGGTCAAATCACTCGAAAATAATGATCAAATATGTTACATGTCTCAGAGGACTTAAACTAGAATGCTATATTCGATGATCATCTTAATTACTCAAAACCTTTATTCATGCTTAGCTAGTCGCAGGACGTTGCTAGCTTCGCATTTTCATCTAAGCCAGGATATCAATTCAAAGTCCATAAAGGGTGACCTAAATAAGACTAGAGATATGGAATTAAGTTTATTGACGGTCCTTAAAATGTTGAATCCAAGCATCAATTCATGCATAAAAGAAAATGAAATGAAACAATGGATATAGTGGTCGGCGTTATTACTAACCATTCCGACAAGTGTGGTGAAATATTTGTGTGCAATAGATTTTGTATGAAAACACACATCCAACCAATCAGACGCGAGCACATAGATTAAAGGGTCCACAAATTGAAGCAAACCGATATAACTGAAGCCAATTCACCGTGTACCAATGCAAGGGCCCACATGTCAGCCTCACGGAAGAAAGGTGGTGGCTGAGGTGATTTCCCTGGTTTGGCCGGACTAGGGGTCGGTCGACCTAGCCCTGGCTTCCCTGACATCAGCCGCCGTGTGGAGAATCCTTATTGGCTATCAATGATAGTTATCGGTGATAACCGCCATTAACAACCGTCATTGAACACTATAAAAAGAGGAGAAACTCTCACTTCTCAACACACAATTCAAGTGGAGAACTCTCCCTTTCATTCAGGTCAACTCTCCAGTAGAGTGTTAGAAATTAGGGAGAGAGTAAGGGGAAGTTCTTGAGAAGTGCGAGGGTTGTCGACATTCTCTCCACTCTTGTGATGAGGACACAACTAGCTCGGATATAACCATGACTACCTTGTGTATTAATCAGCCAAAGGTTAACCAGTTCTACATAAGATTTACTTGTTATATTTTTGAACATATGTTGCTACACAATGAGTTTTGTTTGTTTTCGTTTGCAGAGGTACTTGCTTGGATGAAGGAAAAGAAGCCGAGCATAACGAATGCATGGAATATCAAAGAAGTTGATTGGGGACCAAACCAAGACCTTCTCCAAGTCGACTTCGGGTGCAATTCGGAGTCCAGGACCAGTCTGCACTAAAACGGGCGCCCAGGTCGCATACGTGCTCGGATTGGGGCATTCTTTATATGGATGGAAAGCTAAGAAGATAACCTTTCCAATGGTTCTAGTCCCATGTCCAAATTCATTACGAGTCATCGGGAATTGACCGAACAAATTGATATTCAGAATCTGTCCCGGCGCTGCGACGCCGTATTTGGGCCTTTGGGCCGTGTATCGTGTTGGAGCCCATTAGGGTTGTGTCAAGGGGTGCTTGCATGACCCCAAACTCCATATATCAGTAGCCGTCACTATCTTTAGGTTTTGGGTTTTGCTTAGATTAATCTGTCAAGAACAGTTTCGCCGCTAGATCGGTTTGTAAGACCCCAACTTGTGAGCTTAATCATTCATCTGCAATTTTGGTTGTATTCTATCTCGTTCTTGTTTGTGTTCTTCGATTGGCAAACAGGGATTAGCCTTTTCGGCGAGGTCACCCGCGTTTCGACACGGGTGATAACCAGAGGAGACGTGGTGCTGCGATTGCGGGGCTCAAGAGCGTGCGCGTTCAAAAAGCCGAATCGATTTGTGTCGCGACTCCGTCCAAATCGTTGTTTATCAGAACCTTTCGGAAGATCGGGAACTCTAGTGTACATCAAGTGGTATCAGAGCCAGGTTCACCGTTAGGTTCGCCCAGTTTCTTTACCCTAGAATAGTTTTTGTTTTCGCAATAATCCTAGAGTCTACAGAAAAGCAAAAAAAAAAATTTAGTCGTTAGTTACCTTAACCTGGACCGTGTTTAGCCTTTGCATGATTCTTTTTTAGAGTCCGTAGTGTTGAGTTTGAGTCCTAGTTTAAGTTCTTGTTGCTGGTCTAGTGTGTGTTTTAGTCTAGTCGTGTGTTTTTCCTTTGTAACCCTAGCCGCCACCTTTCACCATGTGTTAGGGTTCATCCTTTGAGAGTCATTCCTCCATCATAAACACCCATCAGATCACCACGCATCACCAGAACACCCTACATACTCGCTGCCACCATATCCCAATTCCACCGCAAAAAGACTAGGTTATATCCCCTTTGGAAAACCTAGCCGGAAGTCCAAACTTCAAACAGCCATAACTTTTGCATACGGACTCGGAATCAGGCAAATTTTAACTTTTCGGATAAGAGAAAAAAAATTTACATCCGTTTTCCCCCCTTTGGTAGGTTTGGCAAAATCAGAATTCCAAAATTTGGCTTGCAAAATTGTCTGTTTGAGCTCACAAGTTTCTGCACTCTCTTAATAGTGGTATCAAAAAATTCCATAGGCCACATATCAACTCCGATTGAGCTGTAACTTTGTGGTGTTCTTATTTTTGTGCTCCTGGAAAACAAAAAAAGAAAAGAAAAATAAAAGAAAAAAAAAGAAAAGTTGATTTCCACTAGTGCCTCGAGCTCACGACACGCTCCGTTGAGCCTATCAGCCTTGCGGTTTTGCTATTTTTGTTGAGACTTGCCAAAGCTTGCCTGCCAGTCCTTCCTTGCTGTTTACTAGTGTCATATTCATTTGCGCCATCATTGTTACCACTACTGTCTAGGACACGAGTAGACCAGCTATTAAGGGCACGTGACTTGGGATTTTTATTCAACATTACTATCTGTCATTGGATTGTGTACCACTCACATATATTTGGCCTTCCTAGCTCCACATATTACTTCTGGACAGCATAGGTTCTTGATCCCTGCAATCGCTGACTACGCCTTCCAGGTATCCTTTGCTTTGCTGGTAAGAACTTTATAAGAGCTTGGTTTCGTGCTCCATATTGCTGAGAATTGTTGAGAGGCACCACCACACCTGCGTAGTAGATTATTAGGGATAACCTTCACCGTTTGTTGCTATTTTGGTGTTTCAATGGCAGGTGACGATGATGAGGTCCATGTAAGAGCTTGGTAAGATGCTTCCATGATAATGACAGGTTAATAGGAACAATATTGTTCTGTTGTTCTCTTTTTCTACTGATAATGACAGGTTACGTCTCTTATGGATATGAGATAAAGTTAGATGGGAGACAAACCATAGCTGCTACATCACCTTCCATAGATGCATGTGAGGAAAGTACTTTGGTGCAACAAGTGCTAAGTTCTCAAATGGAGAAAGCGGAGCAATGGCAGTACCACGAATTATTTGAAACAAAGTTTGTGGTTAAGGATAGAGCATGTCGTACTCTAATCGATAGTGAGAGTTGCAATAACTTTGTGAGTTCAGATTTGGTTGAGAAACTTGAGTTGCCTACACAACCGCATCCTCATCCATATTACATCAAATGGTTCAACTCTTGTGGTAAGTTCAAGGTAAATAGAATTGTGAGAGTAAACTTTTCGATTGGAAATTACCATGATACTGCCAATTTTGATCTTGTCCCTATGCAAGCATGTTCTTTGTTGTTTGGTCAACCATGGGTATATGATAAAAATGTTTTGCATAATTTTGTTGCTAATACATACACATTTAGACATAATGGTCGAAAAATGAAATTGAAACCAATGAGTTTTTCTGAAATTTTCGAAGATAATCTTCAATGGATGAAGAATGGAATCGAAGAAATTTTCAAAGATAGTATTGAAAGGACGAAGAATAGAATCGATGAGATTTTCAGAGATACCAGGAATAATAATAATATTGTGATGCCTTCAACTAAGTCTGAGTTATTACAAAACGAACGTAATGTTCTGCCTATTGTTTTGAATACTAATATTTTGCAGGCATCTGAGAACAACCAAGGTGAGGAGGAAGAGAAGAAAGACAAAGAAGAAAAAGACCTATCCATAGCTCCATGCATGTTTGAGGAATGTTTAATTGACCAAGCACCTATAATTTCTAAAGATGAGAAAAAAGGTAATGATAATGTTGCTACAACTACTCAAGGTATGCATAGTTATGATGTGCCGACTATGTCCACTACTTATACTACATTAGAGCAACCCATAGAAATACCTTTGTCACAAAATAATTCGCTTGATGTTCCTTGTGATAAAGAAGAGTTGTGCGATGCTTCACTTATATCCATGCCACAACTAGTGAATGAACATGTTAGTTCTATAGTAGAGCCACCATGTGTTGAGTTTAAACATGTTATTCACATTGCTAGCGAGAATGAAGAACTTAAATTGCTATCTTCTTTAAATACTTGGGGTTATATTTAATTTGATGATCTTTGTCCACTCAACTGTTTAGAGACGAAATTATTTGCTAGATTTGAATTGCCATGCCCTTCTGATGTAATTTTTCATGTTATTGGCAATTATGATAGTAAAGGAGAATATAACGTGCATCGAGTATATATTTGTTCGGATTTGACTATACATCCTTTTCATGATGAAACGTATTGTCTAGAGGACCGCATGTGTATACGTAATTCTCTATCAAGTTCCTCTAGTTGTTTAAATGAGTTACAGGTTGGTTTGCAAGAAGGGGAGTGTTGTGGTTATTCGACTAAAAAGATTTCAGGATCCAACCATATGGCCATCAAGAAATGTTCCTCATCGGATGTTGTGATAGATAAATATAAGTTCAAAATGCTCCATGATAAGATGAAACCGAGGACGGTTTCCAATCAAGAAGGGGAGGATGATGAGGACACAACTAGCTCGGATATAACCATGACTACCTTGTATATTAATCAGCCAAAGGTTAACCAGTTCTACATAAGATTTACTTGTTATATTTTTGAACATACGTTGCTACACAATGAGTTTTGTTTGTTTTCGTTTGCAGAGGTACTTGCTTAGATGAAGGAAAAGAAGCCGAGCATAACGAATGCATGGAATATCAAAGAAGTTGATTGGGGACCAAACCAAGACCTTCTCCATGTCGACTTCGGGTGCAATTCGGAGTCCAGGACCAGTCTACACTAAAACGGGCGACCAGGTCGCATACGTGCTCGGATTGGGGCATTCTTTATATGGATGGAAAGCTAAGAAGATATCCTTTCCAATGGTTCTGGTCCCATGTCCAAATTCATTACGAGTCATTGGGAATTGACCGAACAAATTGATATTCAGAATCTGTCCCGGCGCTGCGACGCCGTATTTGGGCCTTTGGGCCGTGTATCGTGTTGGAGCCCATTAGGGTTGTGTCAAGGGGTGCTTGCATGACCCTAAACTCCATATATCAATAGCCGTCGCTATCTTTAGGTTTTGGGTTTTGCTTAGATTAATCTGTCAAGAACAGTTTCGCCGCTAGATCGGTTTGTAAGACCCCAACTTGTGAGCTTAATCATTCATCTGCAATTTTGGTTGTATTCTATCTCGTTCTTGTTTGTGTTCTTCGATTGGCAAACAGAGATTAGCCTTTTCGGCGAGGTCACCCGCGTTTCGACACGGGTGATAACCAGAGGAGACGTGGTGCTGCGATTGCGGGGCTCAAGAGTGTGCGCGTTCAAGAAGCCGGATCGATTTGTGTCGCGACTCCGTCCAAATCGTTGTTTATCAGAACCTTTCGGAAGATCGGGAACTCTAGTGTACATCATCTTGTACTTTGGCAGATGCTTCTTTTATAAAAGTGAGTATTCGTGATTTCTTTTGAATATTTAATTTTTCTGTTTAAGTAAGATATATTCTCATCATTGTGGGTTTGTCATTTAATATTTGTATTAAATACTCTATTACTAAGACTCTGGATAAAGAAAAAGTTCTTGTGCGAGGCTAGAGTAGTAATAGGTAACGTCGACGGGGTTTCTAGGTTAAAGGTTACCTTTGTTTGGGTACATCGTAAAGCTATAGGCTGGATTCGCTTGATAGACTAGGGGAAAGTCGATGCCTAAAGAAGGTGATAGAGTTTTACCTTAACTTAATTCAAGAATTTAACCCATAGGAATCGTTTCTATTCTCTGCCTACCATTCTGTTATTGTCCGCAGACGAACCTATTACCTAGATTTTATACACACATTCCTTGTGATTCGATACCTTTGGAATACTCAAAGGAGAAGTGCTACAACGGTATCTGTCACACCCTAGAGTTCCCTTTTCTAGCAAAAAAAATCATTTAATAAATAGCCCAAGAAATTGTTTAATTTTTAACCTAGAACTAAACCCTAATTAACAAATGCTTTTAATAATGGCAATTGGCATGGTGGATTTTTTCTTGAGTTATCCATGTTAAAATACACTAACAGGATTTTTAGTGGAATTTCCAGAGCCTTGAAAATAATTTTAAACCAATTAATTGAATTTTTAGCTTTAATTAATCCAAGAAAAATCCTTTTTCTCTTTTTCTTTTTTCTTTTCCCTCCTATTTGTTTTCTTTGGGCCATGGGCCCGCTCCCTCCCACTGCGTGCTTCCCTCTCCCATTGGGCCAACCCAAGGCCGTGGCCCTGCTGCCACCACTCCGCTCCACCCCAGATCATCGACAGGTAGTCCCCACCTGTCGGGCCCGTCCCTATCCTCCCACCGCCGCCGGTTCGAGCCACAACCGGCGCTGCCCTTTTCGCCGCCATTTCCGCCCCCATCCCGCCGCTGCCCCTTTAAAGTGCGCCGCCGCCCGCCTCTCTCGTTTTCCGCTCGAGCCGCTCCTCCCCATGCCCTAAATTGCTGTCGCGCTGCCGATCTCCGTGCCATGGCTTGCCACCGATCTCCGTTCGTCGCTAAGGGCCGCTAGCACCGCCACCTTGCATCGCCGCCACCACCGTACTCGCTTCTGTCAGCCGCACCCCGTCCGCCGTTGATCGCCGTGAATCCCGCCGCCGTTCGCCGTCATCGTCATCATCTTCCTCCCCTTCGGCTGATTCCGGTGAGGGTTTCCTCCTGCCCTTTCTTTTTATTTTTCCTCTTCTTCCTCTAGCCATGCGCCGCCGTTCTTCGGTTGCCCTCCGCCGTGCTGCATCCTACTCGAACTCGGTCTCTTCTGGATAAGCTTCCTTTAATTGATTAATTTTCTTAACCGAATCCATCAAGAATCCAACTGCTGACGACTGATAATTCTCATTGGTCGATTTCTGGACTCTTAAGCCAATACTGACTCTAGGCCGATGATGACTTCAGGGCTTACCAAATTTTGGCGTTAACAGGAGTGAAACGACATAATTTTTGCTTGGCAGGTTTTGCGTTGAGTCGGACCATCAATTTGTGCTCAATAACCTCCTTGGGGACCCGGCATATCGGAGGTTGCCAAGCAAACATGTCTGCATTGTCACGGAGGAAAGTGATGAGCTGGAGTTCCTATTTGCTATTGAGCTCGGCTCTGATGTTGACTGTCTTGTCGGGGGTACTACTGGTCAGCGGAATTATCTTTATTGTGCCGTCTAGCTTGGGCACTGGGTTGTGCTTGGTCACTTTCCACGACGAGGTTCAATTGGGGCGAGCGTGGTGGGAGTTTGCTTGACCATGTCAAGGCTCCTCTTGTCACACTGCACGGCCATCTTTGCGTTCTCCGATATCGTGATCGTCCCTTTGGGTCTTGGTATCTTGATCAGTTGATAAGCATAAGGTGAAGCTGCCATGAACTTGGCTAGTGTTGTCCTTCCGAGAATAGCGTTGTAGGCTATGTCAAACTTGGCAACGTCGAACGTGATCTGCTCTGTTCGGAAGTTGTTAGCTTTGCCAAATGTCATCGGCAATGTGATCTTTCCTAGAGACCTTGACGATAATTCTAGGGTAATGCCATGGAAGGGCTGTTCTAAAGCGACGAGCTCGCTTCACGGGAACCCCATTGCATCAAGCGTGCTAGCGAAGAAGAGGTTATGGAGCTGTCGCCGTCGGCGAGGACTCGGGCGACTTTAACGTTCCGAATAGTAGGCTCAACCACTATCGGATATCGACCGGGGGTTGTCATCAGGGTTGGGTGGTCGGTGTTGGAGATCTCGATCTTTTGATCTGACCACTTCATTTTAGACACCGTCCCTTAGGTTGTAAAGCACGCTTCGCGTTGCACCTTCTTATATTCCCTTTGGAAGAATAAGAGGTTGAACCGCCGAAGATGTGGACCACGTATTGGCCAAAGTTGATGAAGTCAGGGAATTCTGGTTCGTCATCGGTCGAAGGATTGCGGTTGTCCTTCTCTACCACGCGAACTCTTTTTCTTTGTCTTGAGCGATCTTCCTAGCCATAGCCTTTTGGAACACGCTGCACTCTTCGAACGTGTGAGCGGTGGTCTTGTGTACCGGACACCATTGCTGTACTGTGCCGTTGTCTTGTGGAGGAGGTCGTTGGGGAGTTTGTTTATCTTGTTTTGTGACAAGGACCTTCGATTATGCCTTTCTCTTTCCTCCTTTCTTGCGACTGGTTTTGCGACTAGGTTCCAGGTTGTCCTTTTTAGCCAGTTGTTTCTCTTCCACCACCTACTCCTTCCCGCCGTTTCTTCGGATAGCTTCATCTGCATAAGCGCACCTGTCAATGATCTCGAACAGCTTCATGGTGGACGACACCCGCTTTGTTGCCAGCTCTTGAATCGTGTAGCGGTCTCGAATGGTGGATTTGAAGGCCCATATCACAGATGCATCAGTGATCTCATGGATTGTGTTCTGACACTCGTTAAAGCACCGAATAAAGTCTCGGAGGGTTTCGCTGGGCTTCTGTATAAGGGTGTGAAGGTCGTCCTCTACCTCATGCCTCTTATAGGTGCCTCAAAAATTTGCAATGAACTGCTTCCAAAGATCCGCCTAGGAAGATATTGAGTTTCGGGGAAGATGAACAAGCCATGACCAAGCATATCCTTTTAACACTGCGGGCAAATAATTTGCGAGCACATTTTCGTCTGTGCTGGCAACGTATAGAACAGTAGAGTAGACGTGCAGGAACTCCTTCGGATATGTGCTCCTGTCGTACTTGTCGACTATCGTAGGATGGAATTTCGAGGGCCAATTTACTTCTCGAAGGGAAGGCTTAAAGGCCCTACATCTGCCTCTAGGTAGAAAGGGTGGCTAACGACCACGGCGGCCGCTCGAACCGTCCCTAGAAGATGACGAAGAAGATGATGAAAGATCATCGTAGTCGGGCGTCCGATCATGATGCCAACGGTCGTGGCCTCGGACGTGTCTTGGGTTTGGAGATCGAGAATCATCGCCTTCGTCGCGTCCACTGTCACCTTGGCATACTGGGGCATATTGGTGACCTCGGGTTGGGTTCTGTTCTGGGATGTCGTCCCGACGTCTGCCCCTTCGTTGATGGTCCTAGGGTTGTCGGCGTCCATCATCGCGTTGATCCTGTTGTTCTCGCCTTTGACCGTTTAGTTGTTCGCGGAGTTCATGAGCATCTTGTCGAGGAGGCGTTCTCAGGAATGTAAGGACCTGAGGGGGAATCGGTGCAGGTGGCAGACCGGCTACTGCCGCAAAGGCAGAGTTGTGATTAGTGATAGTGGACTCCATTTGCTTTAACCATGCGTGTGCTTCCGGAAGGGTTACTAGGTCGAAGGTAGGTTACCTAAGTAGATTGTTGACGATGGTGAGGTGCTCTGCGGGAGTACGGACAGACTCTGAGTGAGAAGGGATAGGCTCGAGATCGGACGAACTCGCCTTCCTCTCTAGAACCCCGTGATGTTCGGTCTTCCAGACCCCTATCCTCGATCTCGGCATCGACCATGTTCACATCGTGCGAAGAACTTGAATTAGAGGATTCCAAGTTGTCCAGGTCATGAAGGACAGATGGCTGGTCGGAATTGATTCCGATGAATCCCACCATACAATCTGAAGGGTTGTCGTCCATGTACATCGTATGATATCGATCTCTATGAGCATGGATTGGACAACATGGAACTCGGGTGAAAGGTCACACAAGTTTCAAAAACATCTTGCAGCTTGTTCGGGGTGGCTCTTGGTTTTGTGGATTGGACACCACGCCTTGTACGGAGAAGTACGCTGAATACCTCGCTCACCACAAGCGTCGAGTTCAGCTTTTGCCTGGATGATGACTAGAAGTCTTATGGATTGGACACTATGCGCCATCCTTGTTGACAAATTTTCTTGCCAGCACACACTTGCCGGCCGAGGCCGACGATTGGGCCGCTTTAGGGTTTCTGCCGATAAATTGGATTTTCAGCGCCTCATTCTCGGGTCGAATTGAAGAGACGGCCGGTAAAATGGACGTATTCACCCGCGTCGTTTCCATAGCCGTGCTCTCAGCATCTGCTAAGAAGGGCTAGATCGGGATGGCGACGAAAACTGGGAAGACAAAGGAGCCGACTTGGACCATGGCGAAGGCTGGCTGGGTTGGATCTCCTCGGCCAGATTTTTTGTAGAAGTCCTCGTGTGTGAATCCTGTTCTTGAAGTTGTCTCGTCGTAACCTTGAAGCACCAAACCCTTTCCTGGCGCACCATTGTCAATGGATTGAACGCTAACCAAGGTATTTGTAGAGTATGGGGATCGTTGGAACCTGGGTATTCGCGAGAGTAGATCAAGCAAACCAAAGAGAATGATTTATACTTCGTTCCCTCAAAATGAGTAATAACCTACACCAGTTTATATGGATTAATATTGAAAAATATGCTCATAATACAATAAGGAATAGAACAGCTAACTGATTTCGTCGACTAGAAGTTGCCAAGGACGACCCGACGAGATCTATACGGCGAATACGTCGAAGTCTTTCTTCAGATTGCTCCTGGGCGTAGATTTTGGATGGATTTGTAACTCCTTACCTCTCCTAGACCATGGGGCCCTTGTTTATATAGTAGAGATCTCCCCCTTCTCCAAGTAGAACTCAGAGAAATAGAATAGAATATGGCTCAAAGAAACATTATCTTCCACGACTAAGACTTTAACACCTTCTATTCCAAGAAGATAATTTTCTTCTCCTTCAACCGTATTTCTTTGATTAAAGAATACCTTATTGTATACTATTGGATACATGGTTTCACCGTATTTCGTTTACCCGTCTATAGGAGGTATGTCTTATTATTGACTCTGAAAGTGGCGGGGCATTCCGAGAAGGTGCCATTGTCAACAAATTGAACGCTGACTAAGGTATTTGTAGAGTATAGGGATCGGTGGTACCCGGGACTTAGGTACTCACAGATTTCATCGCCAACTAGACCACCCCCGAGGATGATAAAGCTGACCGAACGGACAACGAGCGATGGACAATGGCGTTCGATGGAGCCTTTAACAACCAAGGAGTAGGTGCTGGATTTGTTTTAACTTCACCAACTGGAGATCAGTTCTGACATGCCGTGCAGCTAAACTTTCGTGCAACCAACAACATTGTCGAGTACGAAGGACTTCTTGCTGGACTAAGAGCTATCGTCACTCGGGGTCAAGTGGCTAATTGTAAAAGGGGATTCAGAAATAGTTGTTAACCAAGTACATAAGGACTATAAGTGTTCTAACTCCGAGTTGTCCAAGTATCTCGCTGAAGTTAGAAAGCTAGAAAGAAGGTTCAATGGGTTCGAGGTACGCCATGTCTATCGAAAGGACATTGCCGAAGCCGAGAACATTGCCTCCGAGCTTCCATAAGTGAATCAATGGAACCAGACATGTTTCTTGAAGTGATGAACAATCCTTTAGTCAAGAGCTCATTGGACGATGACATCAATAACACCATCGATGTTGGCTCGGGGGCTACTACTTAGACTCACAAGCTCGTCACCGCCATTGAGACAACTATGGATTGGCGCACACCGCTCATCGTATTTCTCAACACCGACAAGCTGTCGGACAATGACATGGAAGCAGAGAAGCTCTCCTGACAAGCCAAGACTTACTATATGATTAGGGACGATCTATACAAAAAGTCGCAAATGGAGCACTGCTGAAGTGTGTTGCCTCCGACGACGACAAAGAGCTACTGCTCGACATTTACGAAGGATTCTGCGGATCACATGCCGGAGCGAGAAAATTGGTTGGCAAGGCTTTCCGACAAGGTTTTACTAGCCATCGGCTCTTCAAGATGCGTCTGACATGGTATAACGGTGCGAAGCCTGTTCGTTCCACAGCAAGCACACCAAGTTACCAGCTCAAGCCCTTCAAACTATCCCTTTGTCCTGGCCGTTCTCGTGTTGGGGGCTGGACATCCTCGGACCTTTTCCAAGAGGACAAGGCGGCTACAAATTCTTGTTCGTGGCTATCGATAAATTCACTAAGTGAATCAAAGCGGAGCCAACAAGAGAAATCAGAGCCAAAAATGCAATCCAGTTCATCAAATGGATGTTTTGTCGATACGGGCTTCCAAACCGGTTATTGATGGATAATAGCTCCCAGTTCACGAGCGCTGCTTTCCAAGACTATTACTCAGAATACGGGGTCAAGATTTGCTTTGCATCAATGCCCCATCCTCAAAACAACGGACAAGTCGAGCAGGCAAACGGGATCGTGCTCCAAGGGATCAAAACATGTGTGTACGAGAGGCTTCTAGCCTACAATTCATGGTGGGTTGAGGAACTCCATTCTATTCTATGAGCCGTTCGTACCATGCTGACTACACGAACCAAATAGACACCATTCTTTCCTGTGTACGGATCTGAAGCTATGTTCCCAAATGAGTTACTCTATCGATCAACATGAGTTGAGAGTACTCAGATGAGGACCAGGACAACAAGCAAGAAGACGACATGAATACATTGGAAGAACACCAAGAACGAGTTGCCATCCGAGCAGCCAGATATCAGTAGGCCCTACGTCGCTATCATGAGAAGCGCATTCAAGGTCGTACACTTGACATTGGCGATTACATCCTCCGATGAGTACAGAACCAGGCAGGGTGCAACAAGCTCTCACCGAAGTAGGAGGGACTATACACGGTGGTACAAGTATTACGATCTAGTGCGTACAAAATCACCGACGACGAAGGTCGTGAGTTATCCAATTCTTGGAACATTGATCAACTACGGAAATTCTATGTGTAAGACAAGAGGTTAACATGTAAGTTGATTTGTATCAGTTTCTATATATATTGTGGGGACACCCCGGGTTAAATATTATGTAAGTTATCTGAAGTGATAGCGTGAAATATTTAGTTGGATGGGGTCTAATAATAATCAGGTAAAGTAGTAACCATCCAGCCTCATCACTGTTCTATCAAGTCAAATAACATACATAATATAAAACCTGAAGCGCTGAGTACAGAACATAGGGGAAATTGCTGGGACTCTAGCATACCAGTCAACTTTAGCCTGAGACATGCCCGTCAAACCACACGATGGTGGCGACCAGATGTGTTACACATCTCAGGAGACTTGACAAAATTCGCTAAAGCTCTACGACATCCCAAATGCTCAATACTCATACCGGTGTAGAACTAGATCCCAGGATAAGCTCTAGTTCCACAGTTTCATTTAAGCGATGAAGATCAGAATAATAAGGAGTAAACACATATAAATTTTACTTTATATTTTTATTTAAATACATAGGCCAAACGGCCAGATAATTACTGATCCGTGGAAGCTTGGCTACCCGAAACCACAAGCAGCCGACTGGGGTGGTAACCCATTTAGATCCAGTCCTAGAAGAAACAATGATCTTTCGAATCACTCAAAATAGACTAAGCATACAACCTGCAAAATGGATATTCCAGTATAACAAGAGTCAGTACATTAAACGAGTTAATGTACCGGCAAGCACAAGACTATTCTAACATACTACATGCATGGCATACAATCAAGGAAGGGCTATTCGTAGCTCATTTTAGCATAAAGCAAGTTTTGGTTCACAATTCTTTTTAAAAGAGTTGATGATTCAATTAACAAAACCTTAACGAAGTTATATCATAATATTCACCATATTAACATCATGAACATACTCTTGTTGCCCATACCGGCAACCGATCATCATCTTATCATAATAATATACTTGATTGCCCACCCGGCATCAAGTTTCACATTCATCATCAACATAACATGATTATCATAACTTAACCCAAATTACCATTTCTAAATCCATAGTTCACAAATCATCTTTTGAAAACATAAATCAAAGTCTATACTCATGGCATTTCACCAAGTTGCTCATGATCGTGAGCACGGCTAATCGACTAGTTTTAGTCTCTGCAGAGTTTGTACAACTTTACCCACATGATGTGAATCACTCTAGTCTGTCCGGTACCCGTCGGTACCACCACACTCTACATGTTGAATACGGTCTAGAGGTCACAACGTAGCCTTTACATTACTTAATGCCTAACCTTGCATCAATGATGGCAAGTGTGAATCCATCCTGGGAATGACACAGAACTGTTAGGAGGCGGGCCCACGCCTTAAACCTAACGCCGTGGCAGCGAACACATCCGTTCCCCTATGAGGCACTATACCATTGAATTGGACAGACTTAGACGTCTAAACTACCTGCATTAATCAGCGGGGTAAATAGGTAGTTCGTATAAATCATCGCTCAAACTAATTCATTCTACTCCGGCCTACCAATATGCAAGGCTAGACTTTAAGTAACTTAATTAGCTAAGGCCACCCCATAAATAGTACATGTGGATGTACGATATACTTAAGTTGGTGACACAAAGTTCAGTCCTTAATCAACTCGGGCAAACACTCTCCTTTTCGGTATGCAACTACCACCATATGCACACCACTTGTCGCCCAAGTCCAAAATCATTTTACTCACATTTTAGTTCACAAATACTTAACATTTTCATTTTCAATCCAGTATTAACCAAATGTTCAAATTCCATTCATAAATCCGTAAAAATGTTTATTTTGCTTATCTCTAAGCATGGCTAAGTATATAGTAATGTAATAAGTATGATTATTCCCAAATGAGCACAATTAAAGTACTCTACCCAATACTAAGGTTACAAACCAAGGGAATCACAACTAGTCAAGGTGGTACATGCAGCAATAAGGACATAGCTATCATTTACCAAGTTTCAAATATCGTTTTTAATCAAATATATATGCAGTTTTGCAATCAACACATTTCATCTCCCAAAACATGGGTTTCAATGTGATCAAAGGGGAGGGGAGGAAATAACTTGCCTTGATCTTGAACAATGTGAATACCACTTAAACCACTCCTTCACCGTCAATGCAATTTATCTATACAAATGACACGATATGCATATAAATACCAAATTATGCAAAAAATACAAAATGCTCTAAAATGCATGATTTGTGCACAATGGATAGGTTCTGACCTATGATGAATTTAGGTAAAAGAATTCCTATTTTATCTCTTTTTATTTGTGAGTTATGAATTTTTCAAGTTTGCATTGACATATAGTATTATTTACTTGTGTATTGTTGTGAAACATTTTTAATATATTATTTGATCAAATTAACCTTATATTTTTCAAGTTTGCATTGACATATAGTATTATTTACTGGGTGTCGGGCACGCCGAAACTTATATTTTCCAATGCCAATTGTGATTCCCACATAGTCTCGGCGAATGGGATCCATACACGCATATTAGCCATTCAAACCTCTATGTGAAGGGAGAATCACAAGTAACATCATCCATATAAATTCCGAGGTACCGAATATTGAACAAAGGAGATATTGCTGGGACTCACATGTGCCAGTCAACTTCAGCCTGGTATGTGCCTGCCAAACCACTCGAAGGTGGTGACCAGATGTGTTACACATCCAGGAGACTTGACCAAGTTGCATGAGCTCTACAACGTCTCCAATGATCAAAATTCTTACTCGTGTCTTAGCAAACCATATTATTACAGAACTTACTAACACACTTTCATCTAGCAGTTGATATGTTAACAAGGGAGTTCAAATTTTTAGATATTACATAGTCTTTAGAATAATTATACATATGGCCGATTGGCCCAATAGTTAGTGGTTCAGTGGAAGCATTATTTTACCCAAGACCATTTCTGCAACCGACTAGGGTAGACCCTAGTTAGAACCGTTCTAAAACTCAGAACTATCCCCAACAAGGCACTCATCATCATTAAAGGATTCACCTACATCTGAATCTAAAAAAACAAAGATTTGAAACAGAAAACAACGATAGTAGCAAGAGTCAGTACATTACGAATAATGTACTGGCATCGCCAATCCTAACATACATGCATGGCATAATCAAAGGAATGGTTCAAGTTGGCTCATTTTCAGCATAAAGCAAGATTTATTTCCACAAGACATTTTTTCTAAATAGTATGGAACCAAATAATCTTTCAACAAAACTAGGTATATCATTATGGCATCATATCTGTAAAATAATATCTTACATTATATACTACTTGGTACTATCTAGAGCATCAAGTATACAAATCATTTCCAATTATTTCTCACACCATTCCATAAACTTGAATTTAAAAATATTAAGAACACAAAGTAAAATCATTCGTCTATACTCAACACATATCCTTATACCGCTTATAACCGAGAGCGCGGCTAACCAGTTAGTTTAAACTCTGCAGAGTCCGTACACTGTACCCACATGATGTAAAATAGTAATAATGTAAAACATGCCACGCGATACCGAAGTACCCAATTTACTACTCACAACATAGCCTTTACATTACTCATGATTTAGCCTTGCACCAGCACGATAGGTGTGATTCCGTCCTAGGCATATGACCTAGAACCGTTAGGAGGCGGGCCCACGCCTGAGCCTAACACCATGGTAGCGAAAGCATCCTTTTCTACCATGAGGCACCATATCGTTGTATTGGACAGACTTAGACGCCTAAACTACCATACCGGTAAATAGGTAGTTCCTATGAATCATCCCTAAGACTAATTCATACTACAACGGCCTACCATAATGCAAGACTAAAACATGGGTAACTTAGGAAGCTATGGCTATCCCATAATTGCACATGTGGTCATACTATAAACACAAGTGACTGACATTGAGTGAAGTCCTTAAATATGTCAGGCATACACCCCCCCTATCGGTACACAACTAAATACCATATGTGTACCACTTGCTGCCCAAGACTTAAATAATCTTTTTCTCATTTTAGTTCACAAATAAATACACATTTAATTTCAGTGAGTAGTTATTTAAAATCAACAAGTTTTAGAATAATAAAATGCCCATAATGATAGTATTAAATTATTCAAGGCATTGCTAAGCTAGCATGTCGATACTTGATGTACAATAATTTTATCGAAAGGTAACGGTACCTATAATACCCTAAGGGTGCCAAATATTAAGTGGAGTTTTTTCAAATGGATAACATGCAAGTTTTAGGTATAACTACAACAATTTAAATTACCCATCTTTTTAATTTTGGAAATTAATCATGCATCTTTGCAAATAATATTTTAAACCTTCAAATATAGGATCAATATGGTCAAAGGAAAAGAGGAAGGTGGCTTGTCTTGTTCTTGTTCCACACCCTGTTCAGTTAAATAATGCACCTCTTCAACGAAAACCTGATCGTCATCTAAACATACATGTAAAATCCAAATTACATTTGTGCAAAAGAAAATTTTAATATGCTCTAAAATAAATGCTGTTCTTAGGGTGAAGTGATACTGTGATGACTGAATTTTTAGTGCAAGAATTTTTATTTTATCAGGTTCCATTTAAAAGTTATGAATTTTCAAAGTTGGAACTAATTAATTAAAGACTATATGCAAATTTTAAATATTTGAGACATAAATCACTAAGATTCTGTTGAGTTCAGTGCCTACAGATTATAGAGCATAAAAATGTGAATCCAACAAAATTTAGTTTGAAATTTTTACAGTTATAATGAATTTATTATGAATTTCTAAAGTTGAAGTCCTTTTTCAGTTCATCAGAAAACATTTTATTCTTTTACTCTAGATTTTACAAAATCTAAAAGAGCTCGGGTCCACCAGTCAGTGATTGCACTTTTGCCCTAAAGTCCCTAGGTACTGGCAAATGGATCCCGCAGTCCTTAGCATGTGGCATAGGTATTAATCAGAATAGACCCCGGGTTTCTGCATATTTACATCGGGGTCATGTCCCCACATGTAGGTGGCTGTTTAAATTGCTAAAACACCCCTGGAGATTTAAACAGTTCGCACCTATACCCTTTAGTGTAGCTACGGCAGAGCAGTGGTGCGGCGGCGAACTTCGCGGCAGCTCCAGCGGCGATTGGGCTGGGTTCCAGACGACCCGACCATTGGAAAAAAGGTAAAGGGATCCTAGACGAAGCTGACGATGTGCATCTTGCGAGCTATGGCGGCCTATCGCGATGGCAGCAGCGGGAGACGTCGGCGGCCGGAGATGAGGAAGACGAAAGGGATCTTCCGATTTAGAGCTTCTTGACTCGACTCGTTTGGGGTTCGCGATCGTCTTAAGGTGGTGAGTATGCTGGCGAAGCAGCTCGGCCGGATATAGAGTCTTGGGGCCGGGCGACGTTGATGACCTCCACGGCGGCGCTCGGAGTTCACCGGTGGCTCAAGTTGACGCGGTACACGTTCCCAGAGATGGGCTACACCAAAACAACGGTGCTTTGAGGGTTAGTAACGGCATCGAACAGAGACCTTGGAACGTGGGTTAACCTGGATTGGAACGCACCCAATGATGCGGAACTGCGAAGACGATCTCACCGGCGCCGAAGAAGACACCTTTGTTGCTCGAGATTCCGAGACGATTGCCCCCGGTTTCTCCACAAAATGGAACAATGGAGAGAGGAAGAGGATGTGCGTCGGCCGGCATGGTTTTATATGGCGGTCGAAAGAGAGGTGGAGATAGAGCGGCGCTCAGCGCCGCCGACGCGTGGTGCCTGCGTGGTCTGCATGGAAGCGGCGCTAGGGTGACATGGGCATGCCTGTGCAATTGACAAGTGGGTCCCACAATGGCTTGGGCCCACCTGGCAGTGTATGTTGTGTGTGGGAGGGAAAAAGTTGGAGGAAAAACTAAGTCCCAAACTGCTGCTAGATTCCAACTTTGCCCTCAAATTAAATTATTTTCCAGGGGCATTTAGGTAAAGAACCCAATGGCAAAATGGTAAAGTACTATTTCCTCTATATTCTGAACCAATTTCCCAAACCAAAATATTTTTGATCAAATTTTAATGGAGTGCCCAAGTATGCTCCAGAGAATCTGAAATTTTCCAATTTTTATTTTAATTGTTTAATTTGTTTGAATATATAAATAAGATAATAAAATCTAGCAAAATTTATAGGTTACTCCACACACCTAGGTTGAGCTATTTGAATTATTCCGTTATTTATAATGCTTTAAATAATTATTTTGATAGTTTAATCATTGAGTTCCTTCACTTAAATCCCTACAATGCATATGCATAAAATAAACAGAAACCTAAGAAAGAAAATTTATATCAAACTCAAAAGAGGAGATTTTTTTTATTTTAACAACCATTTAATATTACATAGCGTCCTAAGTGGTTTTAGTGGTATGTTACAGATCTCCCCCCCTTACAAAGAAATCTCATCCCCGAGATTTAGTAGTCTAAAAGAAACTAGGGAATTCGGCTCTAAGGTGATCCTCCCTTTCCCAAGTAGCCTCATCAGCTGTATGATTACTCCATTGAACTCTGAGCATTTTGATGTGGCGATTGCGAGTATGGCGTTAGCTTTTATCCAAAACTCATATTGGATACTCTTGATATGAAAGATCGGGTTGAAGGTTTATGCACTCGATTGATGTAAGCTCTGTGGGAACTAGTAAACATTTCTTGAGTTGTGATACATGGAATACATCATGAATGCCGGAGAGTTGTGCTGGTAATTCCAAATGATAGGCTACTTTTCCTCGTTTTGCAAGAATTCGATAAGGACCGATGTAACGAGGAGACAATTTGCCATGAATCTGAAAACGACGAGTACCCCGCAGTGGAGATACTTTAAGGTAGAATAGCTCTTTTGACGAGATTGAGCTTCTTTAAGCCGATCACGAATAAGGGTAACATTCTTTCGCCTACTTTGGACAAATAGAGAGGTGTTCTACATTTTCTCCCATACAAAGCTTTAAAAGGTGACATTTGGAGGCTAGTTCGATAGCTGTTATTATAAGAGAACTCAGCGAAAGATAGACATTTCTTCCAATTGGCATTATGCACTAATACACAAGCTCGAAGCATATCATCGACAATCTGATTTGTGTGTTCAGTTTGACCTCCGGTTTGAGGATAAAAGGCAGTGCTAAAGAAGTGATATGACCCTGCCACCAAGCAACATGTCACAACCTTTAATTCAAGCTACACCAACTCAAGCCTTACCCACATCAACACCGGCTCAAGTCTTTGATGGACCAATTACACGTAATCGAGCAAAGAAGCTACAACAAGAGGTGCACGTGCTAGTTTGTGAAATTTATTTTAATTTTAATGAGAATTATATACTACCTAAGTCGTGTACTTTGCTATTGCTCAGGTTCACTAAGGAGAATAACAAGTACAAGCCAAGAATGGACTACAGAGAAGAACCAGTTTCGAACCAGTCCAATCTAGCAGAACCATCTGAAAGAAACATTCATAGTTTTTGATTCCCAAATGCTATGAAGGTGAATGAGCACATTCTGGAGAGCTTACGAAGTCTAGTTTCTAATGCCATGAGTGCCAACCAGTTTTGAGCTATCATCATGACGGCCGACTAGTTTTAGTGAAGACTGGTCAGCTGGTCGATAGTCAGCCTGAAGCTCAAGTTCCCGTGTAAAACTTTACCAATCTACAAGGTTTCGTGATGCATGCTGCACATGGTGTGAAAGCCTATCAAGTTAACTTTCCAACACAACCAGCCACACGTCATTTGGACTTTCCAAGGTGGAGTTATTGCCAAAACACTGAAGACCGCGCAGAAGTCCAACAGCCACGCGGGAACTACTCAGGAGCTGATTTCGTGGAGACCCTTTCACATAGTCTATCTATTCTTTTTCTTTTCGTGTTTACACCTATCTCAGGGTGCTACTCTTTGTATAAATACCCCATTGCTGCATTGCAAAAGGGGACTTTTGATAATTGGAATACAGAACCCCTTTGTTCAGCTGTGTGCTAACAAACCCCGAGAGAGTGATCTCTACCCCTTTGCTCTTGTGATTTCCTTCGCGGGATTATAGAAGCGGCGGCTTCATCCGCTCCCAGTTGGTGCTCCTACTCCCTTCAAGGTTCTCCTTGATTGATTGTAGGCTGTGTTGGTTGGTTCTTCGAGAGTGTGGTTGGGCGAATCCTCGATTCAGGTTGCCGGTTAAAGACGGTGGTTGGCTTCGAGTTTTATTTGTCAGGTTGCACTAGTTATCGCTGCTTGCAGCAAGTTATCCTGCTGTTCTACAGCTAGTTATCAAGGTGGTGATCCTACGTCGTGAAGATCGGGACCCCAATTCATATCATCTGGTATCAGAGCTTCAGTTGCCACGGTAGGATTCTTTACCCTTAGCTACCTATATTTTTGTTTGTCCTATCCACTGAAAAAGCCACAAAAATATTTGCCATAGCCCCTTTGTTTCAATATGTTATTCTTGTGAGTTCGGTTAGGTTTCAGTCCATTAGAGTCTTTGTTTTAGTTGCTGATCATATATCCTTTGTGTGTCCTTTGTGCCTCTTTATATATCTGAAAATCTGCACAAAAAAAATATATGTATAGCCATTATCGTCCTTCACGTTACCTTTGATCCTATCAAGTTATAGCTACTGGTTGTGTTTTGTTTCTGTCATAAGTGTGCAAGTGTTATAGCTGATCCTTGTGTTTAGTTCTATATAAAAAAAGTGTGTCAAAAAAAAAGTTGCAAAAAAAGGGAGAAAGAGTTTGAGAAAGTTTGTGAAAGAAATAGTTGAAGATCAGTTTGTTTATGTGCACGTGCTGAAAGTTTATCATATCAAGTTGTGCAACCAGTTTACTTTTCATGTTTGGTGCAAAATTTGGTTGGGTTTGATCGCAACACTTGCATCCCAATCATACTCCTTGTTTGCATCAACTCTGAAATTTTCTTTGCGTGTGTGTTTGATCGATTAACATCATTCCATATCTTGTGGTCAGCACTAGACAGGGAACTTCTAGTTTGGATTGTTACTTAACTTTACAACATCGAGAATTCAGATTGCATTCCTTGTTTATAAATCCCCACCAAGCTCCACATACAAGCCATCGTAATCGGTATCTCTGGTCTTGTATTCGCTTAACCATCACTCTTGTTACCACCACACATTTGTTTCTCTGTAATCCGTAGGAATTCATAAGAGCTTTGGTTGGTAAGAGAGGTGAGGTTGTGAGATTCCACATATATATTCCTATTCCACATATATTTGTTGCTGTGTTCTTACTAATTTGACAGGGAGATGGGTTCCAACGTTGAGATTGAGGATTGTGTCACTATGCCACAATTGAAAGAACTCAGGCAAAGCATGGAAGCAAGGCAAGATAGATTGTCACAAGATCTTCAGGCCCTTATAGTTGAAATTAGAGGGTGTCGTCCACCTCCTGATCATGCAAGCAACCATAGTGAAGATAGGCAAGAAAGTGAAGGAGCTGCTGCTAGAAGAAGAGCAAGAGATGAAGAGAGGGGGAATCGAGGTGCTGCACATGGTAGAGGAAGAGGACGTGGTCGAAGAAATGATGACAATGATGAAACTGAAAGTGAGGATGATGGCAATCATTCGTAGCATCGCTTTGGTCGCCGACATCATAGAAGAGGCAACCGTGAGGAGAGGTTTGGGAAGCAAAAATTCACCATGCCCAAGTTTGATGGAGGATTTGATCCGGAAGCTTATTTCACTTGGGAGTTGAAAGTGGACAACCTTCCGCATGCATAATTATTCTGAAGAGAAGAAATTAGCAATGGCATCTTTGGAATTTGATGGGTATGCTCTGATATGGTGGGAACAACTTCTCCGTGATCGTGAAGAAGATGGAGAAAATCCTATTCCCACTTGGGAAGAAATGAAGAGAGAAATGAGAACTCAATTTGTGCCGAAGCACCATCGGCGTGATCTATTTGATAAGTTGCAGAATTTGAAGCAAGGAAGTTTCTCTGTTGAGGAGTATTATAAAGAGATGGAAAAGGCTATGATTAGAGCCAATGTATATGAAGATGAAGAGCAAACCATTGCACGTTTTATGGCTGGGCTACATCGCAACATTCAGCGAATCGTTGAGTTTCAGCCATACCGTCATCTCATTGATTTGGTACATCAAGCAACCAAAACTGAACGCAAACTGCAGCAAGATGTTAAGAGCAGCAAGCTCTTGTCATACGGTGCAAGGAATATGTCAGGAGGAAGCAAATCAATCTCCAAGTTTGCTGCTGCACCCTCGTCAGCTAAAAGTTCAAGCGGAGGCTTTCGTTCCAATGTTCAAGGTACTTTTAGAGGAAAGAACAGTACTGCCCCAAGCATGAGTGCTAAACCAGCGGCATCCACCTCTACTTCAGTGGGTTCTACAGCCAAGAGCAGTGGGATTCAGTGCTTCAAGTGTGGAGGCCGTGGACATGTAATTAAGGAGTGTCCAAACAATCGGGTGATTCTTGTGAATGACAATGGAGAATTTGATTCAGCTAGTGAAGAAGAAGTTGATGAAGAAAATGCTGAGGAACCCTAGGAGGATGAGGAACATACTAGATGTGATTTTGAGCAAGGTGCTTGTCGAAACTTGGTTTTGGCAATAAGAAATTGGGGGTAGCAGTCAAGGGCCAAACGTGATGGGTTAGTATGCAAAGGGATTTAGACAGGTTCAGGCCCTCTCAACGAGAGGTAATACCCTACTCCTGTTTCGGGGATTCGATCCGCCGAGTGGTTTATTGATCTTGTGATCTCGTGATCTCGTATGCTTTAGCTATATTCGCTATCTGATTCTCTATATCCCTCAAGGGACGCCCTACCCTCCTTATATAGTCTTAGAGGGTAGATTTACAAGTTGGAGGCCTAATCACATTCTATGTCGGACTCCCCAATCTTACCAACTTCGGAATATAAGCCGTTACCTTATCACAATGGTAACGTAATACCCAAGTCCTAAGCCGGTTTACATAATCATGAGTCATAACCTATCCCCTATGGTAAGTCGGATAAGCTAGCCATGAGGGTATCCAGTACCCATAATCTTCACAGTACTGCTCTTGTAGTGGCTCAAATCTTGAGTGTCCAAGATGCTATAATTGGACAGCGGCATAATTTATTTCAAACTAGAGCCAAAGTGCAAGATAAAGTTGTCAATGTGATCATTGATGGCGGGAGTTGCCATAATCTTGCTAGCCGTGAGATGGTTGACAAACTTGGTTTGAAGCTGCAGCGACATCCCCATCCATACCATGTCCAATGGTTGAATGATTCGGGAGATATCAAGATTGGATATAAAGTGAAGGTTCCATTTAAGATTGGAGAATATATTGACAGTGTGGAGTGTGATGTGGCACCCATGTCTGTGTGTCACCTGCTGCTTGGAAGACCTTGGCAATATGATAGCAATACTCAGCATTGTGGAAGAACAAATCAATACACACTAGAATTGAAAGGGAAAAAGTTTGTTCTCAAACCAATGACACCCCAGCAAATCATGGCTGAGCTCCTGCAAAAGAAATCTGAAACTAGGCCAGCAAATAAAGGAGGAGAAGAGCAAAAGAAATTGAGTGACATCCACAATTCGGTGAGTGAGTGCCACAAGCCAAAATTGAGAGAAAAAAAGAAAGAAGAGGGAGAGCATCTAGTTATGCTAGCCACAAAATCTGAGCTGAGAGAAGTGAGGAACAACCCAGCCCAAGTACTCTTTGTACTTGTGCACAAAAATATTTTGATTTTAGCTAATGACATCACCTCTCTTCCTAGTGTTGTGTCTCATCTTTTGCAGGACTATAAGAATGTTTTTCCAAAAGAAACGCCGGCTGGACTACCTCTGATCCGAGGGATTGAGCATCAGATTGATCTCATTCCAGGGGCTGCAATCCCCAATCGACCGCCATACCGCACCAACCTTGAAGAAACAAAAAAAATTCAAAGGCAAGTGCAAGAACTTCTTGATAAAGGTTTTGTTCGTGAAAGCTTAAGTCCTTGTGCTGTTCCTGTGATCCTAGTGCCTAAAAAGGATGGTTCCTAGAGAATGTGTGTTGACAGTAGAGCTATAAATAACATCACTATTCGCTATCACCATCCTATTCCACGATTAGATGACATGCTTGATGAATTGAGTGGTTCCACAATATTCATTAAAATTGATTTGAGAAGTGGTTACCACCAAATAAGAATGAAAACTGGAGATGAATGGAAAACTACATTTAAAACAAAATTTGGGCTGTATGAATGGTTAGTTATGCCTTTTGGTTTGACTAATGCTCCTAGTACTTTCATGAGATTAATGAACCATGTCTTGAGAGCTTTCATTGGAAAATTTGTTGTTGTTTACTTTGATGACATCCTAATTTACAGCAAGTCTCTTAAAGAACATGTGAATCACATTCGCCAAGTCTTGGATGAGCTTAGAAAGGAGAAATTATTTGCTAATCTTGAGAAGTGCAACTTTTGCACAGACCATGTTGTGTTTCTTGGCTTTGTTGTTTCAGGAAAAGGAATAGAAGTGGATGAGACCAAGGTGAAAGCGATCGAGGAATGGCCAACTCCAATGAATATAAGTCAGGTGTGAAGTTTTCATGACCTTGCTGGTTTTTATAAAAGATTTGTGAGAGATTTTAGTATCATCGCTGCTCCATTGAATGAATTAACAAAGAAAGGGGTTGAATTTAAATGGGGAAACTCATAGGAAAATGCTTTTCAAGAATTAAAGAAACGTTTGACTGAAGCACTGTTGCCTGTTCTTCCTGATTTCACTAAAACTTTTGAAGTAGAATGTGATGCTAGTGGAATTGGGATAGGAGGAGTTTTAATGCAACAAGGAAAACTTGTTGCATATTTTAGTGAAAAATTGGGAGGTGCTCAACTGAATTATTTTGTGTATGATGAAGAATTGTATGCTTTAGTACGTGTGCTTGAGACGTGACAGCACTACTTATGGCCAAAAGAATTTGTTATTCATTCCGATCATGAAGCTTTGAAGTATTTGAAAGGACAAGCTAAGCTGAACCGTCGTCATGCCAAATGGGTTGAGTTCATTGAAACATTTTCATACATTGTGAAATATAAGAAAGGTAAGGACAATGTGGTCGCTGATGCGTTGTCTCGAAAGAATATGTTGCTGAACCAACTTGAAGTGAAGATGTTGGGACTTGAAAGTTTGAAAGGTATGTATGGCAATGACCCTGAATTTTCAGAACCATACAAAAATTGTAAAGATGGAAAAGGTTGGGAAAAATATCACCTACATAATGGATTTTTGTTTCGGGCTAACAAGCTTTGTGTTACAAATTCCTCTGTTAGATTGCTTTTGTTACAGGAATCACATGGAGGAGGATTGATAGGCCATTTTGGATAGCAGAAAACATACGAGCTGCTAGGTGATCATTTCTATTGGCCCAAGATGAGAAGAGATGTCATCAGATTTGTGGAACAATGTGTCGTCTGTCACAAAGCTAAGTCAAAACTGCAACCTCATGGCTTATACACTCCTTTACCTACTCCTAATGTTCCTTGGGAAGATATAAGCATGGATTTTGTGCTGGGATTGCCTAGAACTCAGCGAGGAAAAGATTCAATTTTTGTTGTGGTAGATAGATTTTCAAAGATGGCTCATTTTATCCCTTGCAACAAGACCGACGATGCTTCACATATTGCTAATTTATTTTTCAGAGAAATTGTGAAGTTATATGGGATGCCCAGGACCATTGTGTCTGATCGTGATGTCAAGTTTGTGAGCTACTTTTGCAAGACGTTGTGGGCCAAACTTGGGACCAAGCTATTGTTCTCAACAACTTGTCACCCTCAAACCGATGGACAAACCGAAGTTGTGAATCGCACATTGTCAATGTTGCTGCGAACCATGGTGAAGAAGAACCTGAAGATTTGGGAGGACTACTTGCCATATGTGGAGTTTGCTTATAACAGGGCAGTACACTCTACCACTAACTTGTGTTCTTTTGAAATTGTATATGGGTTCAAACCTATTGCTCCGATAGATTTGTTGCCCCTTCCATTGCAGGAGAGAGCCAACATGGACGCCTCCAAGCGGGCTGCATACATAAAGAAGATACATGAGAAGACCAAGGAAGCAATTGAACCCAAGGCGGGACGCAAGGCTGCAAGTATGAACCAACATAGGAAGAAAGTATTATTTGAGCCAGGGGATTTGGTGTGGATACACTTGCGCAAGGATCGCTTTCCTCTTCAGCGTAAATCCAAATTGATGCCATGAGGGGATGGTCCATTTCGTGTGCTTGAGAAGATCAATAATAATGCATACAAGATTGACCTTCCAGCAAGCTATGGTGTGAGTATAACCTTCAATGTTGCTGATCTAACACCATTTACAAGAGAAGATCATTCAGAGTCGAGGACGACTCCTTTTGAAGAGGAGGAGGATGATATGACCCTGCCACCAAGCAACATGTCACAACCTTTAATTCAAGCTACACCAACTCAAGCCTCACCCACATTGACACCGGCTCAAGTCTTTGATGGACCAATTACACGTAATCGAGCAAAAAAGCTACAACAAGAGGTGCACGCGCTACTTTGTGAAATTCATTTTAATGTTAATGAGAATTATATACTACCTAAGTCGTGTACTTTGCTATTGCTCAGGTTCACTAAGGACAATAACAAGTACAAGCCAAGAATGGACTACAGAGAAGAACCAGCTTCGAACCAGTCCAGTCTAGCAGAACCATATGAAAGAAATATTCATAGTTTTTGATTTCCAAATGCTATGAAGGTGAATGAGCAAATTCTGGAAAGCTTATGAAGTCTAGTTTCTAATACCACAAGTGCCGACCAGTTTTGAGCTACCATCATGACGGCCGACCAGTTTTAGTGAAGACTGGTCAGCTGGTCGATAGTCAGCCTGAAGCTCATGTTCCCGTGTAAAACTGTACCAATCTACAAGGTTTCGTGATGCATGCTGCACAAGGTGTGAAAGCATATCAAGTTAACTTTCCAACGCAACCAGCCACATGTCATTTGGACTTTCCAAGGTGGAGTTATTGCCAATACACTGAAGACTGTGTAGAAGTCAAACAACCACACGGGAACAACTCAGGAGCTGATTTCGTGGAGACCCTTTCACATAGTCTATCTATTCTTTTTCTTTTCGTGTTTACACCTATCTCAGGGTGCTACTCCTTGTATAAATACCCCATTGCTGCATTGCAAATGGGGACTTTTGATAATTGAAATACAGAACCCCTTTGTTCAGCTGTGTGCTAACAAACGCCCAGAGAGTGATCTCTACCCCTTTGCTCTTGTGATTTCCTTCGCGGGATTACAGAAGCGGCGGCTTCATCCGCTCCCAATTGGTGTTCCTACTCCCTTCAAGGTTCTCCTTGATTGATTGTAGGTTGTGTTGGTTGATTCTTCAAGAGTGTGGTTGGGCGAATCCTCGATTCAGGTTGCCGGTTAAAGACGGTGGTTGGCTTCGAGTTTTATTTGTCAGGTTGCACTAGTTCTCGCTGCTTGCAGCAAGTTATCCGGCTGTTCTACAGCTAGTTGTCAAGGTGGTGATCCTACGTCGTGAAGATCGGGACCCCAATTCATATCAAGAAGAGTTTGGTTCCGAGAAGCACATGCAACTTTTCCCAAAACCGTGATGTGAATTGCGAGCCCCGGTCTGAAACTATTATTTTTGGTACTCCGTGAAGTCTTACAATGTGGGTAAGATAGAGATCAACAAGCTTTGCCCTATTATAAGTCATGTGTACTGGAATAAAATGAGCCACTTTGGTTAACCGGTCCACAATGACCCATATGGAATCATGTCCATTTGGTGTCCTCGAAAGACCCGTAACAAAATCCATTCCAACTTCATCAAATTTCCATTCAGGTACCTTTAATGGCTGAAGTAAACCTGCAGGTTGTTGATGTTCGGCTTTAACACGTTGACATGTACATATGCAGCCTTAAGCTGGGCCACCAGTAATGAGTGCGAATATCATGATACATTTTTGTACAACCCGGATGGATGGATAAAGGGGAAAGATGGGCTTCTGAAAGAATAGTCCCACGAAGATTCTGATTATTAGGGACAAAGATTTGTTTTCCATGAACTACTAAACCATCGGGATTGAGGGTAAATAAGGATCTCGGATTTTTCCGTATCTCGTTCTTTATTTTAATCACATCCTTGTCTAACAATTGAGCAGCTTGAATTTGAGAGTAGAGTGTAGGTTGTAATGCCAAAGCAGCAACATAACCTTCATCTACAATTTCCACATTAAATTTCTATAGTTCGGAAAGTAACTCCGGTTGATCAATTAAGGTGGTAGCAGTAATACAGTGTAGCTTACGGCTTAGAGCATCCACTACCACATTGGCTTTTCCAGGATGGTAATGGATACCCAGATTATAATCTTTAATGAGTTCTAACCATCGTGTTTGCCTCAAATTCAGATTTGACTGGGTAAAGAAATATTTCAAACTTTTATGGTCAGTGAAGATCTCACATCTGCTGCAGGCAAGATAGTGACGCCAAATCTTTAAGGCATGAACTACGGCCGCTAATTCCAGATCATGCATTGGATAATTGATTTCTTGAGGCCGTTGTTGGCGTGATGCATAGGACACCACTTTGCCCTTTTGCATCAATACACAACCTAGTCCTTGGTGAGAAGTATCACAATAGACATGAAAACTTTTATGAATGTCTGGCATTATTAGCACTGGGGCTGATGTAAGCCTTTTTCATAATTCATGAAAGCTTGATTCGCATGCCTCAGTCCAAATAAATTTATGATCCTTTTTAAGGAGTTGGGTTATGGGCTTTGCAACCTTGGAGAAGTTTTTAATGAAACGATGATAATAACCTGCTAGACCAAGGAAACTTCTGACTTTGGGAACATTCTGAGGTTGTTTCCAATTAAGTACATTTTGTACATTACTTGGATTGACAGCAATTCCTCCTTCGGAAAAGACGTGCCCAAGAAAAGTTACTTCCTTTAACTAGAACTCACATTTGGAATATTTGGCATAGAGTTGATGTTCACGAAGTTTGTCCAACACTATATGCAAATGTTGTGCATGTTCCACTTCATTTTTAGAATAGATAAGGATGTTGTCAATAAAAACCACCACAAACTTATCAAGGTACTCCATGAAGATCTTATTCATCATGTTCATGAATGTAGCTGGAGCATTTGTTAATCCGAAGGAAACCACGGTATATTCAAATAAACCGTAGCGAGTGGTAAAAGCAGTTTTTGGAATATCCTCCAGTCTGATTTTGAGTTGGAAGTATCCTAATCTTAGATCAATTTTAGAGAAAATACGAGCGCCGGTCATTTGATCAAAAAGGTCATCGATTTGTGGAAGAGGATATTTGTTCTTGATAGTAACTTCGTTAAGAGGATGATAGTCTACGCACATTCGCATAGTACCATCGTTCTTTGGGGCAAACAGCACCGGACACTCCCACGGAGATGAGCTAGGACGAATGAAACCTTTAGCCAGCTGCTCATTTATTTGTTTCTTAAGTTCCATTAAATCATCAGAGGACATACGATAAGGCCTTTTTGCTATAGGTGCTGTCCCAGGAAGTAAATCAATCACAAACTCAATATCGCGATCGGGAGGCATACCTAGCAATTCATCAGGAAAAACATCGGGATATTCATTTACTATAGGTACTATTTTGAGCTCCGGAATTGATAGAGAATGAAGTAATGGTTGTTGGGAGGTGATGACATGTTCGGAGGTGAACTTAATCAATTGGCCTTCGGTATTTTTCAGAGAAATGGTTTTCTTGGCACAATCTATGGTCCCTTTATGTTTAGATAACCAATCCATACCTAAGATGATGTCTAAACTGGGAGAGTTTATTTGTATGAGATTGGCTCTAAATTGTACTCCTTTAATCAAATCTCGACATCGTTACAAACTAAATTAGTTTTGATTGTGGCACCGGGAGATTGCACTAACATAGCATTGCTTAATAGGTTAGTTTTTAGATTCCGCTGGTTTACTAATTTGGTGGATATAAAAGAATGTGATTGTCGAGACACCCCGGGTTAAATATTATGTAAGTTATCTAAAGTGATAGCGCGAAATATTTAGTTGGATGGGGTCTAATAATATTCAGGGAAAACAGTAACTGTCCAAACTCAACACAGCTCTGTCAAGTCAAATAACATACATAGTATAAAACCTGAAGCATCGAGTAGAGAGCATAGGGGATATTGCTGGGACTTTAGCATGCCAGTCAACTTCAGCCTGAGACATGCCCATCAAACCACACGAAGATGGCGACTAGATGTGTTACACATCTCAGGAGACTTGACGAAAATCGCTAAAGCTCTACGACATCCCAAATGCTTAAAACTCATATCGGTGTAGAACTAGATCCCATGAAAAGCTCTAGTTCCACACTTTCATCTAAGCGATGAAAATCAGAATAATAATGAGTAAACACAAATAAACTTTACTCTACATTTTAATCTAAATAATTAGGCCAAACGGCCAGATAATTACTGATCCGCGGAAGCTTGGCTACCCGAAACCACAAGCAGCCGACTGGGTAGATACCCCTTTCGGATTCAGTCCTAGTGTAACAGCCCTAGGCTCATAACCAGGTATTTAGAAGTGCAATTGTTGTCCTTTAGATTGCATATTTACTATATTGCAAATTGATCATATGCAATAACAAAATTAACTCTAATCGGTAAAATTGAAACCACTTCTATTTGAACAATAACTTGAACAGAAGTATACATGTTTAATAATTTATTCAAATACTAGTTTATTTATCACCAACAAAAATAAATTTTGTGGAATTTTAGCTCTCCGTTTTGACCTCCTGAAATTTCAATATAACTTTCAGCCTAACCAATTTCATCTTTTCACCAGATTTAAAATACTTGGAATTTATGTGTGAAACTTTGAAAAATGGAACCTATAAACCAACACCTATCACCACACCAAATTCCTGAATTTTTGAACAAGTTTTACCTAGTCAAATCGAATTTACCAAGAGAGGGAAAGAAAATAAATCCTGGAAATTGCAAGAATGAATCTATACTCAGTTTTTCACCCACCTGTCTCATCCTCAAAGACAGCCACGACTTGGGCCCACTTGTCACTGACCTTGGGTGCCTCTTTAGCCCCACAACACACCCATGGGCGTGCTCCCACCTCAGGACTTAAGGGGGGGGCAGAGAAAACCCCTTCTTCTTCCTCCCCTTTCATCTTCACTACTTGTTCTTTCTTTTCTTCCTCAAGCTGAGCTCTCATCTCACTTCTCCTCCCCAAATCCCATCCAATAGCCCAAGATCAATCCCTGCATGTTAGACCACAACAATCCCCATCATCCAAGCTTTCCATCCATCCCAACATCTTGCACATGCATGGAGAGTTGAGAGAGATCGAGATGGAATAAGAGAGTGGTGGTTTCAGCCTGCAGGGCTACAGCAGCAGCATTTTGTTTTCCTCCGTTTGGTGAGCTTCCTTTTCATCCATGGTGCCTCTTTTGAATTCCCTCCATGTTGAACATCTATAGCAACGTTCTATAGGTTGTCCACTCCATTGCTGCAGCTAGAAGGTGGCTGCAACTCACCCGAGTTCATCTCTTTTGATTTCGGTTGAAGCAGCCCTAGGCAACGTCTCTTGCCGTCAGCCTGAGGCCTTGCTACGTCTCTTGCCATCAGCCCGAGGCCTTAGCCTCGCACGACCCTACGTCCAGGTTGCTGCCATGTGAGCGAAGTCCGGTGGAAGTTTAAAATTCCATAACTAATTCATATGAACTCCGAATTCAGTGAACCAAATTCCTATAGATTCATAAAACTGAGCTCTTCAATGTTGTAAAATAAAATTGACCAACTTTTGTACTGGTTTTCCAAGTAAAAATATAAATAGCTATAGGTATCGCTTGTGTGGTCTAGCTCTTAATAAATTCGTAAGAAATTATTGGTAAAAACTAAAATTGTGAAACCATTTTTGTTGAGCTTATATTTTAGTACTCTTTGCTGTCGTGAAGTTGTTTTTGGCAAAACTACCTCTTAAATCTTGTTTAGAAGTTTAATTAGCATTCCCATGATTTTAACTTGTAAAACCCATATATAAATAATGACAACACATATAGCTGTGAAATAATTTTTCTTAGGACCTTTGAGTGATGTATTTACTCTAAAAGTGATTATTATTATGAAATCTTGGTTTGAAATGCATGTTACTCGTAATGTACTAAAGGAAACATTAATATTTACAGAACTGCTATTTTCAGCACCTGAGAGCTTGTTATTTTCATATCTCCCAAACCATAAGTGATAATCTGGTGATTCCTTCACCTAAATTCAAGTTAAAATATGATCTACCCACTGTATTTATTTCATAATTTATTGATCATTTTGCATGTGCATGTTTATTTGACTCTTATTCGCATATTGCTTCTTTTCGATAGATTCGGAGATTCCAGAGAGTAACAAGCCATATCCAGAGGAGGATAGTGACTACCCTCAGCAGCAAGGCAAGCACCTAAGCATATAGAACCTATGCTTTCTCTAAAAATGATTTGGTTGCAATCTATACGTATATATATGCATGCATTGCCTAGATATCAATATTGTCGGTTTATGGTGTATGGGTAGAACCTATTTATGCATTTAGTTCTTGTGATATTGCTGTCCTTATACCCTATTGCCACTGGTTTGGATCACTTGGGATGTCTTATTCATTAATGCTTAGCCATGCTTAGTGCTAAGAGAACTATAGGGATGGACAGTGCTATTAATTGTGGTATATAGACAACTTGCATTATTGGGCATAAAACTTGAGCACTTACACTAAATAATGGTTGATGAAATATGTTGGACTTGGACGGGTGATAGGGCGATGATGGGAGGTTGGTTTCCCCTGATGCAAGTAGCCCCGTCTAGGTCGTTAAGGACCGAACATTTTGACATCTAATCAAGCACCCTACGTACTTACCACATGCCTTATTTGGGACCGGCTTGTTCTTACTAGTTCTACTGTGATCATTTATACCACGTTGGAGAGTCGTGAGGCAGGTAGCCTTTGGAGGGCCTCGGGTGCCTAGGTTTGGCCGGGGGTGCCTCCCGCGTGGTGCGCCCGCCTTGGTCACATCACGCACACACGTGACTGAGTCGTCGGGAACCCCAGCGTGGTATAGGTGGTTGGGGTGGGGCTAAGAAAGGGCATGTAATGAGCTTGAATCATTTGTGTACCGCACTCGACGGGGTGTGTAGCATTTGATCTTTGTTCATTTCGTGTGGGTCCAGTTGTACACCTCTGATCAGAGTATAATCTATTCGAATAGCTGCGTCCTCGGTTATGGACAATGCTTGATGTGTTAGTCAGTTATGTTAGCATCAAATATAGATTATTATGGATGGGATTATGTTTGATGGTGGTGTTGGCATGTTGTGCCATGTTGGTATGGACTTTGGTAGTCCATGGTTGATGATGAGAGCGCCGTTTGGGCTCATTTGCTTATACATTTCAGAATTATATACTTGCTGTCCATAAATTAAAATGATGCTAGATTTGCTCGACCTTGCTTATTTTACTCATTAATTGCTCAATAAAATTAGCTTTATGCAAATGTTGAACCTAGAGACCCACTATAGGCTAGAAAGCTTGCATACTTCTCTCTCTCTTATGTATATATAATTTTGGGTAAGACTTGCGAATACAATCTTGTACTTAACCCGGCGCCGCTGTTTCAGGTGAGGATACCGGTTATGAGTTATGCTTCTTGTGTGGTCATTGCTCTGCTGAGGGCAGCAAGGGTGTTGAGTGATCTCTTGCAGCTTGGCTCTTGCCCGGTTGGTTTGCCCTAGTGCGGTTGTGGCACCACCGGTTTTATCTTTTGCTTATGAGCTCTATCTGAGACTTCCGCTGCTATATTTATGTGTTGTATGTTGGGACCTCGGACCCTATTAAGTGTCATGTACCTCGCTGCACTTTAACCCTTTTATGGCACTTGCTATGTTGATTAATTGCTTGCGATGAAAGTGTGAGGCTAGTCGCATTCCTGGGGACTAGCTAAGCACGAGTATGAATTTTGAGCATTTGAGATGTTGTAGAGCTCTTGCTTTTTGAGTCAAGTCTCCTGAGATGTGTAACACATCTGGTCACCGCCTTCGTGTGGTTTGACAGGCATGTCTCAGGCTGAAGTTGACTGGCATGCGGAGTCCCAGCAATATCTCCTTTGCTCATTATTCGGCATTATGGATTTTATATCGAATGATGTCAATTTGTGATCATGGGCACATTGAGATATGAGTGGCTATTTATGCGTGTATGGATCCCACTCATTCAACATTATGTGATGGTCACAAATTACATTGGACGGTATGATTTCCGGGTGCCCACACGTAGAAGAAACAACGATCTCCCGAATCACTCAGATTAGACTAAGCATACAACCTGCAAAATGGATATTCCAGTAATACAAGAGTCAGTACATTAAACGAGTTAATGCACCGGCAAGCATAAAGCAATCCTAACAAAATTACATGCATGGCTTATAATCAAGGAAAGCTTTATATGTAGCTCATTTTAGCGTAAAACAAGTTTTAGTGCGCAACTCTTTTCGAAAGAGTTGATGATTCAATTAACAAAACGTTAACGTAGTTGAAACATAATATTCACTATAATAATATCATAAACATACTCTTGTTACCCATACCGGCAATAAGTCATAATTCTCATCATAATAATATACTTGATTGCCCACCCGGCATCAAGTCTCACATTCATCATCAATATATCACGATTATGATAATCTTAACACAAGTTACCATTTCCAATTCCATAGTTCACAAATCATCATTTAAAAACATAAATCAAAATTAAAGTCTATACTCATGACACTTCGGCAAGTCGCTCATGACCGTGAGCATGGCTAATTGATCAGTTTTAGACTCTGCAGAGTTTGTACAGCTTTACCCACCTGATATGAGCACTCTAGTCTGTTTTGTGTTTGCAAAGCACTACCACACTTTTCACGGTGAATGTGGTCTAGAGGTCATAACGTAGCCTTTATGTTACTTAACGCCTAACCTTGCATCAGTGATGGCAAATGTGAATCCATCCTAGGAATGACCCAGAAATGAATACCACCTAGATCACTCTTTAACCGTTGATGCAATTTATCTATACAAATGACACGATATGCAAATAAATACCAAATTATGCGAAAAATATAAAATGCTCTAAAATGCATGATTTGTGTACAGTGGATAGGTTCTGACCTAAGATGAATTTAGGTAAAAGAATTCCTATTTTACCTCTCTTTATTTGTGAGTTATGAATTTTCCAAGTTCGTATTGACATATAGTATAATTTACAAATGTATGGCTGTGAAACATTTTTAATATATGATATTCATTAAATTATCCTTACTTGGATGAAGAGAATTATTTTCTAGGATGAATACAATTGGTTTCATAATTTTTAGAGCTAGTACAAATTTCTTTTAAATTTTAGAAATTAACTGGTATATGTGGTGGTCATTTTATAATATAAATTATTAGTTCTATTTCTGTTACAGAAAGTATGTAATCATATATTATTAAATTAATGTTCATAATTTTGTGATTCTACAGAAATTTGGTTCACTCCATTTGGAGTATAGATGAATTTTCTACAAATTTTATAAGTTCTATGCTAACTATTTCATATTTGAAATTTTAGAAATAAATATCATACTGTAAGTATGGGATTTTATTCTACAACATTAAATTTCACAATTTTATGAACCTACTGAAATTGGTTTCACCTCAAAATGAGTTATATTTAATTTTATATGGATTTTACAAGTTTGAGATGATTTTTATTTGAAAAGATAAAGATTTATCCATTTCCTTTTATATTTTCAAAATACAAATCATTGGGGTCCACAAGTCAGCCTCTGTCAATAAGTAGAAAGGTCCCTAGATTTCTCAGGATTCAACCCGTAGTCCTTAAGCACGTGCTAAAGCAAAGTCCATTAAGAGTCCCTAAGGTTCCTAAATATTGCTCATCAGTCCTTGGTCCCATCTTTCATACTAAAGAGTTTTACGGATTAAACCTTACAAGTTTTAAACTTTTACTAAACCGAGTGCTTAGCGCCTAATTCAGTGGGGCCCGCTTGTCAGCGGCTCGGTGGCTAAGGAGAGCAGGGCAGTAGTGCTCGGCGAGCTTCTCGCCGGCGGCAACGGCGAACGGCGGCAGATCTCGGTGGGCAACTAAAAGAGAAATTGGAGAGGAGTCCAAGGTGAAGCTATTGGTGGTCTCCTTGCAAGCTGAGGTGGTCGGAATCGACGGCAACGACGGCGCAGGCGGTGGTTGCTCTCGGCATGCATGTGCATGTCGAGCTACAGCTCGGTCTAGTGCGAACTAGTGCACGCATGTGGTTCTGTGGGGCTCCTGGAGACTCACCGAAGCATTGGAAGTAGTCGGCGAAGCTTGGAAGACGACGGCGATGAAGAAGATGGCTTGGCGGCGGTGCAGACCTTTGGCTTCACGGCGACAGCGACCTTCGGCCTTTGTCCTGCTAGGAAGAGGAGGGGGACAACTCAAGGATCACCTGGGGATGCTTCACGAGTAAGGGATCGAAGTAGGGCTCACCAGAGTAAGAGGATTTGAAGATGGAGCCCGGCGGCCGGATTTGGGGAAGATACGGCCGATCTCCTTATCCACGGCTTTGGGGTTCGATTCTTTCGGTCAACGAGCTCCTAGGGTCGAGATGAAGACAGTGGAGCGGCTGTTTGGCCTGATCTGGTCGGAGTTGGCCGAACGGCGATGATGCCAATGCGGCGGCGCTCTGGAGCTCTCGGGGGCATGGTAGTGTTCCAGTGTCACCACTGCACGACATGAGATGGGGTTAAAGGGATGGACTCGGCATCTCATGTAGTTGATAGAACGCAGGAGGAGAAGGGGTGACCGCGGCTCGGTGGCGATGGCGACGGTTGTCGTTCCCACGGTCGACAACGAAGGAATGGGCGACGGATAGGCTGGGCTCCCTTCCTCTCGGTTAGATCGGCACAGGGATGGAGAGAAGGACCGTGCGACGTGGCTAGGAGAGGATATGGGTGAGCTTGGCGGCTGCCACGTCCTGGCCACGCGTCGAGCACGCCGGCGTCGACCTCCCTCTCGCTCTCTGTCTCTCTGTGCTGGCTTGAGCAGTGAAGTAAGATATACAGAAGCGAAGCTAGCTCGTGCGACTGCCATGTGGGTCCAGAACGTGGTAGGTTAAGCAAGGAGGAGAGGTATGGGTAGATTTCTGGTGAATTACTGTACCGACAATTTTTCAAAGGATTTTCATATATATATTTCTTGCTCCCATCTTTATACTTCCACAATTTAATTTCAGTGCATGATACAATAATGTGGATTTTTCTGGAGGTACATAAAAATACCTAGGTTCCATTTTCTTTGGTTTCACACAAAAATAATCTATACTTTAATCTCAGGAAAGTAGAGAAATTCAGCTCACCGAAATTGATTTGAATTTTTAGAAGGTCAAAACCTATTAAATAAATTCTGGAAAAATTATATTAATTCATGATAAATAGATTAGTATTTGATTAAACTATATCCCCTATACATTTTCATGTGATAAAATACACATATAAGATGTGTATCCGTTTTGCCGATTAGGGTTTAGAATTAATTTATAATTTGACTGTTTTGACCTAATTATTTGAGATATCAAATGTACTTATTAAATTGTACCAAAATTCCAGTGAGATACATATATTGAATAGTATCTAATGAATTCATGGGGAAATTGAATATTTAAAAATAATTGGTGCAATATAAAATCATGGGGAAATTCATGTAGATACTATTCAATATATATATCTCACTGGAATTTTGGTATAATTTAATAAGTACAATTGATACCTCAAATACTACCCTATTTATCATGAATTAATATAATTTTTCCAGAATTTAATTTATAGGTTTTGACCTTCTAAAAATTCAAATCAATTTCGGCTGAACTGAATTTCTCTATTTTCCTGAGAATTTAATATAGATTATTTTTGTGTGAAACCAAAGAAAATGGAATCTAGATATTTTTATCTATCTCCACAAAAAATAAACATTAATTTATCATGCACAGAAATTAAGTTATGGATTTACCAAGAAGGGAGAAAGAAAGAAATAGGCAAAATATCAAAATCTGCCTCAACAGTGAGTCTACCTAATCTCCTACCCATCCCTCTCGTTTTACCTCTGTTTGCATCAACCCTGGACCCACCTGTCGGTCTCATTGACTAACTCCACCTCTGTGTATCTTGCTCCACCGCTCAAGCTGCCAGCAGAGAGAGACAGAGAGCGGGAGAGAGCGTGGCGCCGGCGTGCTCGACGCGTGTCCGTCGTAGTGGCAGCCGCCGAGCTCGCCCATAACCTCTTCGGAGCTTCGCCTCCTCTCCCATTTCACTCTTGCGCTGATCCAACCATGGGAGAGAGCTTACTTCGCCTCTATTCCCCTCCATCTCCATCGCCGGCTGTGAAGACGACGACCGTCGCCATCGCCACTGAGCCACGGTCGTTCCTCCTCCATCGGTGTTCTGTCACCTCCAGACCATGCCGAGTCCATCCCCTCTGACCTCATCCCTTGTTGTGTAGCTGTGACGCCGGAACGCTGCCATGCCCCCGAGAGCTCCAGAGCGTCGCCGCTACGGCATCATCGCCGCTCGGCCAACTCCGACCAGATCAGGCCAAACCGTCGCGCCACCATCTTCATCTCGACCCCAGGAAGCTGCCGACCAAAAGAATCAAACCATGAAGCCGAGAAGCCGAAGATCAGCCTCTTCTTCCCCAAATCCGGCCGCCGGACTCCATACCTGAATTCGTCTTCTACGGTGAGTTTCGAAGCATTTCCTCACTCGTGGAGCATCCTTGTGTGACCCCCGAGTTGTCCCCCTCCGCTTTTTAGCAGGTCAAAGGCCGAAGTATGTCGACGCCGTTGCTCTGCTATTTTCCTGCCACCGCCGGAGTTCTTCTCAAGACGCCGTCATTGTCCAAGCTTCGCCGACTCCTTCCAACCATTCAGTAAGTCTCCAGGAGGCCCTTAGACACGCATGCATGCATTAGTTCGCACGGATTCAAGTCGGGACTAAATATGCGTCGTCAACCCGAGAGCCACCACCGCCTGCGCCGTCGTCGCCATTGATTCCGACCACCGCAGCTTGTGAGAAGACCACCGATAGTTTCGCCGGGAACCCCTCTACGTTTTCTCTGTTAGTCGCCCGTCGAGATCGGCCGCCATTCGCCGTTGCCGCCGGCGAGAAGTTCGCCGATGTGCTGCTGCCCTGCTTCCTCCAGTCGCCGAGCCACTGACATGCGGGCCCAACTAGATTAGCGCCTAAGAACTCTGCTTAAAGATAGTTTAAAATTTGTAATTTTTAATCTGTAAGATTCTTCAATATGACATGTGGACCCAGGACCTAATTATGAACAGAGAAAACCTCAGGGACTCTTAATAAAGACTGTATTAGCACGTGTTAGGGACTGCGGGTTGATTCCTGAGAAACCTAGGGACTTTCATGCATAATACCAAAGGCTGACCTGTGGACCCCAAGAATTTGTATTTTGGAAATATAAACGGAAATGAATAAATCTTTATCTTTTCAACTGAAAATTATCTCAAACTTGTGAAATTCATATAAAATCAAATATAACTCATTTTGAGGTGAAACCAACTCCAGTTGGTTCATAAAATTGTGAACTTTAATGTTATAAAATAAAATGTGATTCTTAAAGTATGATAATTATTTCTAAAATTTCAAATATGAAATAGTTAACATAGAGCTTGTCAAATTTGTAGAAAATTCATCTATACTCCAAATGGAGTGAACCAAATTTATGTAGAATGACAAAAGTATGAAATTTAATTTAAAAATATAAAATACAATACTCTCTGTAACAGAAAACAGTATTAATAATAAATATAGAGAAATGACCACCACATGTGCAAGTTAATTTCTAAAATTTATAAGAAATTCATACTAGCTCTAAAAATTATGAAACCAATTGTATTCATCCTAGAAAACAATTCACTTCATCCCAGTAAGGTTAATTTGATGAAAATCATATATTAAAGATGATTCAGAATGATACATTAATAAATAATACTATATATCAATGCAAACTTGGAAAATTCATAACTCACAAATGACAAGAGATAAAATAGTAATTCTTTCACCTAAATTCATCTTAGGTCAGAACCTATCTACTGTGCACAAAATCATGCATTTTAGAGCACTTTGTATTTTTCGCATGATTTGGTATTTATATGCATGTCGTGTCATTTGTATAGATAATTCGCGTCAACGGTGAAAGAGTGATTTAGGTGGTAATCACATTGTTCCAGATCAAGGCAAGTTATACCTCCCCTCTCCTTTGATCACATTGAAACCCATGATTTGGGAGATGAAAAGCATTGTTTGCGAAACTGCATATATATTTGATTAAAAACGATATTTGAAGCTTAGTAAATGGTAGCTATGACCTTATCGCTGCATAATCTACCTTGTTATGTTGTTAACCTTTCACTTGTAACCATAGGATGGATTTGGCTATTTATAAATGCTCAATGAGGTCTTTATATGCATTTATATATGCCATTTGCTTAGCCATGCCTAGAACTATGTAAATGAATAATCTTATGACATGATAAGTGGGATTTTAAATATTTGTTTAATGCTGGATTGAAAATGAAAATGTTAAGTATTTGCGAACTAAAGTGTGAGTAAAATGATTTTAGACTTAGGCGACAAGTGGTGTGCATATGGTGGTAGTTGCATACCGATAGGGGGAGTGTTCGCCTGAGTTAATTAAGGACTGAACTTCGTGTCACTAACTTAAGTATATCATACATCCACATGTGCTATTATGGGGTGGCCTTAGCTAATTAAGTTGCTTAAAGTCTAACCTTGCATATTGGTAGGCCGGAGTAGAATGAATTAGTCTGAGCGATGATTCATAGGAACTACCCATGTGTGTGTGTTGATTATGATGCTAGTGAATATTACTAGCTGTTTGTTCTGTGAAGGGACGGATGGTCCGCTTCACAGCATGGGCGTCTAAGTCTGTCCAATTCAACGGTTAAGTGCCTTGTGGGGGAACGGATGTGTTCACTGCCATGGCGTTAGGTTAAGGCGTGGGCCCGCCTCCTAATGGTTCTGGGTCATTCCCTGGACGGATTCACACTTGCCGTCGTTGATGCAAGGTTAGGTGTTAAGTAACATAAAGGCTACGTTATGACATCTAGACCACATTCACCATGAAGAGTGTGGTAGTGCTTTGCAAACAGAAAACAAACTAGAGTGTTCATATCATGTGGGTAAAGCTGTACAAACTCTGCAGAGTCTAAAACTAATTAATTAGCCATGCTCACGGTTACGAGCGACTTGGTGAAGTGTCATTAGTATAGGCTAAAACTTTGATTTATGTTTTTAAATGATAATTTGTGAACTATGGAATTGGAAATGGTAAATTGGGTTAAGATTATGATGATCGTGATATGTTGATGATTTATGTGAGACTTGATGCCGGGTGGGCAATCAAGTATATTATTATGATGAGATTATGACTTGTTGTCGGTATGGGTAACAAGAGTATGTTTATGATATTATTATAGTGAATATTATGTTTCAACTACATTAATGTTTTGTTAATTGAATCATCAACTCTTTTGAAAAGAATTATGCACTAAAACTTGCTTTACGTTAAAATGAGCTACATATAAAGCTTTCCTTGATTATAAGCCATGCATGTAATATGTTAGGATTGCCTTATGCTTGCCGGTACATTAACTCGCTTAATGTACTGACTCTTGTCATACTGGAATATCCATTTTGTAGGTTGTATGCTTAGTCTAATCTAAGTGATTTGGGAGATCATTGTTTCTTCTAGGACCAGATCCAAAAGGGGTATCTACCCAGTCGGCTGCTTGTGGTTTCGGGTAGCCAAGCCTCCGCGGATCAGTAATTATCTCGCCGTTTGGCCTAATAATTTAGATTAAAATGTAGAGTAAAGTTTATTTGTGTTTACTCCTATTATTCTGATCTTCATCGCTTAGATGAAAGTGTGGAACTAGAGCTTTTCCTAAGATGTAGTTCTACACCGATATGAGTTTTGAGCATTTGGGATGTCGTAGAGCTTTAGCAAATTTCGTCAAGTCTCCTGAGATGTGTAACACATCTAGTCGCCACCTTCGTGTGGTTTGACGGGCATGTCTCAGGCTGAAGTTGACTGGCATGCTAAAGTCCCAGCAATATCCCCTATGCTCTCTACTCGGTTTCATTTCATAGTAGAACGGAGAATTTATCAAATCTAAACATGTCCAAAAATTCATTTCATCTCGGTTGCATATGTTCTGAAGATGTGAAGACAGCTGCATTCATGATTTTGTGTAGTCCAAACCATAAGTGATAAAATGTTCATCTTTGATCAGTACCTGGTAGACATAACCAGTAGACTCCATGAATTTTGGTAGAATTTTTGAATCCTTGTATCATGGTTTAAAAATTCATTTGGCACTGCATGGTTATGTCCTGAAATTTTGTTGGTAGTCTGATTGTCGAATTTGTATAGCCCAAACTAAAAGTGATAAAATCTTGGTTTCTTCTGGGTAGCTTCACAACTCAATCATGCATCCCTCTGATTTTTGTCTAAATTTTTGTACCTTTAGAGTTTGATATAAAAATTCGACAAATGCATTGAACAATCGGTTCCAGCACTGCATGGTCTATCTTCTCTATTTTCCATAAGGCAAACCACTTGACCAAAAATTACAATTCCATCCCAGGATTAAGAATACTCTGTTATGAACTTGAATATAAAATTTTTCCCATTTTATCACTCCTCTAGCCTAGTTGATACCTACTGTTTCATCTAAGAAGAGTGTAGGACAAAATTAAGCATATGGAGAATTTTAGCTTTTCATTAAGACTTTTGTTCAACACTATCCAAATTTTTTTTTAAAATTTTTTTTAAGGGGATAGTGTATAATCATAATCTGAACCTATTAGTAAGAATTATACAATTATCACATACCTCCATAGATCCAAATATAACTATCTTGATTTGAAGCAAGCTATAAACAAAATTAAGGATTTGAGTTGAGATGGCTCTATATACATATTTTGTACCCTTTTTTGGTTGGTTGCAAAATTTGCACATTGCAGCAACTCAACACTTAAAACATATAACAAAAGCATACATAGTTGTATATGGGTTAGAGAGAGAGTAGGATATCATTTATGGCAAATTGACTTTCGACTTGCATTTGTTAAAATCCAGATTTTCCTCTAACCATTGTCTTCCATATATCCCTGTAGATGGCTGCCAGGTTTACACCGTTCTACTACAGTCGTGGTTCCACTGTGGATTCTACTCAACACATGCTTTGGCTCATGCTACAGTATGCCCGATTTACCTATCCACCAGAATACCATATCCTTACAAAAATCACTGGGAGTTCCCAAACAGCAGTAATGGCCCGGGTAAGCATTCAGGGTAGTACTATATCAGAGGAAGACCGTAAGTATATCGGATATGGTTGGGATAGCAATTCTGCTATGCAAAACTGTGCTTATGTTGCCATTACCCGACTTCGATGTGAATTACCCGAGTGGAAAGAATTTTATTGTTATGTCCCATCTTTAGCCCAAGGGGAAGATCACACCACATACCCAGGTTTAAATGAAATAGGTCCAGACTTAAACACCCCATATCTCCAACTTGCAGGCTTTGTGCGCTCCCTTGATATGCTTTACCGCAAGACCTATACCGAATTACAACATGTCTGTGCTAGAGTAGCCACCCTAGAAAGAAGCCTTATGCCTATGTTTCACCAAGGCCTTTATACCCCTGAGTTTATGTATGGTGAAGATGCTATGTATGCCCCAGTTGAGGAATTACCACAACCCTCTGGAAATTATCAAGAGAGAATTCCACCTTCGCCTTCTACTGCACGTGATGACGATTAAGGCGTGTGACCGTGTTAAGCAGCCCGCCTATAAAGACATATTTTCGCGTGCGGTTCGGCCACCCACACAGGAAAATGGTGATTTTCATGGACCCCTAGAGGCAAATGGGCCAGACAACCGCACGTGAAAACGAACTTAATGCCATTTGGAAGAACCCTTTCTCTAGTATTTTAAGTTAAAGATAAAATTATTAGTTAGTTAAAGATAAGATTAGATTGAGTCTTTATTTAGGTGTCAAATTATACCATCTAGGATTATTACTATCATTATGCAATTAAGCAATGAATCAGTATTAGTCTATTTACTTCCTCCGTAATGTTTTTATCCCTAGTCTAAATATACATCCCATGTCCTGGAGCCGACGCCGCGTGCCTGGCTATATATTTTTCTGACGGTTGTTATCCTGTCATGAACAAACGTCATGACAGCAACCACTAGCCTATTTTTCTCGTTAGTAGAAAAAATGCCCATGCGTTGCAACGGATAAACTAAAATTATAACAAATATCAAAATTTTAAATGATTAGGGTTCAGTTTTTCATGAGATGAGCCTTTAAGAAAATATATTCCTAGAGAAATAAAGAAAGTTCAAAAAGAAGAAAAAAAAAGGTTTCTTTGGAACCCGCCGGCCTACTATGGCATTCGCACGCGTGGTCCAGCAGTGTTGCGGCCCAGGGAGGGAGGCTGGCCCGACGCTGTATCGATCTGAGCCGTTCATTTTGATTGACGGCTCGGATTGATTTCGAATCCATCAAAACCGCTGCTGAACTATAACTCTAAATTCACTTTCCTCTTCCCTTCCCCACCGTGAGCTGCCTCTCCCCACCGGCGGCGCCTCTCCCCCTCCACCCACTCTCTCTCCGCACTCCCCTTCCCCCACCGGCGTCGCCGCTCCCTTTCCACTGTGGGCCACCGCTCCCCCTCCCCTTCCTCTCGCCCCACCAGCAGCGTCGCTTCCTCCGCCCCCCACCGGTGCTCTCCCTCCCACCACCGTCGGTCCCTTTCCTCCTCATCGGGGTGCCGCCGCCGCCCCACTTGTCGCTAGATCCGGCCTAAGGCTCGCCGGATCTGGCCTTGGGAGGGGGTGGCGAGTGGCGGCGGTGGCGGCGGCACAGCTTGACCGAGCCACCGCCGGTGGCCACTCCGCTTCCTCTCCTAGTCAGATCTGGCCTTGGGAGGCGTTGGCACCAACTCGAAGCCGGCGATGGCAGTTGAAGCTCAACGGCAGCAAACTCAGTCTGGTGATTGGATTTTTGTTCGATTTGGGTTTCTTTTTCTTCTTTTGCGGTTCTTCAATTCTCGTATTTGGGATGTAACAGAAACTGGTTAAATTTTTTCTCTGTTATTTGATGCAAAGTCAGGATGATTTTTCATGTCTTGGACTCGATGTTGCGGACAAAAAAATTTGTGTGAGGATGGACAAAAATTCACCGGAAGCCTTAAGTATTTTTTAATTAGGTATATAGATATAGATTTAGTGTAACCACAAAGATGATAATAGGGTGCACGTCTGTTCTCGTGCTTCCTTTTCCGCAAGGAATTCATGAGGGTTCTCTAGTTATGTACCGCATCTTGCATCTTGTGGCTTTTCGAATCCGTGATGCTACGTTAGTCGTACGTACGTTGTTCATTTGATACTACAGGATGTTTCAGATCCTGCACTGATGTTCGGCCTGCACCTACCTTTTTTTAATAATATATGAATGGTTAAGGCGGAGTTCGGGAGGAAGGTTCACAACCTTGCCTCCTGACACGAAAAACAAACCAAAACATTAGCACGAGATTAATTAACTATTAGATAAAAAAACTTAAAAAATAAATTAATATAATTTTTAAAACAACTTTTTTATAGAAATTTTTTTAAAAAATACACCATTTAGCTGTTTAAAAAACATACACCCGAAAGAGAAAAGGGGTTGGGAACTCTAAGAAACGACAGTGTATGTCTAAAAGTTAGTAGTATTACATAAAACATGGAAAGAGCACAGATTGTAATGAGGGTTACATTAGCCGATGCATTATTTATTATATACTAAAAATCCATTAATTTTTTTATAAATGCTCCTAAATCATCAGGTGGCATATCCTACAGACGCTATAATTAGTTAAGTTCCTAAAAATTCTGAGAAAAAAATATCTAGCAGTCGATTTTCATTAGATTTGGACCCATTATTTATCACCATGAGATTTATCTAATGAAAAAACTAAACACTGGTTTTCATTAAATTTGATGAACCTATTACTTACCACCATTAGATTTATCTAAAGAAAAAAAATACCGTCCAAACCAGGCTCCACCTGTACGTACAGTAGTACATACGTGCGTTAGTAACAGAAAGTGCTATGCAGTTGAGCCAATGACATATCAGCCATATGAAAGTGGAACCCACATGTTAGCGACTCATGTGCAGTTAAGTGAGAGGATCTGCTTCTGTTAGTAATATACGCTCACCCCTTCTTCCCTCAATTTTTTCCATCTTTTTGCACATATTTCTTCTCCTATTATCATGCTTTATTAAAAGCAAAATTTTCATTTTAACCAATTCAGCGACTATAACATCTAAATCATACAACTATTTTTGGATTCGCTTATATGTTTAAAATTATTTATGACAAAATACCAAGTTTTCACTATAATTCAACTTTGAGAAAAAAAAAATCATTTTGGGTTTTATTTTCAGATTTTTGTATGACATTCAAGTAATTATAAAAAATATAAAATAATAATAATATTACAGACTCTATTATTATGCATAACTTCGTGATAATTAAATTATATCTACAATCATAAAAGTAAAATAGACATAACTATGAGCATTAACTATGAGTAATGTTTTCAAAATATACTAATTAGAAAGCAAAAGTTACTTTAAAAAATAAACAACTATAACATCGAAAACATGGGATCTCATAAATCATAGAAGTAATATTTCTGCCTATGTCTTTAGATTATTTTACATTTAAAGATCTATATTTGGGGTTACTTTTATGACCTTTGTGTGTCATTCAAACAATTCAATAATTATGAAAAATAATGATGTAACATACCCAAAATTTATTTCAGATTTTGCATCTAAAATGTTGAGAATGATTTTTGTGAATTAGAAATCCCAAAATTTTCAAATCAAAGACCTAGACAAGACTAATCGAGCTAGTGTCATTATGAAAATTTGAGAACAAATTAAAACTTTTCCTTACCAACCTATAAATAAAACTAAAACATAGTGTGTGCATGTATTTGCATAGTTTGGTTGATGTGACTTGAGTCCTTTTGCTTGTTTTTGGATTTTACTAGCATTTCATAATAGGACTCATGAGCATTAATTAAAAATTTGAAGCAATACTTAATATATATATTACAAGAATGTATATACGTGTAATATATAAAGTTGAGTAACTAAAAGTAAAAATCATGCTCAAAAACCTCATATCAGGTCAAGAATCATCTAAATATAACTTTATAAACACTTAAATGCATTTTCATAGTAGCAACCTATGTATATTTTTAAGCGTAGTAGATTTTTAAAAATAATTGGTGTAATATTAAATCATGAAAAAAAATCATGTGGATGTTACTCAATGGGTTAGAATCACTGAAATTTTGGCATGATTTTATATTTAAATCTAGACCCTCAATTAAATTGGTCAAAGAAGTCAAAATCCGGTTTAATCCTAAACCCTAATCGGCAAAACTCATGCCTCATCTAAACATGAATTAAATTATATGAAAGTATATATCAAAAATAATTTATTCAAATACTAGCTTATTTATCATGAATTAATATAATTTTTCCAGGATTTATTTTATTATTTTTGACCCCCTAAAAATTCAATTCAATTTCATCCAGGCCTATTTTCTTTATTTTTCTGAGAATAAACTATAAAGAATTTTTGTGTGCAACCAAAGAAAATGGAAACTAGGTATTATCTTCAATGGAATTATCATGCACACAAATTAAACTATGAAATTATAAAGAAGAGAGAAAGAAATAATCCTGGAAATTTGCCAAACAGTATACTCACCCAATTTCCAATTTCTTACCCATCCCTCACACCCACGCCGTGACTACATCGACTTGGGCCCACCTGACAGCCTCTCCAGCTAACCCAGCCCCTGTCCATCGTCCTTCACCACTGCTCAAATTAGAGAAATAGGCGAGAGAGTGAGAGACGGGAGGTCAAATGTGCTCGACGCGTGTCCGTCGTCTCGGTGACGCCGGGCTCCTCCCTTAACTTCCCCGATAGCGTCGCCCAGCCATTCACTCCCTTCCAGCATCGAGCACATCGAGAGAGCAAGCCCTTAGCCTCTCTATCGCGCTCATCTTCGACGTCGGTTGCGAGGAAGACAACGGTTGCCGTGGCTGTCAAGCCGTCGCCATCCCTGGTTCTTCCACGTTCCATGCTCACCTCTCCATGCCAAGCAAATTTCCTTTTGACATACTCCCGTTTTGTGCAGCCGACTGACGGGAACGCGACTGTGCTCTCGGAAGCTCTGGAGCGTGCTCCAAGCGCCACCGTGGCGGCATTGTCGCTAACGTCGTTGATCTGGACCAAAGCAAGCCAAGCCATCGCGCCACTGATCTCCCCTTGAAGTCCTCTCCAAAACCCCTCAAGAATCCCCGAGGATCGTCCACCGACGAGGGAGATCGTCGTCGTCTTCCCCAGCTCCGGCCAACCAATGATGTTGCCGATTTCTTTCTCTCCGGTGAGCCACGATTCAATTCCTCGCATGGATAGCTTCCTAGGGACCTCACTAAGCTCCTAAGCACCTTCTCTTAGCAGCCCACTGACCGGAGCGAGCTGTCGCCGTGAAGCCGAAGCATTCCACCACCGCCGGGCCATCTTCCCCACTGTCACCACTGTCTAGGTCTCTCCAAGCCGCGGTCAAGCTTTGGTGAGCATCTAGGACTCCTGTAAGCACTCATGCATGCATCTTTTTGAACTGAATCTAGCCGGGACACTCTATGCAACCACAGCCCAAGCCCAGCAGCCGCTCACACCGCCGCCGCCATTGATTCCTACCATCACCGGAGACAAGACGACCACCGTCGGGTGCGCAAGAAGCAGGAGCATCTTTTCTCTTTTGGCTGCAATGACTAAAACGCCGCCGTTCGCCGCCGGCGAGCTCATCCGAGCTGCAGCCGTGCTTCACTGCCTCCACGGTTAGGCCAAGGACTCCATTTGTAAATTTGATTAACTCCAGGGATTTAGTTAGAAATATATTTCTCACTTACATGTGGGGCCGGACCTAGATGTAATAACTTGAAAACCTAAGGACTCCTAATGGTATTGACATTCAGCACGTGTTAGGGATCTCAAGACCTATTACTAGAAAATCCAGGGACCTTTATGCTTAATTAGCATGTCACTGACACAGTGGACCCCTTGTTATTAAAATCCGGAAAATATAAAGAAAATAACTAAAGCAATTATTGTTCAATTGAAAAGTCATCAAACTTTGTAAATTCATTCATCTTAGCTCCATTTTGCATGAACCAAATTTAAGAAGACTCACAAAATTATGATCTTTAATATGGTAATATAAAACTTGCCACTTACAGTAGAAGAAATATCCCTAATTATTTGTGTAAAGGATAATTGGCATAAAGCACAATCTAACTTATAAAATTTGTAGGGAATTAATTTTAGCTCTAAATGAATTGAACTAAAAATTTGTTAGAATCATCAAGTCTCAAATTTGTTTAGGTAAATTGAATTCTGAAGCAACTAGTATATATAATGCATCCACTTTTAAGTAATTATAAATTGTCATAATTAATTTGAGAAGTTATAAAATTCTTAGGAGATTGGTTCTAACTCCAAATTAGGTGATCCTAGTTTTGTTAGATTCATAATCCTAGTTTTGTTAGATTCATAATCTCATATTATTAATTACTGTGCATTAAGATATGACATGTATTGTAGTGAAGATGCTTTTAAAATTTTGTATATCAAATAAATAGTATAATGCGGCACATAGCTTATAAAATTCATAACTCATAAATTCTAAGGGATAAAATGGAAATTACTTCACCATAAATCATGTTTAGTCAGTACCTATCTACTATAATGAATCCATGCATATTAGAAGCATTTTGGATTTTTGTATGATTTGGTGTTTATACGTTACCGTTATTTCGTATAGTGAACGACATCGCTTTCGGTGAAAAGTTTGGGTTTTGTTGCTGACCATGAGGGAGACTCTAACTAAGGCAAGTGCCCTTCTCCTTTGAACACTTTGATCCTATGTTTTTATTGGGCAAACATTTTTTATTGCAAAGTTGCACACGTTAGATAGTTATGTTTGGAAAAATTATTTGAAAACGACGAAATGGTAGTTATGACCTATTTGATGCATAATCCATCTTGAGATTTGTTATCCTTGATATTTGTAACCTTAGAATGGGTTAGAGTACTCTCCATGTGCTCAAATGGGCTTATAATTGCTAAATATAATGTCATATGCTTAGCCATGTCTAGTGAGATGATTTTAAACACTATGATCACCTTATACATTTGAAAATGGGCAATTTACAACTTCTGGACAGAGGTTAAGCCTCTGATTATTTGTGAAATAAAATGGAGAAAAATCTTGATTCTAGACTTGGGCGGCGAGTGGTGTACATATGATAGTAGTTGTGCACCGATAGGGGGAGCGTTCGCCTGAGTCGATTAAGGACTAAACTCTATGTTACCAACTAAGTATACAGTACTGCCACATGTGTTAGTATGGGATGACCTTAGCTTATTAAGTTGTTTAGTGTTTAGCCTTGCATATTGGTAGGCCGGAGTAGAATGAATTAGTCCGAGCGATGATTCATAGGAACTACCCATGAGTGTGTGTTGAATTTAATGCTAGTGAATATTACTAGCTGTGTGTGTTCTGTGAGGGGACGGATGGTCCGCCTTATAGCATGGGCGTCTAAGTCTGTCCAATTCAATGGTATAGTACCTCGTGGGGGAACGGATGTGTTCGCTACCACAGCGTTAGGTTTAAGGCGTGGGCCCGCCACCTAACGGCTCTAGGTCATTCCTAGGGTGGATTCATACTTGTCGTCGCTGATGCAAGGCTAGACACTAAGCAATGTAACGACTACGTTGTGACCTCTAGTCCGCACTCAATTTGTAGAGTGTGAGGTGCTAGGCCAGCATCGAACCAACTAGAGTGTAGCCTCCAGGCTTGTATCACATCACGTGGACTTGTACGAACTCTGCAGAGTTAAAATTAACCGGTTAGCCGTGCTCACGGTCAAGAGCGACTTGGGAAAATAGCATGAGTGTAATTTTATCTTTTCTAAAATGCTTTATAAAAATGGTTGAGGAATGGGAAATTGATGATGATTTTGATTATAATGATGACTTGATACCAGGGAAGGTGCAAGTGTGATGTTTATGATTTATGATGATGTTAATGAGGATGAATGATGATTATATTGCAAAAATTATTTATATTGATCACCATGCTTTATTTTATATACTTATTCTACAAATGTTTACAAAGTTACCGTTTGCGAAATATTGTGAACCAACTTAGCTTTATGCAAATGAACCTATAGATAGCCGTTCTTTGATAACTAGAGCTTGCATGTATGTAGGATTGTATTGCCTTGCCAGTTATTAACATGGTTAATGTACTGACACTTGTATCTTTTGTGGGTTGGTCTAAATTGTTTTGCAGGTTTAGTAGAGTGCTACGGGTTCCGTTGATCTCTTCAGAACGGTTCATTAGGGGTCTACCCCTAGTCAGATTGCTTATGGGTCTTGGGTAAATAAGCTTCTGTATGAACCTTTAATTATAAGGCTGTTCGGCCATATGTATCCTAGACTTATATTCTAAATTATTTGTGTATTATTAGTCGTTGTTTATGAATATCATTTGCTTTGATGAAAGTGTCTTGGTTTGTTTTAGCTTATAGAACTATCCAGACATGAGTATGGATGTTGAACAAACGAGATATTGTAGAGCTTAGCAAATTGTCAGGTCTCCTGAGATGTGTAACATATCTGGTCGCTGCCTTCGTGTGGTTTGACGAGCACGTCTCAGGCTGAAGTTGACTGGCACACTATGTCCCAGCAATGTCTCTTTTGCTCAATATTCGGCAATACGTTATTTATATTGAATGGTGATTAGTTGTGATCATGAGGCACATTGAAGCTTGAATGGCTATAATGCGTGTATGGATCCCACTCTCTCAAAATCATGTGGTGATCACAAATGATACCGGACAATATAATTTTCGGGTGCTCGACAAATGATATATATTTTATCATGTTTATAACAATAATTCAATTAGATATATAATGATAAAGTAAAATGAACATAACACTGACTATTGTTCCAACAAATTACTCCTCTCATTCTAATACTATAATAAATCAAAATAACATTACTATAATGGATATTACAATAAATCAAAATAATATTACTAGATTTGTAGTGTTCATAATTTCAATATCTACTATGTAGGAAAAGACGAGTAAAAAAGATAGATCTTAATACATGAATAAAGCTTTTATTATATTTTTAGTTAATAAAGTAATAGTACTAAAACACTATAAAATATAAAAAACATATAATTATGTGTACATGAACTCTGTCCCCTTCCATTTTCTCTTCTTCAACTCTCTCACTCAACTCCTCCGTCTTTTAATTTTTAACTAATTAACAACATAGTATAAAAAATCAATAATTACAATTGTAAATAATTATAATTCTTATGTTATATCCGACTATTATTTTATTTTAATTTTAATTTTATTTATAATTAAATAAATAATTTAAGATCCATATTACTCACATATTTTACTGTATAAAAATAAAAATACGCAATTTGAGCATGCACACCTATCCTTTGCATGGTAACCAAATAGAAAAAACATAGCATTATAAAAAAATGACAATAAGTATTATATCATCTTAAATCATTGTACATCCTCTATAGCACTTAGGGCATCACATGTTACATCTTTATTAAAAATAAAACCTTTAAAATTATAAGAAAAAGACATTTGACCATTGGTTTTCACTAATAGGTGGATCCATTATTTTTAACCAATAAATATACTTTTAGAAAAAATCTTAAGCCACCATGTGTTACATCTTAAATTGTTTTTAAAAAAGGATATTAGAAATTTTTTAAAAAAATTGGATCATTGGTTTTCACTTCAATCATTTAGAAAAATACATACCTCCACTTCGCCTTCCCCTCACATGTGCACAACACAGCACTACCCATCTGCTCGCCTCTCAGCTCGAACTCTCCACTCTCTCCTTTACCCCTTCCTATTTTTTATATCGAGAAATAATCAATAATATTAAAACATGCATATTTTTTATGCTACACATCTAATTTCTGCCCTAACTATTGCTTTATTCATAATTAAACCGACCATTTTAAGATCCATAACCCATATATTTTGAATTGGTATAAAACAAAATTTAAAATAGAAAAGGGACTAAATTGAACTATTTGGAGAAAATCAAATAAGTTCATAAAAAGATTGCTTCTTACTGGACCAACCATTACATGTTTCATTTTCATAACAATTTTTGAATGCTTAGATATTAATGGCATTGCATCTATCCTATACCATAGTATTACCACATATTAAGCCATATTAAGCCATACTAAGGTAGCAGTATACGGTTGGTTGAAAAATTATATTTGTTACTATTAAATCTAAATTTTTGGACTCATGTTGATTAGGTATTTATTTTAAAAGATACTATAGATGACACATATCACAAGAAAGCGAGGATCTACAATATGTCTTTGTTAATTTATATTTATATGTAAGTACGTAACAACTTACGTCAATCTGAACCAACTAAAAAAAGAACTAACTTGATGATACAAATAAATAATGTTCACAAACAATAATAGTTCTTTAAGATTTGTTAGAAAATACCACTAAACATTTAATTAAACAAGACAAAACATCTTACTTTTAATTTACACTTAATTTGTTAGATACATTTTCCAAACAAACTAAATCTAACTCCATAATTAAGAGATCATAGATAATTATTTATACGTATGAATTAAATATTATATATTTTAAAGCTAACAAATAGCTTGAAAAAAATATGGAGAAACAGTACTTTTGAAACATATGGCAGGTGTCATGGGTTGATATTGTGTAAGTTTTTCAAACGTAATCTAAAATACATGTTCGTATAATATGTAGGCTACCTTTCTAGTTGTGAAAATAGTACAATGCGGAATTTAGATTTTAGAGCGTTTGAACCAACACGAACACGCAAAATCAAGTAAACCCTACTCCGGACGACCCTTATTTAATTTATTCGTAGCTGCTGATAACTCACGGCCAATACATTTTACATTTACAATACGCAGGTTAATTTCTCTCGGAGTCGAAACAAAGATGTCTTTCGAACTCTGCACAAGTTAAAAATTAAACGAGATGTCCAAGGAACGCTAGGGCCAAAAGAAAAAAAAAAGACATGTCGGCAAATTTCCCATTTTCTGGTGAACTGACGAGACAAGCAATCAGTCAGTAACGGAACCATCAATCGATCTTGCAAAGATCATCCACACGCTGGAGGAACGTTTGCTACGCCTTGCCTCTGCAGCTCGCCCATCACACTGTCCACTGAAGGTGGCTTCAGTCCAAGAGGCAGAGGCAGCCACGGTTTCGATAAAACATCACCAATAGCTGCGTCGATGCTCTCGCTTGACTGAAAAAAAAATTAAAACAATGAAAATGAAGCGATTTAATTCATGTAAGAAGCTTGTGAATCTTCCTTGTGATGAAGTTATATGGTTAGAGATATGATAGTTTCAGCTAAACATTGCCGGCCGGTATGAATCTTCAATATTTATGTTCCTTCTGATGAAGTTATAGTTACAAATGTTAGGTATATACTTACTGGTTGAACCTGGAGTTGAAGCTGTGCGTCTTGCTGATTCTTGCTCGCCAGTGCTAGCGGAGTCAATGGCCTATACATTGGACACGGGACAACTCCTGGCACCGGTGGAGCAGGAAATCTCTGAAACACGAGATATCATCCAGCCCATCAAGCTTCTGCAGACTAGCTAGTGACGAAATGTCACCTAATTGAAACTATATGTCAAGGAGAGGTGACATGCCCAAGTGAAGTAATTACATAATATCTTACCGCAGCTGGCATGGGCATCGCCATGCAAGGTGTCCCTTGAGTTGGCACATGTGCTGGCCCCTACACAAACATAAAAAAAAACATTGTAAGAACCAATTGAAACTAACAAGTATGCTTTTGACAACATAATTATAGTATATATACACATACGTACCCTCATGTAAGGGTGATGCCAAAAAGCAGGGTCTGATGGCGGCGGCGATGGTGGAACCCACGGTGGCGCCGGGCCACGGGGGACGAGGTGCCGTGGTGGCCACATTGGAACTCGAGGCGAGTCCATTGTCGGGTGGCCCCAGACGTGCAATGGCCGGCCAAAGTGTTGCATTGGAGCTGGTGAAGATGGTGGTGGAGGAGGAGGGAAGCCAATGGTTGGCACAGCCCACACGTTCGACTCCGGCCTTTTCGCGACAGCACCTCCACCGGCGGCGTAAATCTGTCGCCGTTGGGTCCAACTCGCTGCCTCTGCCTCCCTCGCAATCATGTGTTTTCTGTGTGACCGGTACTTCTGCACATAATTTACATGAAGTGATAAGTCAATTAGTGCTCCATGACGATAACGGAATAACAAGGTCTATATTATATTCGTTTGAACAATTTGAAGATGTCTCATAAATAGATATCACAATTTTAGCTTATTCTCTACGTTTCAAAATAAATAACATGTAACATATTTTATTATTATAAATAAGATGGTTGTTCTGTTGAGTGTAGGAGACAGTATATGTACTGTTATGTGGACCAAAATATATCGCTCTTTATGCGGTGAAACAGGTCCCACTAGAGTACTAGACAGAACTGAAAGTCCAAACAATAGGCTACAAACTTACAGTTCAATCCGTGAACTTACAGCTCACAGATGATCAGCAGATGACCGGTGCTATGGGAAGCTAGAAAGGATAGACATTGGACAGAGTGATGAAAATCGTCACTGTCACGCTCTGTCACAGTGTCTCAACTTTGGATTTTTGTAACTTATGATATCCATGTGCTCCAGGTTCAAATTTTTATTCTACTGCAGGACATGCCGTGTGAGTTGAATTTCTTCGTGTACATATGTTCGTCTGATAGTACTCAGTTTACCACATATATTGATTTATGGCAAAAAGGTTTTCCAAAGCTGATTTTAAATCCTAGAACTTGTTATTAGAGGTTTTCTTATCACTTATGTTTCCCTGGTTGTCCTTTCATGGTTGTTAAGAAGATAAATAAATATTGTACCTAAAACTATTCTCAAAGTCAAACTTTAAAATTCAAAAAGTTTTGGAGACTGCAATCTGCAGCTTATCTAGGAATTGAAGTTTTACAATTAACTAAGGGTAAAACCTTATATAGATAGATTACTGTCCTCCATTAATAAAAACTTTGCATTCTTTATCTGATGACGTTATTTTTTAAGCCAATAATACCAATTTCCGTATTGTATGAAGTTATCACTGGATGTTTTTCCCCCATGTTTGCACTTTCTTTTAGAAAATATATGAATCAAAACCTGGGATCTACATCCTGTATCTACTTTTACATGGAACAAAATGAAAACTATATAGAAAGTAAAGTAAATAACAAACCAACGGGCCAAAAACCTAAGTATCTTTATCAGACCTCAAATAAAATTATTAGATAATTAATTTCTTATTGAATCTACACTGCGGAAACAGGTAACCTATAAAATGAAGAAGTAGGAATAAGGTTGCATATAATATACGCACGTCGTGCGGTATTATATATAGTACTCAGAATTAGTTTTGGTACAGCTCATATTTTAAAAATTAACACGATTAGAATTTAAAAACTGAAACCAACGTCATAGCCGAGGTTTAAATAAATGTTTCGTTTGAAATAATTTTATAGTCCAACGAAGGACGGTACAATTCGAAATTAATATTTCCCCACGTAAAGTGACAGTGTCTGTGTGAGACAGGAGATTCCACCATGCACGCACCTGAAGATGGCTGGCTATGTTGTGCCTGGTGAGCGAGTCGATCCCCATGATCTCAAGTATCCTCGACGGCACGGCCTTGTCGATGCCGAGCTGCTCCACTGCCTGCACGAACCTCCGGTGAAGCTCAGGCGTCCAGTCCACCTGCAGATCGGTGGAGCGTGAGCAACGGCTTGTAATGCCACAGGATGAGCTAAATTGTGTGCATGTCTTCAGGTTCGCAAGATTCTAGGTCAAATATAATATGTGTGCACCTTCGCTTTCTTCTTCCCTTGGGAGCTCTTGCTGGATGACTTGTGCCGGCTCTCAGCCTCCTGCGATGACGACGTCGTCGATGACGGCGACGACGACTTGGCCTCGGCCGCCGCGGCTCCGTCAGTGCCTTCGTCGGCATTCGCTTCCGCCGCATCATCGTCCTGGTTGCACCCTCCCTTCTCCTCTCCAGCCTCGGCAAACGCCGCATTCTCCTCGCCGACGACATCGCCGCACGGATCCACCACGCCGACGTCCTCCGCAGGCGCCAAGAGCTCGACGGTGGGCACCTCCTGGTCCTGCACACCTTCGCCGCCACTCGTCGCGATTGCCTCGAAGTCGGTGAAGATCTCGGCCGGGTCGACCTCGAGGTCCGGGAGCACATCACCGTCCTCCAGCCTCAGGAAGAAGTCCCCGAAGTCTATGTCATCGACGGAGAAGTCGAACTCCATGTCCGACGACATCCCGACGACCCCCATGCCAGCATCGCCGGCCACTCCGGCGCGCTCCTCAATGTCGGGGTACATCGCCGGCGACACGGCAAGCATCTCGCCAAGGAGCTCGGTGCAGCACGTCCAGCTCACTCAGACAACGAACTCACAGGATGCAGTGCAATGGAAGTAAATGATACGTTAGGTTACAGGCGCTGCGTGCTGCAGGCAGCAGCTATAGCTAGCGGCATCAGTTGCTCGCTCAGCTTGCCACTGACGGGGGCCGGTTGCGGTTGGTGCGGTGGTGACTAGGTGCGAGGTGGTGTTAGTTGCGAGAAGTAGTGTGTAATCTCCGGGGAGTATTAGGGGAAACGGGAGGAGGCATGTCGACCACAAGCTCGCAAAGATTTCTCCGATTCGTTTGATGGGTTGCCTTGTCCGTGAGCGCAAGTGCAGCTTGGTCGCTTCTGCAAAATTATTGCAGGGCAGTGTGTGGATGAGCCTTTTTTTGGGTAAGAACTCTATTTTTTTTCCTCCCGATGCGAAGAACAGAAATACATATAGATCAGAGAGAGATGGTACAGGGTGGACTCTTGTGAGACAAAGCCGAGGGAGAAGAGAACAAAAGATGACAGCGGCTGCATGTATATCGGCTGGAGACTGTCCTGCATCCTAGCTGCTCATGCCTGCTGTGTTTTTTTTTTTAAAAAAAGGGAGAGATAGGGGCTGTGAGTATGGCAACGCGTTCAAACTGCAAAGGATTTGTAAGTAGACAATTTAATTACTCAGCAGCAAAACAACAGCGTGCGGGGCATATGAGTTGTTTGGCATAATTAGGAAGTACGCGCGTCTTGTCAACTTTTTTTTAGAGGTTGAGATAAGGTTTACTTGGTTCAGGAGCTCAAACACACACCTATGATATAGCCAATGGATTTTCCTACAGTATCCCAAGTGTATTTATTAACAATTATGTTAAAACAAGTTATCTAGTTAATTATTAGAAAACTAATTAAAATAAATTTTTAGTAGAGCACCAATATGAATTATCTCGGTGGTCGTATATATATGACTCAACCCCTGAAAATTAGTAACTTATTCTCAATGGTTGTGCTGCAAACCATCCTTGTTTCTGCTATGTCAAGATATATATACTGGCTGGTGGCCAACATCTCCCACTACTACAGAGAACATTTTTCTGTACAGGGGGGCTTTATCTTCGCATGCGGCCGACCTGTGGGCGCGCCTGCAAAAATCGCCCCCCTGAGGGCAGGTTAATCAGCCGCATGCGAAGATTCATTATCGCATGCGGCTGCTTAAGACGACCGCATGCGATAATAGGCCTATTATCGCATGCGGCCGTCTTAAGCAGCCGCATGCGATAATGCATGCGGCTGCTTAAGACGGCCGCATGCGATAATAGGCCTATTATCGCATGCGGTCGTCTTAAGCAGCCGCATGCGATAATGAATCTTCGCATGCGGCTGTCTTAACGGACCGCATGCGATGATGGGCCCATATATCTTGCAGCTAGCCCGAACTTCACCATTTCAAACCGAGCTCTTCTCTCTCCTATGCATGCAACAAATAGGGGGGGAGGTTTTCAACTCGAAATCTTTGCTTAAAGTTTATATGAAAGGTGAAGAACTCTCTCTCCTCCTTCATTTGGCTCCATTTTTATTAAATTTCGTTGGTGGAAATTATAGCTTTTTTAAAATTTTGATAAGGTTTGTTTTAGCTAGTTTTTGCAAAATCTAGCTTCAAAATATATGTTTTGATGTGTAAATTTTGGATGTAAACACTTATACATACTAGTTACTTGTATTGTTGTATTTTTCTGATGGATATATATATGTATTTACACGTCTTTATAAAATACCTGCGGTCTATTATTTGTGTCTGTAATTTTATTGTCTTTATATATAGATGGATCGGTCGTCATGGATGTATGAGATGCGGAGAACTCAGCCAATATTTATGAAGGAAGCATCTAAATTTATTGATCAGGCTAAGGCGCATGCTTTGAGGGAGAAATGGCAAAAATTTTTTGTCCGTGTCGTCATTGCAAGAATCAGAAATTGCTGGTAGATCATGGCGAAATTTTGGGACACATAATGCAACATGGATTCACCGCCAATTATAAGGTTTGGACCTATCACGGGGAAATCGCCGATCCCCAAGATGACGATGAAGAGTTAAGTCCGGAGATGAATGAGGCAGAGAATTTTGTAATCGAAGACATGTCCCGTGAAAGGTTAAATGTAGACGTGTCCACAGATAGTGATGATTTTGAGGGCGGTTTTGATATAGAAGATATGCTACGCCATGTCGAACCTGAGGTTCTAGCGGGTAGATCACGACGGTTAGAGAATTGGCAGGCACTGGAGAAGGCATCGAAGGATCTTCTTTACGATGAAACGAACGGATGTGATAAGGATTTCACGGTACTGCGTTCAGTGCTTGAACTTCTGAGATTGAAGGCTAAACATGGATGGTCGGACACAAGTTTTAATGATCTGATGAGCTTGTTGAGTGTGTTGCTTCCTAAGCCTAACTTCATACCTTCGAATACATATCAAGCGAAGAAACTCATATGTCCTTTATCTCTTGGTGTTGAAAAGATTCATGCTTGTGAGAATCATTGTATATTATACCGCAAAGAATATGCAGACTTGGAAAGTTGCCCAACGTGTGGCACAAGTCGGTATAAAACGGGAAATGGGCCCGTTCACACAGAGTCTACTGACCTAGATTCATCGGAGCGTAAGCGAAAAAAAATTCCGTCAATGGTGATGTGGTACCTACCAATTAAGGACCGCATGAAGCGTCTGTACTCAAACCCGACTGATGCTGAGTTGATGAGATGGCATCAAGAGGGCCGAAAGACAGACGGTATGATTCGACATCCTGCCGATGCTCGCCAGTGGAAGACATTTGATGCAAAGCACCCAGAATTTGGTAAGGATCCAAGGAATGTAAGGTTCGCATTGAGCACTGATGGAATGAACCCGTTTGGTGATTTAAGCAGCTCACACAGCACATGGCCAGTTCTTCTCACAATGTATAATCTTCCAACATGGATATGTCAGAAACGAAAGTATATTCTTCTCACTATCCTCATACAAGGTCCGAAGCAACCTGGAATCGATATAGATGTTTTTCTTGAGCCTTTGATGGAGGACATGGAGGAGCTATGGAAAGAGGGGTTACGGCTGTGGGATGAGTTCAAGCGGGAGCACTTCAATCTACGTGCGATCATATTTGTTACCATCAATGATCTACCTGCAAACTTTTCATTATCCGGTCAGATTAAAGGGAAGACTGGGTGTCTGATATGTCTGGATATGACTTCGTACAAATACCTGACGTCGTCTAAGAAGACAGTGTACATGCGACATCGACGGTTTCTACCACGAAAACACAAGTATCGTAAGATGGCCAGATTGTTCGACAAGACAGTGGAGAACGAGACTGGCCCTGAAACACGAAGTGGTACTTACGTGTATGATATAACAAAGAACATTAAGGTTGTATTTGGCAAGGGAAAGAAGAAGACAGCAAAGAGGAAGAAAGTTGATGACGTGGAGAATACTACATTGCCATTCAAGAAGCACTCAATTTTCTTCAGATACTTAGATTACTGGAAGGACCTAGAGATCCGTCATGCAATTGATGTTATGCACCTCGAGAAGAACGTGTTTGATAGCACCATCGGCACCTTGCTGGACATCCCGAGTAAGACGAAGGATGGACTGAAGTCACGTAATGATCTTGTAAATTTGGACATAAGGCATGACCTTCACCCAGTAGAGCTGGCAAATGGAAAGAGCAAGATACCTCCTGCTTGTTACTCGTTGACACTTGAAGAGAAAAAAGCCTTCTGTAAATGCTTACAAGGGGTGAGAGTGCCTAGTGGTTTCTCATCGAACATCAGGAAGCTAGTCTCAACGAAAGATTTGACCATTTCCGGATACAATGCGCACGACTGCCATAGGATGCTAACGGTATTCCTACCAATTGCTATAAGGGCAGTCAAACCTGTCCATACCAAGGTGGTTATAACAAAGTTGTGCTACTTTTTCAATCGAATCTCACAAAAGGTATTTGATCCTCTCGAATTAGGTCCCCTTCAGACATTTGCTGTGGAGACCGTATGTCAGCTGGAGATGTATTTCCCACCATCATATTTAGATATGATGGAGCATTTGATCGTTCACATCGTCCCTCAGATTATTGAACTTGGTCCCTTATACTTACACCAGATGTGGGCGTATGAGCGTTACATGTCAATCCTCAAAGGCTATGTACGCAATCGCGCTCACCCCGAAGGATCAATGATAGAGGGATACACAACTGAAGAGGCGGTCGAGTGTTGTATGGATTACATAAAGGATGGTAATGCCATTGGGATTCCTGTGCATCGACACGAAGGGAGATTATCTGGAAGGGGTACTGTTGGTAGGAAGCAGTTTTTCGATAATGATTACAAAACAGTGGCCGTGGCACACAGCAGCGTTCTACAACAGCTCGCTATCGTCGAGCCATTCATTGAGCGACACTTTGAAGAAATCAAAGCCTGCTTCCCAGGACGATCCGCCGATTGGGTTTCAAGAGAGCACAGGCGTCGATTTCCTCAATGGTTCAAAGATCTAAACCTGCCAGTCGGTGATTGTACGGAGCAACTTACTTTACAAAGATTGGCAAGTGGGCCTTCAAGTATTGTCAACTCATGGCAAGGGTACGACATCAATGGCTTTACCTTGTACACGAGTACGAAGGACAAGAAAAGCGTCTCACAAAACAGTGGGATTCGTGTCGAAGCGATCGACCCAACTGGTGAAAAGAAGTTGTATTACGGGACCATAAAGGAAATATGGGAACTCGACTACGGCCTGAACATCCAGATCCCTGTGCTCCGTTGTCAATGGGTGAAAGACACAACAGGGGTTTCCGTGGACGACTATGGGCTAACGATAGTCGATCACAGTAAGATAGGCCACAAGGATGATCCTTGGGTTTTAGCAGAGCGTGTGGCTCAAGTGTTTTATGTGAAGGACCCTTTGGATGAACGGATGGATATTGTCGTGGACGGAAAACAACAGATCGTCGGCATCGACAACATCGAAGACCCCGCTGATTACAACCAGTTCGACGATGTACCATTGTTTACCGATCTTCCTATGCGAATTAAGAAGGTCGAGCGAACCATCGACGAAGCTAATATGTCGTACGTTCGATCAGATGGTATCGCAAAGATAGTTAAGCTCTAGTTCTTTTGTAACCTTCAGTTGTCCTGGTGTTCTAAATTTATCGGGATGAATGAAAGCGGCCCACATTTCGAACTGCTAAACGTTGTTTTTTTTTCTACATGTTTTTATACGAAAGTTTCTTTACATAATCTTATTAATCCATTGTTATAAATAATTTACTACATATTTAGGATGTATTTTGAAAATATTGTGTGTAATAAAAAAATTTAGTTGTACCAATGAAGTTTAGTAATATGGGAAAAAAAAGTTTAACCAAAAGGCAAAATTATTTTCGCATGCGGGCCCTTAAGATGGCCGCATGGAAAGAACATTATCACATGCGGGCGGCTTTACCGGCCGCATGGAAAAACGATCTTTCCATGCGGCTGTCTAAGCAGACCGCATGGAAAAATTATCTTTCCATGCGGTCCGCTAAGACAGCCGCATGGAAAGATCATTTTTCCATGCGGCCGGTAAAGCCGACCGCATGCGATGATCTGGGCCTATATATAGGGGAGCGCGGGATGGTGAAATTTTCTAAGTCTAGCGCCGAACACTAGCCGCCAGGCTGCCAAATCTCGTCGCCGCCGCCGGTCGCATCCACGCCGTCGCCCTCGTCGCCGGCCTCCTCTCCTCCCCCCTAGCCGCCGTCTCCTCCTTCCCCCTCGCCGCCGCCGGCTCCGGCCTCCTCCTCCTCCTCCACGCGCACCGCGGCCGCCGCCGAACCCTAGCCGCCGCCGGTCGCATCCACGCCGCCGACGCCGTCGCCCTCGTCGCCGGCCTCCTCCTCCACGCGCACCGCGGTCGCCGGCAGCTCCTCCTCCGACTCGACGCCGACGCCGACGCCGTTCTAGGTGAATTTTTGCAATGTGAATTTTTGGCAATGTGAAATATATATATATGTATATGTATATGTATATGTGAAATGTGATAACTGTGAATTTTTTGCAATGTGATATGTATATGTGAAATGTGATATTTTTTTTCAATGTGAATTTTTTGCAATGTGATATATATATGTATATGTATATGTGAAATGTGATATTTTTTTTTCAATGTGAATTTTTTGCAATGTCAAATATATATATTTGTATATGTATATGTATATGTATATGTGAAATGTGATTTTTTTTTTGCAATGTGAATTTAAGAATATATATGTGCGAAACGTTTGCGTAAACTTAATCTCTCAAAGATGCTTATAAAAGTCCGGCGTGTGTTTATGATTTACTATAGAGGTGGATGTACTCACGTATATATGAGCATGTGCATTTGTACTCTGTTAAAAAAAAGGACTTTCCTTATGTTTAAAACTTTTCTTAATATGTCGAACAGTGAGATATGTATGTGTCAAGTTAACATTTTTTGTTCAGAAATATTGTACCGGTTCTTTGTTCCTTGAAAGACTCACAAATATTACAATACCTGTTTATTTAATCTTATAAAACTGGAACTATTCTTCTTTCTGAAATTTTACAAACAAATGGGAACAGAACTTAGAAGTTATCATTTCATTTCTTGGTAGACTGGAAAGGAGAATATCTGATTCTTTTAGTAGAGATATTGAATTTAATATTTAAACATACAAGTGTTGAAATTTAAATTCAGAAATTGAATTGCACAAACCGACAAAGGTACCATCGCTTTTGCCCTTTTTTCCCTGTTGAGTTAGTAAAAAAGATTAATTATATCTATGCTTCATTTTCACGGAAGTTTCAGGTTTTCACTTCGACAAGAATAGGTTATATATTCACTCTACAGGCGATGCCAACCTCATTTGTTGAAGCTTTCAGATTTCTATTTTGCCGAGGATATGTTCTATCACTCTGCACAACTTACACCCAAACTATATGTACAATAGAGATTTTTTGTTCCGACTGCATGACACATGGGTTTGAAATGTATGTGTAGTTGTTTCTACTTTGTTCCATGTGACGTAAATTTAATGCACACGCTTATATATGGTAAGATTTTCACTGTTGTATTGTGTTGCTTCAGAGAAACATTTATTCTACGCATATGTAGAAGAACCCATTCCTGAAAGCAGACCACCAGCTATCAAAAGAAGGGTCAATATTTTGAAAAATATTGATCTAAAAATATTATGAAATTGTGCAACTTTGATCTAAAAATATTATGAAATTTACTCTAGAAATATTATGTTGCCGTAGAGTTAGCACGGTTAAATTACTAGCTTTATAAGTTATGCACCTAAAATTTGAACCCACAACGTGCATGAGCACTGGGTTAACGTGTAGTAACAAGTATATATATATACACACACACATGGAAGTAACGTAGTACATGACGTGCAGTAACAACGATGTGTTTTTTCAAAGGAATTAACACAGTATACAATGTGTAGTAACAACAATGTTACATCTAGCGTTACCTCTATTTTGTATCTATTGGATAACACATGAGGCATTTAACCTATATGTTTATAATTTTTATTAGAGCGATAGATGTAGATAAGAGAGGAAGGAAAGGGAAACGTGATATGCGCCCCACATGGACCCAGCGAAAGAAGAGCTCCATGACAGAATGAGAGGAGGAATGGAAACTTAACACTCACGATGAGAGGAGGAGCATGCCACGTAGACTCAGGCAGGGAGGCACTCACATGGGCCGATGGGTGTTGAGGGCTCAGGAGGGATAAGGGTTGCATGTGTGTGCTTTGATCAGGAAAATTGAGAGCGAATGCAAGGCCCACTTAACGTTGTCGTTGAGCGAGAGTGCGAAAACGACACGATAAATGCACGAAAATACCAAGGATCTTTAAAAACGTACGATCTACCGATGGCAACCTCTGTGACTGAGTTATACTCCTATGTCTTTTTGCAAATTTTTTTTAAAAAAGTAGTAACATATTTACTTATAGTTATATGAGAAATCATATTCGGGTTTGTGTACTCATTTGTATATATATAGTAAGACAGATTAATCACTTCACAAGCATATCATGTTTGATGAGAAATCATATTCGGGTTTGTGTACTCATTTGTTTTTTCGTCAATGTGAAAGATGTCGAACGACAAGGTTCCATCGAACGCCCCAGTAGCGCCTGAAGAAGGCAAAGCTCGTACTGAAGAAGGCAAAGCTCCTCAGATTTCCGGTAGCAACAAGGAGGCTGATGCTTCTAGTGAAGAAACGTGGCGAACACCAAGTGACCCGATGGAAGTAATACAAGTCGCTCCTCGCGATGATGATCCGGACTACATACCTATGGAACAGGCCGTAAGTGTTGAACATCGTTCGCCATATATTAATTCGTACGTAAATACCAAATCTGCCTAATGATATAGAGAGTGACTTATGTTCTGCAGATGGAAGTCCGACGCCGCTCGAAACGTAAGGCCGGGAGGACTCGCAGATCGGAAGAAGTTGAAATGGACACTGCTACGTCTGCCCCGGATCGTACGGATACATCTGCGAGTGCAGGCGGGAGTGGGAAAAGAAGACGTGGTGAGAGAAGCAAGAACAAATTACCAAAGGAAACATACAACGTGATTGCTGTCGATCAGGATGGGAAGCCCGTCGAGCCATCGATTGTGAGGTCCAGGTTCAGCAACACCTGTGGCACTCTAGTCAGGACACGTTGTCCAATCAATGTTAAGTTATGGGAAAAGGTGGACGAGAACATCAAGACACTGCTCTGGAATGATTTGCAGAGGTATTTCGTGTACCCTCCTGGATCGGAGGTCATAGGCAGAGAGTACGCACTTAAAAAGATGGGAGATCGATGGCGACAGTGGAAGTCCGATCTAAATCGGGATTACGTCCAGAAGAATCGCCCCCCGTTCAATGACTATGGACATATATCGCAGGCTGACTGGGATACGTTCGTTGCGGATCGTACCACAGCTGAAGCGTTGGCGTTGAGGAAAAAAATGTCAGATCTGGCGAAGAAGAACAAATATCCCCATCGATTGGGTTCGAGTGGATACGCTGGGCACGTCGATCGATGGCGAGAAACCGAGCAAAAGTTTGCAGCCGCTGGCAAGCCTTTGCTCGTAGACCCCATGGTGGAACGAAGCAAGAATTGGGTGTGGGCGCGCAGCACAGGTCAGGTCTCGGAGGAGGGAGATATACTATTCGAGACTCCTGACATAGAACAGATCACTGAAAATTTGCAGAAGATCGCCGAGAAAGAAAGATCAGGACAGTTCGTCCCACGGAGGGAGAATGACCAACTTACTGCAGCCTTGGGGACCGCCGAACACTCTGGACGTGTAAGGGGTTTGTCGTCAAAGACGAGTTGGAGGTTAGGGTTCCCACAGGACACATCAAGCTATAAGAAGAGAGACAAATACAAAGAACAACTATCGGACAAAATCTATGCGCAAGTGAAGGAACACTTCTATTCGTTGGCAGCTGAAAACCCCACGGCCTTTCCAAGGCTATTCCCTGATAGCCAGCAAACCATCCAATCTCCACAGCCAACAACTCAAGTACGTAGCAGTGCAGGCTCAGTGGACACAACTCCTTGCGCTGTGGATGGTATAACCGAACCAACTCCGTGCTCACTCGTAGTACCTATCGGCCGCGCTGGAAAGACTAAAGAGGTTGCAACGGGTTTAGCGATACCCGGCCGGCAATTCCACAACACGGCAATCCCTGAGGATTATGCAAGGGTACAAGTCGCTAAGGTACATAGCGAGCACACTTCTATGGAACTAGACATCCCTGCACCGGAGGGGATTGAACTTCTCGGCGATGCAGTAAATCAGTTTATATTGTGGCATCGTCGAGACATAATCCTGACAGCTGCCGCTCCAGCACCAACATCTTTAACTCCAACCTCAAAACAAGCAAAGACAGCTGCCGCTCCAGCACCACCGTCGCCTCCTGGACCACCTTCCCCTCCAGATCCAGCGTCGCCACCATCGATTAGGTCCCCGCCTCGCCTACCTACTCCACCGCCCTCCCCAGCTCAAGAGGCAGCTCCTCCAGCTCCCCCCTCTCCGCGAACAATTCAACCCTCTCCGCCCACACCCCAATCTGCTCCGGTGGAACAACTGCCCATACCTGAAGGAACTAAATCCGGACCGAGGTCTAATCCCTTGGAACCTCGTCGTCTAATTCCAAAGTTGATATCAACATACGACCCAAAGGAGATTGACAAGGATAAGGAGAAGTTCATGTTTTCAGCTTTCAGGAATTCTGATAAGTCAAAAGAACTAGCGCATGTCATGTCAGACAGTCAGAAGTCAGTACTACGAGCCCAAGATGAAGTCCAATCTTGGGTATCTGCAGATGTGCCTGAAAATTATGAATATGGCAAGCCATTTTTACCAACTTATCTTCTTAACAAACTACCCTGGGAAATGAGGGTAATGCATGAATGGTACATCAAGGCTGCTAGGAAGGGTCTCGGTTTCATAAGCGTCGCCGTCCCGGAAGGCGCTTTCATGAGTGGTCCTAATGGGATATTCTTTATCTCTTTCCGGGACCTATACGCCATCTACAAGCTAGACAAAATGGATGTGAATCTCCTTGCCGCGTTCTGCCTGTAAGTCTGAACTCTTATATGTTACACGTATCATTCCAAACAAAAAAACCATATCTCATTACTTCATTTACATTGTATAGGATGCAATTTCACGAAGCTGACAGAACTGGATCATCGGTTGGCTACGTCGATCCAACAAGGATATGCAAAACGCAACACACCGTACAGATGAGAGCCGACTGCCCGGAATTGGTTGACAAGACCCCTCCAGAAAAGGAAGAATATATCAAGCAATTACACAAGACCAAGAAGCTGGAGGTAGCAACATACTTGGCAATAGCAATGTTGGCGCACGCCGACAAAAATGTCGTGATGGTCCCCTACGCGTTCAGGTAAGCGTTCTCTTCTGTGTTAAATTAATTTATCATTTTTTAAATTCTCTATCTCTAATTTGTCTTTCTTAATTGCAGCGACCACTACATACTATTCCTCGTATATCCAAAAGACCAATTGATTGTATCGTTGGACCCCGCACACTATGACAAGGAGACGTTTATGGAATTCCTAACTATTTTGAATTTGTAAGTGATACACATTTCAATAGACATTTTTTTTGACTTCTAGTTTTCTTAGTACTGGAGAAACAATTGTTTTGTTCTAACAGAGCACATAAGTACTACCGCAAAAGAGGTGGACCAGTACATGATCCGGCCAAGAAGAAGTTATCCGTCAAGACTGGCTGGCCGGTACGAACATATATATGCCAATACAACAAACTATCGTACATTAGTTCCTGAATTATGTCTAATGATTGGTCCCTCGTAATTATATCGCAGTGTTACAAACAACCAGCGGGAACCAACTTGTGCGGATATTACGTGTGCGAGATGCTCAGAGTCAACGGGAGGTACCGAACAACCAGTGACCAAGTACGTCAGCATTTCTTTCTTTACAAAGAAACCCAACTACAACACATATTTCACTTAGTAACCTTTTGTTGACTTTGCTGTGCACAGATCCCGAAAATCCCTTATGTTGCACAACGATTCGACGACAGGACTATCTGGAACGTGTGCGCTGACCTCTGCCGATTCATCCGTCGTGATGTCTGCAACGCAAGAGGTCTCTTCTACGACAACCAGAGTGAACTCGCATTGGAAGACAAATTTCAACCTCTCAGAGAATGGGAGAAAGAACAAATGCAATGAGATGTACACTAATTATATATGTGATGAAACAGTTGTGATATTTGTAATATATGCTTCGTATGTAAACAACGTTTCAATTTATGGTTATGTATTTGATATTTCTTACAGTAATATCATCAATCCGACTATCTCATATGCGTCTATTCGAAAATACGATAATAAATCATACGAAATATAATATCAAATACGATAGAGTATTAATTTTGCTGTTGGAAAATTTGTTTTCCCAAACGGTCCACTTAATTGGACCGCATGCGAAATCGATCTTCGCATGCGGCTGCTTATATCGGCCGCATGCGAAGATCGGTTTTCGCATGCGGCCGTCATAACTGACCGCATGCGAAGATCGATCTTCGCATGCGGCTGGCTCCGGCCGCATGCGCAAATGGTGATCTTCACAGACCTTTTCGCGCATGCGGCCCGGCCAACCGCATGCGAAGATCGAATCCGCCCGTCTGCAAAAATCCTTTCTGTAGTAGTGTCCGGTGGGCAATGGCGACAACAATTTTTCATTTATGAGAAATATAACCTATGGTATGTTGCCAGCAATTATATGTTCCCCTCACTTTCCAGTCTTTTTATCTACACAAAGTAGTCCTCTCAAAATTACATCAGTGCAATATTTCAAAATTACTTCGGAAAAAATAATATATGAATCTATGAAAAATATTTAGTACTATGGATCTATGCAGGAACATATGATTAAACAATGTTATCTAGTTTCAGATGAAAAATTTATATCCCTCATTTTGATGCCATGCATATATATAATTTCTTTGTTATCTGAAACTAGATAACATTGCTCTAGTGAGGGGAAACTAGATTTTTTTTTACTTCAGCAATGTTATCAAGTTTCAGATAAAAAATATATATTCCTCTTTTTCATTCCATTTATTTTTTTTATGTCTACTAGTACATGAAAAAAATGATTAACCACAAGAGAGTTGAAGACCATTTTCTAGTGCAAACTACTTTAGAAGGGAGAGGCTAAACTCACCAGTACTACATAAAAATGATTTCGCAGGCACTAGGCTCTTCTTTTCACATGCGGCCTAAAAGTAAAACCATAAATAGAGATAATTGAGGTCACATCGGGGTCACAAAATGCCTATGAAAATATATTTCTATGGATAGGTCCTAAAGAAAGTCACCCTTAGAAATAGGCCTATTTTCGCAACCGATTTTCTTGATTTTTAGAGAAGTATCGATAATAAATCCATAAAAAATGTTTTTTTATAGGTGGCTTCCTATAAAAGGAGATGAGTATATAAATCGTCTATGTTCTATTACTAGCACACACAGAAACCATCATAGGTGCCGGTTGGGAACCGGCTATAGGTGCCGGTTTTCCAACCGGCATCTATTGGTCAGCACCAATACAAGCAACCGGCACTTATGTGAAAAACAGAACCGGCACCTTTAGCTTTGCTTGAGAAAAAAAAAGAGAGCTAGCTCGAATCAAGCCAAACTCACCAACCAAACGCCGAACTCATGCCGCCGGCTGCCACCTCGCCCGCGCCACTAGTGTCCTTCTCCACCCCTGCCGCCGTCGCCGCATGGGAAGGGCGCAGCCACCGTCGCCGCCGAGGTGCACCACCACTGCCTCCACTAGGCAGCCGTCGGCCGCGGGAGCTTGCCGTCTCCACATTGCCCCCCTCCCCGCTGGCTCCCCTCTCGCTGGATCTGTTGGAGGAGAGCCCACCGCCGCCCGCGGAGCTTGCCGAACTCATGTCGCCGCCGCCCATGGGGTCCCCGTAGCTGGCCACGGAGCCCGCCGCCTCCCCATTGCCCCCCTCTCCATTGGCTCCCCTCTCGCCGGATCAGGTGAAGGGGAGCCCGCCACCGCCCGCGGAGCCCGCCAAACTCTTGCCGCCACCGCTCGTAGGTTGCCCGCCGCCTCCCCTCCCGCCGGATCAGGCGGAGGCGAGGGCTCGGCCGTTGCTGCCATTGCGCCTCCGTAGCCGCCAACCGTGGGAGCCCACCGCGTCCGCCGGGCAGCCGCCGCGAGAGAGCGAGAGCGAGAGAGAGAGATGAGAGAGAAAAGGTAGAAAGCAAAGAGATGAGTATAAGGACGCGCGGCGTGGGTGCGATGTTGATGGCCGGCTCGGCTCAAAGCTATAGGTGTCGGTTCTTTAATTAAATGATACCTATAATATATTATAGGTGCTGGTTCTTTAATTAACTGGTACCTATAAAATAAGTGCCGGTTCTTTTTAAAAACCGGCAACTATAGTATAAGTGCCGGTTTTTTTTCTAGAACCGGCACCTATAGTGTTTATAGGTGCCGGTTCTATATTTTTCTATCACAGGAAGGTGAGAAAAGCTCTATAGGTATCGGTTTTAAATGAACAGACACCTATGAGCCATTCCCTATGAATGTTTCTGTAGTAGTGTATATCAAAGTTGGAGAGATCAATAAGATCTACAACCTTTTAGTTGATGACATTTTTATTTAAAGTCATTTACAGTGCCAAATAAGTTTTACAAGTTCTAAACGGGGGAAGTTAAAAAAATAGTGTCCATGACATAATCACGAAGTGCTTTACAGGGGAGATGCTAAGGGGGCTACTTGTGAAGTGAGAGGTCCATGTTCAAATTATATATAACGCACGCACGTATATTTCGCGCATAAAATAGTGTGTATAAGCCTGCTAAAATAAGAAATATTTTTTAGGTTTTTTTCACATATAAGAATAAAAACGCAGAAATTCATTTTCATGGGCGGATGTGGAATCAGCCTGTAGAAATAGAAATACTCAATTTCTATAACCCCTAAATCACAGGCGGTTCATCTAGACACCAGTGCAAATCTTTTTTTATCGCCTCAAAAATTTACTTTTATAGTAGTGACCAATGCTCTGGTTGGGCGATAATGCTTGAACCATAAGAAAAAAGCAAACAAATAAAAATAGGCCTATTAAAAGAAACTAGAAAGCCCACGCATTCAGCCCACGCGAATGCGTGGGCATTCGTCTTAAGCTATGTTTGGAAAACTTATTAACGGTTAGATATAATCAGAATTATTTGTGTCAAGCTTCAAAAGTGTAATTTTTTCTAAAATTTTGTTCATGGACACATTGCTTTAATATTTTTTTCCAAGCTATTTATCAACGTTATCCTATATAATATTTAATTCATCCCTATGAACAATTATAGACAATCTACTTTATCATCTAAAATGAAAGCATAGTTTTTTTAGAAATAAGGTCTAATTAGCATAAATAAATAAACCTCAAAAAACTATTATTGTTAATAAATGTATTTTGTTTGTACCATCATGCTAGCCCACATCTAGTTGGTTGGTATTCACGTAGCTTGTCATATACTTAGATGTGAATCAATAAAGACGGAATACCTATATGTATCGGCACCCCTCTTCTCTATTATATATGTGGGATTTGTAGTGATTTTTTAGAAAAAATCTAGTAAATTATAGAATTTAAACTTAACAGAAAGAAATACAACTTTCAAATCACTGCATAGGATAGAGAGAAAACCATTAGCATCTAAACACTTGATTTTATCTAATTTGTCCACTTTAGTCTCAGTGGATATTTTCTATGTTCTATTTTATTTTATACAAGACCTATTTTAAATTCAAATTGTGTGAGATGATAAATAGTAACAGAGTGTTCCACCAAAAGAGTCAGCTTTGTTTATAGAAAAAATCCAATCATTTTTTTTATAAGTAGCCAAGACTAATATACGATCATGTTGTTTATTAATCGAAAGACCGTAAGGCTATGCTAAATGGATGGGTTTGTAGAGTCCAATTTGATTGTGTGCCGTGGGGGACAACCCATCTATGAAACTTGTCATGCAGAGTATGCAAGACTCGATGTAGCCTAGCGAGAACATGATCGGATAGCTAAATATAAGTGTGAAGATAAGCATCATTATTATTGGATTGCGTTGTTTTTTATTATTGTTTTCATGATACTTAGGTATTATGGATTTTAAATTGTTGATTCAATATAAATAGTTGGAAATATTAGAGTTGGACATATTATAAATCAGATGTATAGCTTAAAAACGCTTGTTTTTTAATATATAACACTACTACACAAATACTCATTGGTGCCGGTTCGAAAGGCCTCATAGGTGCCGGTTTCGATTATGAAACTGAACTCCTGAAGGAGTCAGACTTGTAGTGACCGTGATGATTGGTTTGGTTTCATTTGGAAAATGGGTTGGATTCTGTGATTTCTGCGATGTGAATGTAATATTGTAATATTCTGTGAATTCTGTGTTTCAGGAAATATTATATGTGACCCTGCAATTATTTTTTTTGTGCTTCAGAACTATAGGTGCCGGTTCTTGTAAAGAACCGGCACCTATAAGGCATCAAAGGTGCCAGGTCCTATCCATTATAGGTGCCAGTTATTTATAGGAACCGGCACCTATAATACTATATAGGTGCCGGTTCCATATTTACAACCGGTACCTATAGTGTTATAGGTGCCGGTTAAGGAACCGGTACCAATAGCTTTGAGCATTAGTGCCGACCAATTGGTGCCGGCTTCGAAACCGGCACCTATGAGGCCTTTCGAACCGGCACCAATGAGTATTTGTGTAGTAGTGAGGCATGTCCAAAGGAGAGAGAATGATCTTGCTGCCGGAAATCTTCACCGGCGGCACCGATGGTCGGACGACCACTGGCGCCGACTTGCTCACCACAATGCTCATACTTCTCTATGTCATAAATCCATAGCAGTAGTTGCATTACGGATCAAGTATAGAACCATACAACTAAACAAAAACATCATACATTCATACCAGCAGTTGCATTCCTCACTAAGTTATTACCTGCTACTGCTGCTGCCTGACGAGAGAGAGTGAAGCAATGCCGAGATGGATGAGCTATGACCCCTTTTAAAGTGCTCCATCTTACCTCTAACTGTTGACAGGTATTTTAATTTTTTTCTAATTTGAAATATATATTTGTATGTCTCAATTAACAAATGAATAGGTTGAATGGCAAGGAGCAATACACGTAACATACATTCCAAATTAATCATGCACGGCAGAAATTAACTAGGGAACTAGTTATTTCAAGTCATGCATGTTTTTCAGAAAGATGGCTTTGCATGTCAATTTGAATTCTTAAATATGCAATAACTGAGCTCCCCCCTCACCCTCCCCCACCCCCCAAAAAACAATTACAATAAGAGTATATTTGAAATTGGTTGAAAAAGGTTCATAAAGTTTTCGGATGACAGAGCTGTTTTCGAAAACGGAAAACATAAGTCGGAATTTTTTTGGGAAATTATCAGAAACAAAAATTAATTCACAAAAAAATTTTTCACAAACGGAAACGAATACAGTAAAGGCACCGTCCATCGAAAAGTGGAAATCGGTCGGCTTTCCAGAGAATTTCTCGCAAACAAATTCAGAACTTTTTTTTAACGGAAACAGAAATGAACTAAATCTGTGACGTGAGTTGGTAAGTAATTGTATTTTGTGTTCTGCACTTCCTACTATATAACTACCCTATAGATGTGACTGTGTCACTCCGTGAGATGTTGTGTTATTAATGTGAAATGTGAGATGTATTATTGAGATGTGCACTTCTACCAAATAAATTTGAGTTTGATATATATGTGGTGTTCTGTACTTTGTAATGACCTACCATATGTCTGATGAGATGAGATCTGTACTGGAAGTGATTGCTGTCTCAAAACATGAAAAATTAGACTTGGTAATGTGACCTGTGACATGTGAACTGTGATATTATCCATATAAAGTGGTATTGTTAGTTGCTAAAATTTAGAACTTTCGATCTATTGTTTTGGAAAAAGATTGAAAACTTGGTTTGTGGGGTTTTTATATTACGATATCATTACCATATTTGCTCTGTTTTTATACTTGATTATATTTTTGTATGCGGAGTTTCCGATTCCAAAAAATATGGAAACAAAAATGGTAGGTGGTTTCTATCCATTTTCAACCCGTTTTCATCCCGATTTTGAATATCTAGATTCTTTCAGCATTTTAAATGTATGATTAAACTAGAAAATTTTTTTAATCATTTTGAAATTGATGTTTTCACTACTACAAAAGTGATTTTTCCATACGACTGGAACTGATTTTTACACGCGGCCAGCACAACCGCATGCACTAAAAGGTCTATAAAAATTGGATTTTCGCATGCGGGTGCTTAAGCCAACCGCATGCGAAAACAA